>CM049598.1:2406596-2891596 GCA_026979955.1 Megalurothrips usitatus
GCCGGTCCGCACTTCTCTGCGCTGCGGTGGCCGCGCCCCGCCGCGCCGCCGGGTGGAGAGAGGGCCAATTCTCGGCTCATGTTCCCAGGGCTCAGCTCCAATTTCGGTCCACCTTAGCGCAATCTCCACCCTCTGCACTGCTGCTCCGCCGTGCTTCGCCCTCCCCGCCGACACCCCGCCCTCGCTGCTGCTGCTGCCGCTGTTGTTCCTGCCCCCCGCCCCCTCCCCTGACCCTCCGGCGGGCAGGCAGCGCGAGCGCAGTGTTGTGTGGCGAGCTGCCTACCCTCCCGGCGGGCCCCCGTGACACGGCGACAGGGAGGCGTGCCCTGTGTCCGCGGCGGAGGGGACGGCAGTGCAGTGCGCCGCGCCACGCCCCGCGCGATGTGGTTATTTCTTCTCCGTCCGTGTTGTTGTTCGGTTCTCGTTCCTCGCTGTATTTTTGCACTTTCACCCTTCGCGCCGCGCTGCGTTGCCGACGACCCTCCGTTGCCTGGTCGTCGTCGTGGTCGCGGCGCGGTCCTCGTCGGAGACACTCACCTGCGGGAACAAGAACAAGGCCGTGGTGAGACGGAGCCGCTGTGGTGGCCGCAGTCGGCGGGGGGAGGGGTGGGGGGTCGGCCGCCGCGGAACCCGCTGACACTTTCATCTCCGCGCGGCAAAGTTACGAAAAGGGGGCGTCGCCGCGGCGGCTGCGACACGTCTAGCACGGCCTCGGTGGCGGCGGCGGCGGCCGGACGTCCCCGGCGACACCGGGCCGAGCGGAGCAGAGGGCGGCCGACGGCGGCGGCGGACGGGGGTGGCCGGGGGAGGAAACGATCGAGGGAGGGCGCCGAACAGGGAGGAAGATTGGTACACGGCAGACAATTAGGACGTGGAGGGGGAATCTCTGGTGCAGCACGCCGGCCCCGGAGGCCCCCTGGAGGACCCCGCCGGTGCCTCTCCCGCAGCCCCGCCGCCCCGCCGCCCCTGCCGGTCCCTGCAGGCCAGGTCGGAGGTGTTAGCTGTCGGAGGGTGGCGGGCGGCGGTGGTGCGGCAGCGGCGCCATCCCGAGGGGCGGGCGGGCGGGAGGGCGGCCCGCGCGCGTGGACCCGGGACCGGATGAAAAATTGCGCAGCCGGCAGTAGAGGAGAGGGAGCTGTTTGCGCAGAGGTCGGGTCGGGTCGCGGGCCGTCATTTGCGCAACAGGATGCTTTATGAGGAGGTCCGCGTCGTGCTGCGGGGGGCGCCGACGGCGGTGGTTGTGCGGCGCCCGGACGCAACATGACGGCCGCCTCTCAGGTGGGGATGCCGCGGTGGCGGCGGTGTCGCCTTATCGCACCGTCGTAACACATCGCGAGCCGGGCCCGTTGTCCGCGAGACAGGGTATCGCCATCGTGGTGACGGTGGCGAAGGCGCCGGCGCCGGCAGCCGCACGCCGCACACAGATTCAGGCTGTTTGTCGACGGGCAGGGCACCGCCGTGCCGCCGCCGTCCCGCCGCCGACGCCGCCGACGTCCCACTAAAGGCAGTGGGGCCGTCTGCTCGCGGGGCCGCGGGGCCGGGAGACGACGGGGCGGAAGGGCGCGGAGGGGAAAACTTTTCGCGTCTCCGAATATTGCTTGAGTTGATATCGCCGGCCGCGAGCCCCCGCAAAGGCCTCTGCTTTCTCTCACTCTCTCTCTATCTCTCCTCTCCTCTTGCTGTCTCTGTCCCTCTCTCGCTCCGCTCCCCGCTCCCCGTTCCCTGTCACCACCACCACCGCCGCCGCCGCCGCTGCTGCATGTAGAGAAACATGTATGTAAGGTCCGCAAGTTTGGTCCCTCGCATCTCTATAACCTTTCCGCTCCCCTTATCCATCCACACAGGGTGAGGCGAGGGGAGAAGAAGGGGAGGAGCAGGAGAGGAGGAGAAGGAGGGGAGAGGAGGAAGAGGGGAGGAGGGGGGGGGAGGGAGTTTCTAATAAAGCCCCTTCACGCACTCATTCTTGGAAACACGCCAGCGACAACAACAATAACAGCGTGGCGCGGCGCGGCGTTACGTTGTGGCGACTCGCTGCCTTGTAATCGTAACGGTTCCCACTTCCGGACGCCGCCGGCGGTGGCGGCGGTGGCGGCGGTGGCGGGGACTCCCGCGGAGCTGCCTGCCAGCCCTGCCTGCCGGCAAGCAGTGCTGCCAGCCGCACACGCCGGCCCGGGGGGGTTGGTATACCTGCGGTGGGGCCCGCCACGCCCCGCGCCGCCGCCACCGCCGCCGCTGCAGCGCTAAGCATCCAATAACATTTTCTGTTTGCATATTGCTTACACCCACACACACACACATACACACACAGACACACACGCTCACCGCCCTCCTTGCTGGGGGCGTCTGCCGCACGGTGAGCGCAGCAAGGCCACCACTCGGCCCGCGACCCGCGCCGCCCTGCAACAACAGCAGACGAAAGCGGCCATGTTGCCGCGCGTGTCGTCTGCTGCTGGCTGTTATTACTATCGTCTACGTCTGTCTCTCTCTCTCTCTCTCTCTCTCTCGCCGTCTCACTCCTATAACGGCATTGAGCGCGCGCTTTTACAGGGACCGCGGACGGGTAGCGGGCGGGAGAGGAGGTAGGGTTGCCGCCACTCATTCCCCTCGCGGTATGAACAGAGCACGTCGGTGGCACCCCTACAAACACTGCCGTCGTTGCAGCCGCCGCTCCGCCTCCTTCCGCACTTGTGTTTGCCGCCGTGATGGCGCAGCCGGTTACTTCACTTCTCGCCCGGCGAATCGAAAGCTACTTCATTCGCTATCGTCAAGAGTCCCCCCCCCCCTCCCCCGCCTACAAAGCCCATTCAAACACACAGCTTTTACTTTCCCCGCTCCCCCGCCGGCTGCTGCTGCTACTGCCGCCGACCGGCCAGCCTCCATCTGAGCGAAATGCGAAATCGGAAATAATGGCTTCTAAGTTGAGCCGTGAGCAAGTTTGCGTTCGAGCGGGCGGGCGGGCGGCGGGTGGGCCAGACCAGACCGTGCCGACCCCCGTAGTGAGCGGCGACGTGGGGGGTGGGGTGTCAACACGGGGAGAGGGGGGAGAGAGAGAGAGAGAGAGAGAGAGAGAGAGAGAGAGAGAGAGAGAGAGAGCAGGAAACGCTGATAGCGTACTGTCTGATGAAACGATGGACCTGCATTTCTGGAGCGCTGCGGTGTATTTGAACGCACAACGTCGAACGCGTTGCCGAGGTCACACCATTATTGGCGGGTGCGCGAGGCAGTACTCCGCTACAGCGCTCGGCAAGTCCCCCCTCCCCCCTAACCACCCCCGAGGTTTGCGCGGCGGCCGTGTCGGTCCGCGTCTCCCCTTGTCCCTGACTTGGCTACCAAAGACTTACCCCTCAGACCGAGCCCGCAGACTTACCCCTTGAACTTACCCTTTCGCTCCCCGGCCCGGGTAAGTCCCTGTGAACTAGCCCCACCTGGTCTCCTGGCGTCCCGCACCCTGCCCTTCGCTTTGAGTTCGCCCCCCGCGCGCCGTCTCTCCTCGTTCACTTCTCTCTCTCTCTCTCTCTCTCACTCGCATGCACACCGCAGGCCGGCGTGTGCGAGACAGAGAGAGAGAGAGAGAGAGAGAGAGAGAGAGAAAGGGGGCAAGGAGGGGGACTGGTCGTGTGTTTTCCGCGCGCATTCTCCGCGCTTGCGGTTTCCCTGCGAGTTGCCAACTCCTGCGTACCCAGAGCCGTGCGGTGGGCCGGTGCGGTTCGGCGCTGCGGGGGGTCTCGGGGGTCTTAGGGGGCCGTCGCGGAGTGACGATGGACGAGGGGGGCATCCGGGAGCTCGAGCCCGCGCTCGAGAGCCTGCTGCCCTAGCGAGGCGGTAGAGAGACATTATTTATTTATTTTATTTAAAATGAAAAAAAAACATAAAAATCGTGATTCCATGTCGATTATTAGGTAGAAGGAATATCTCTCCTCAATATTGAAGTAATTACAGAAGTGAGCTCGAAAGTGATTTACTCCCCGGGGGAGGGGGAGGGGGACGGAGTGGGATGGGAAGGTGGTTGGGGTCGCGGTGACGACGACGAGAGCAGCCAATCTGGTGCGGGGAGGAAATGGAGAGGACAGAGTCTCCTTGGAGCCGAGGAGAAGTCGAGCAAAAAGGGCGCCCTAAACACGTCCAAGGGCCGTCCAGGGGGCCGGCGCGGGGAGGGATCTCCGAGGGTATTACGCTGTACGCATCGGCGGGGGCCGGAGGGCCAGAGGGCCGAAGCGACGAAGCGCCGCCTAATTTACTCATTTAGAACAAAAAATCGAAAAATAAAATAAAATTGCAGCAAAACCGCGGGCGTCGTTTTCTTCCCGAGTGCAGCACGAGGCAGGCTGCTGCGGTGCGGCGGCGTCCGGTCCGGCCCGGGCGGAGCGGCGGAGGCGGCGGGTCGTCGTGCCAAGGGCCGAGGCCGAGCCACCCCTCACTGTCTGTCTTTGAAAAAGGATTCCGGGGGGCCGGCCGGCCTCGTCTGTCTGTCTCGCTCGCTCTCGCAGCGCGGGCGGGGCCGGGCGTGCTCGGGCGCGCACTGCTGCTGGCAGGCACTGCGCGGCAGACGGCCGCTGCCGGGGGATTGACTATAGGAGAGGCGGCGTTCCCGCCCGGACACGCCCCTCCCCGGAATGCAAGAGGATTCGCACTCGCATCGCTGGGAGAGGGTTCGGTGCTGCGCCGCCAGCCCTGTACCGGAGCACCCCCGTTGTGCCCTTCGCCCCCCCCCCCCCCCCCCCGAACTCCGGAGCGCGCTCAATTCCACAGAAATTCCCGGTCGGTGCCGACTAATAATGTTTTCTCAAGGAGATTCCCGGGATCTAATGGAGCCCAGCCCGCCCGCCTGACCCTTCACCCCGCATTCCATCTCTGCCGCCTGCTGCCGGCCTCCACAAACACCACACCGCACCACGCCCACGCGCCGCACCCGCTCATGTACAGTGTCTCCAAGAATCCCTGCCAGAATGTTTCCTTCGATCTCGCGGCCGAAAACACGCTCCGAACTTTTTCCACCGACGAACAAATCATTATGTCGAAATGTAATATCTATTCTTGCACGGCGTGCGCGGAAGCAAGCAGCGTTCTATGAATGCGTTTAAAATTGCCGCCGCGGGCTGATTGGGCCCCGAGGTCTTCCCTCCGATCGGGACCCCGCGGCGGGCACGCGCCGCTCCGGGGCTGGCTGTCCCGCGCCGCGCTACGTGTGCCGAACAAGGCCTGTAATCAGGGCCGCGCTGCCGTGCGGGGGCCGCGGGAAAATCGGATCAGCAGCGGCAGAGGGACCCGCACCTTCGTGAAGGGCGCCGCCGCCGCCGCCGCCGGGGATCGAACCCGGGGACATTGGAAGTCTCTCTCCCTGACACCTCCGACACCGCCGCCGTCGCTGGGCCACCTGTGGCAGCAGCAGTCGCGGCGCGTGCTTTCAAACCTGCACGGAAATTTCACAGCTCTGACTTTTCAAATTAGATTTTTTAAAAACTTGAACAGTTAAAAAAATTTAAAATTTGAACATTTTAAAATTTGAGCAATAATTTTTTTTTTGAAATTTGATTTTTTTTTCATTTGAATTATTCTCCCAACTTCAATTTTTCTAATTTGAATTTTCCTTATTATTTCTGTTTGTTCAGTGTCTGGCACCCGAGATATACAGCGGCGCCGTGCCATGGGCCGGCTGGCCGGGGCTGGCGGGGGCTGTTGCTCGGGACTGTGATTAAGTCTGTAAGTGTTGGCCTTTGCCGTAGTAAGCCTCCTGCTCCCCTCCGCGTCAGTTAGCATCAGCCTAAGAATCCGTATCGCCTCTCACCAGGCCCCGCCGCCGCCGTCCCGCCCCGCACCGCACCGCCCCCTCGCGCCCTCCCCTATTCTCCCCGTTGTTGGGGCCCTGCCCTATTGCTTTCAATTTTTTATCCATGAGCAGGGAGAGAGAGAGGGCCAATTGTGGGGCCGGCTGCTCAGCCTCGAGTCCCCGCTACACTGCAGGTCTGCCCTCTGGGCCACGGCCCGCCACGGCCCGCTGCCGAGGAGTCGACCCAATGGACTGGGCACCAGGCAGCACTGAGCATTTCGGTCCCGCCTCAGCACATCCGCAGGGGAACGGAACGAGAAAGGGCTCGACACGGCAAAAAAAGAAAAGAAAAGAAATTGATGCTCTCAAAGTTGCCTAATATTTTTTATTGTTGAAAAAATCAAAATTGATTTTTTTTTGTTGTGTGTTTTTACGCTGCTAGCCGATGCATTTCATGGCTCTCCAAAGTTGTCGGCCCTCCGTCTGTCTCTGTCGCACCCCTCAGGCCCGTCACTCCGTCCCACTTTAGGGCCGTACATGCGAATTCTGGGTCCCGGCGCACACGTCGACGGTCGACTTATATTCCACCCCTTCTCTTTCCTCACCATTCTTTCCCCCGATTCTTCCAACCTTTCCCTTCTTCTTACTCTCTCTCTCACTCTCTTTCTCTGTCTCTTTTGCTCTCAAACCCTTGTTATCTGCCAATAACTTCTCTCGCGCTCTCTCTCTCTCTCTCTCTCTCTCTCTCTCTCTCTCTCTCTCTCTCTCTCTCTGTTTGCTGGTGTCGCCGGATGATACTGGTGACGCTACCAAACGAGCCGACTGCAAATAAGCAGCGCCAGGGATGGGGATGGTAAGAAAGAGGGAGAGAGGGATGCAGGGAGAGAGAGAGAGAGAGAGAGAGGCCCTCTGATAGGGGCGGAGCAGCCGGTTCTCGGCAAAGCACCCAGAAGTAGTCCCCCACAACCAACCTTCCTCCCCCCCCCCTCCCCGTTTCCCACAGGATAGCCTGCGGATTAGGCTTCCAAACACATAAGGATTGTGAACTTTGTGCGGGCCACAATACAGGAAGCGGGCCGGACGGGGCGAGGTTTAGGAAGGCGCCCTCCCCGCGCGCGCGTACACTCACACACACACACACACACACACACACACACTCACAGGGGGCTCGGTCTTGTACACACCGCCAGAAGGCAGCGGTACAGTGGACGCAGATAAACTTGAAACCCTCACCCCTCCCTCGGCGCCACGTACTGTAAACTATTTCTCCGCGCACACATCGTCGTGTTGCAGCGCGCGGGCTATTCAAAACAAACTATTTAAATTTCGCGCGCTATCGGAAATTACGTTCCACGCGATATTGTTTTTTGGAGTTTGTGCCGCAGTTATGACCGCGCGTGGACAGTCTGATGGCGGAGGGATGCGGAGCTCCTGCGGCGGAGATCCTATGCGGACAGCAACGCACACAGCGTCGAGGCGCGGCGGCGTCCTGCGAGGTCCGTGACGAGGGCCGTGAAGTGGAGGAGGACGGGGAGGAGGTGGCGGCCGAGGCCGAGGACGAGGACGAGGCAGGGACCTCCCCGAGACCGTCACTCTGTTATCTAAACAGCCCTCCCGGAAGCGGGCGCCGCCACGCAGCGATCCGCGCGTCCAAAGCTCGGCGGTTTGTATCAATCCACTCTGCGGGGAGGGGACGGGAGAGGACGGGAGGGGACGGGAGGGGAGGGGAGGGGGGGAGGGGAGGGGAGGGGAGGCTCAACCCCCTTCAGAGCGGCGGAGGCGCCCACCCCGGCACCGAGCACCAGCAACGCCCCTTCATTTCGAGCGATTTCGCTGCATTGTCCGAAGACGAACCCTCCCAGCACTCTCTCTCTCTCTCTCTCTCTCTCTCTCTCTCTCTCTCTCTCTCTCTCTCTCCTCCCCCCTCCCCCCTCTGCACATGAATGACTGGGCCTTCTGGGCCGGAGCCAACAGTCCGACGGGGGGCGCGCCGTGCGGCCGAGAACGGGGCCTTCTTCTTGTCCCGCAGGTCCAGGAAGAGAGCAGGGAGGGCGGAGGAGAGAGGAGAGAGAGAGAGAGAGAGAGAGAGAGAGAGAGAGCAGCACGCTCCCGTAGCGCGACATAGTCCCTCCTACACGTCAGGGGAAGAGAGACAGAGAGAGAGAGGAAGAGCGGCGGAGGAAAAATCAGTCGACGTTGAAATCGAACGAGCACTGCGCGCTTAATTTGGAAGAAAAAGAAGAGAATAAGAAAGGAGCGCGACCAGTGTGCGAGTGGTAAATGATTCAGTACCGAGACCAAGCAATTAAGGGAGCAATTCAGAGTAGCTGTCTAGTTCGGAAGCAGGGCAAGGGAGGGATGGGGGTATAGAATAAAAGGACGGGCCAGTGAGAGAGAGAGGGGGGTGGGAGTCAGAGAGAGAGAGAGAGAGTGAGAGCTTCTCTTCACATATAGAGTAGCAGTAGGCGGCTCAGCGATTCAGAGAAAAGTACCTGTCGTTGTATTGTCAAATGGAATCCTCTCGCAGGCTCCGCCTGCCTCCATGGCTGCCTCTATGGCTGCCTTCGCTGCTCATTTATTTTTCACAAGACACAGAGTGGCTTTGCCGGTAGCGGTGCAGCGGCGCTTGCTGCGCGTGCTGCGCGCTGTCGAGTGACAGCTCGGCTCCACCGGCGGCGGCGGCGCGCGCGCAGCGATAGATGGCGACGTTTCAGCCCCCAATAGCTCCCCGCTCGGCGTGCGCGCGTCTGCGGCAGTCGGTGTGGCGTGCGGATGGGGTGCGCGGGCGATGTGTGTGTGGCGTACGCCGCTGTGGCATAGGAGAGAGCGAGACGGGGAGAGGCGAGGTGAAGGCTCGCTGACGGGGGGATAGAAGGAGTGCGACAGCCGGCGACAAGGGCCAGAAAATAAAATGAGTACGTGGGTGGGTACAAGTACGCGCGGAGTTCAAAAACCGGATATGTGTTTTTAAGCATTTTTTTTTACCGTCGGATATAACCTGCTCGCCCAGCCAGCTCTGACGCCACCGGCGCAAAAGCGTCCCGGGCCACACTGCGAGTGCGAGCGAGAGAGATAACACGCGCGGATGCGGAAGTAGGACGGAGAGAGAGGCAGCAGCGGCGGTGCGGTCTCGTGGGGGCAGCAGGACCCTCGCGCAGATCCTTCTGGGCCCGCTGAGGACACGACACCTCGCAGAGCAGAACGCCATGAAGGACAAATTGAGAAATATTGAGCTGGCAGGAGCCGCCGCCGCCGCCGTGCGAAAGGCTTTCTCAGCCCGGAGGCGGCGGCCCGGAGGCGGCCCGGAGGCCTGCCGATAGACCACGCCTCCTCGCAGCCATCCGAGGAGATGGGCGCCGGTCCAGCACGATCGCAACGGAGCCGAGCCGGGAAAACAGGAAAAACGCACGAGTCTCAGGGAAAAAAACACACACGACGCTGAAGAAAAAGGGGGTCACTGGTCAAAGCCTTTGTTTTTTTTTTGCGAAATGTTTTTTCTTTTCTTTTCAAAAATCACACATTCCAACTTGCGCGGGTGTGCCGCGAGTGCTGTGGAAGGCGCACTTTGCGTCATCACTTTCAAATTGTGCGTATAATTCAGAGGAGCGGCGCTGCCCTAGTGGGATGGGGCAGGGGCGGTGGGTTGGCGGGGGGGTTGGTGGGGAGGCGACGGGGAGGCGGCAGGGAGGCGGCGGGGAGGTGGCGGCGGGCGCTGCTACATCACGACAAACGAACGAAACCGCGGCGGGCGCTGCTACCCTGATTGCATGCCCGTTACAAGTGCTTTGCGTGGCACGCTCCGCCCACGCGCCGCCACGCGCCGCCACGCGCAGCTACGCGCCACGCCGGGCGCTGCGCAAACACTGGCGGGCTGAGCGAGCAGTCGGGCCCGACCATCAGCGTTGCGCCCCTCATTTACACCCTTCCCGTTAAACTGACGGAAGATACATCTTCCGACACATCTTCCCCCACCCCTTTTCTCTCTCTCACTCACTCGCTCTCCCTCCCTCTCTCTCTTTCACTCTCCCTCTCTCTCGCTCCTGCACCCGCGCGGCTGTGTGGCTGAGATGGCTTGCTGGTATAAGCACTACCTACAATCTGTGGTAGATCTGCCAACGCTTTGCCCGGAGGAGGGAGAGAGAGAGAGAGAGAGAGAGAGAGAGAGAGAGAGAGAGAGAGAGAGACAGAAACAGAGAGATAGAGAGAGAGAGAGACGGAGAGAGGAGCAGAGTGACATTCCAGAAGCGGTGCGGCTGCGTGTTGTGACAACCGCCGGCCCGTCTGTCTGTCTGTCTGTCCCTGTCTTTCTGCCTGTCCGTCCGTTTGTTCATTCCCGCCCGTGTCAATCACCTCTGTGCTGCCGGCGTCGCTACCCCCCCTTGAAGTTGAACGCTGCTGTGGTTCCCCTCGGTTTGTGGAGGGGTGGGGGGTGGGGGGCGTGTCAGGACCAGCAGCCTCTTGTTTCTATCTCATCGGTTGCTGTCTGCGCCGTCCTCAACTACTCCAATCAGCTTCCACCGCCGCCGCCGCCACCTGCCCCTCTTCGTCTCCCCCCCCCCCCCCCCCCCACCCGACGCGCCGCGGCCCCCTCAAACCTGGCTGTATGATGAATGAAGTAACTATGATAATAGAATTACACCATGTCCCGGCAGGCTGCTGCGTCTTAACGACCGCCCTGTCGGAGCAACCGGCCTGCGGGGGGTCCTGGGAGGGGGGGGGGGGCGCGGGGGGACCTGGGAGGGGGCGGGTCTGCGGGGGGTCCTGCTGGTGTTGTTGCCGCAGGATGTTGACTTACACTTGGACGTGTCCTGTCCGGCCTCACCGACCCAGTCCGGGTCCTCGCCGCGCAGGAGTTTGGCACGTCGGACTGGCGAAGACAAGCGCCGTCTCTCTCTCTCTCTCTCTCTCTCTCTCTCTCTCTCTCTCTCTCTCTATCGTGCCGCCAGTGGCAGGTGCCGCCAGCTGACAGCGCCCTGTCAGGGCGTCCTGCTTCAAGAAAGACCCCCCGCGGAGCGATGCGCGGCGGCGCGTCCGTAGAAGGTGAGTGAGTGAGTGGGTAGCAGCCGACACGCACGCCAAACTCCCTGTCAGCGTGACTTCTCGGGCCGACGCTGCTTTGCGCCTTATCGAGCGCTTATCATACTGCGAATAATAAGCGAACGAGAGGGTGAGAGAGAGACAGACAGACTGGGCGGCCGTGCTGCGGGGGGTCGCCGGCCGCGTAGTGAGCGAGGGCAGCCAACGCCGCAACTACTCCAGCCCGCCGCCTCGGCTGCCGACGTAACTAGCGGCCCGCACGCAAAAACGCCTCCCAGGACCGTACACCTCCCTCCCCCTCGGTCCTCTCTGTCTCTCGCTTGACATAGGAAATCGTTAGCGTTCCCTCCCCTATCTACTATACCTCCCCATTCACCTATCGCTTCCTCCCTCTCTCTCTCTCTCTCTCTCCCTCTCTCTCTCTCTCTCTCTCTCTCTATCCCGGGCCCCGCCTGCTTCACACTTCTCTCTCTCTCTCTCTCTCTCTCTCTCTCTCTCTCTCTCTCTCTCTCTCTCTCTCTCTCTCTCTCCCTCCCTGCCCCGGACAGGTCCTCCCGATACGACAGAGTCTGCTGCTCGCTGAATATATCATCACGCTCTCAATAGTCGATTTAGCCCCCCCCCCCCCCCCCCCCCCCCCCATCCTCCGCTCCTTCCACACACACACACACGCACCCACTATCGAGGCCAGGTTGTATGTAATTCCGCACTGCTTTCGCGCGGCGTGTATTGGAAAACGTGTGTGTGTGTGTGTGTGTTTCTTCACAAAATCGTTTTATTTCCCCTTTATGGTTGCCGCATAGGCCCCTTGTATTCACGAGCCGCGCACCTGCCAATGAGCGTTTATACCTTTAGTATCGGCCTTGCTGGTGCGTGCGTGCGTGCGTGCGTGCGTGCGGTGACAGCGTCAAAAATCCGACCCGTACACAAATAAATAATTTCAGTTATTTCGTTTTCCGCGCACTACCAACTTACTACTCGGCTCCCCCTCCCTTACTGCTGGCTGGGGCGAGAGGAAAGGGGAGGCGTCTCGCGTGCGTATATGACGCGTTATCGGCAGTGCGTCGCTGCAAATAATGTGCTTACTGGCAGCAGGGTTTGGCAAAGTGGATTATGGCCAGGCGTGGCGGCGGCGGGGGACCCATGCGTGTGTTCCGAGTGGCAGATTAGAGGCAGTGAGGGGAAACCGTGGGGGCAAGTGGGCGCGTAGCCTCCAGGCAAATCCATCCCCGGAGAAGGAATTGGAGGGGGGGGGAGCAGAGTTAGAGAGAGACGGAGAGAGCAGGGAGACAGAGAGCGAGAGGGGGAAGGGGAGTGTCTCGAGAGCGGGGTCAGCGAACTCAAAGACACGACATGATCGATCCCCGTGATGCCGCGCCGCTCCCGGACTGAATGACCACGGAGTCTCGGGAGCTCTTTATTTCCGCCTCTCCCTTTCGCTGTCTCCATCTCCGTCTGACCGCCGTCGCCGTCTGCCCCGCTCTCGCTCGCACCACTGTAACTGTACTGCTTGTTTGGTGTTCGGTCTGCTCCGTCCTCGACTCGCCGGGGGCGTCCTCCACACTTAAAGCAACCGCGCGCGAGGGGGGGGGGGGTGACACCAGAAGTGTGCAAGAGAGAGAGACAAAGAGTCAGAGAGAGAGAGAGGGGAAGAAGGAGAGAGAACTCCCGCGGCAGCAGGGGGTAGGCGAGAGCGAGCGAGTGAGAGAGCAACGCACTACTTGCTCCTCGGGTCGGCGCGGAAGTATTTCATGAAGAAAGCTGCAAGGCGAGCAGCGCGGGCCAGGCGAGCCCTTTGGCCAGGCCAAGCCCATCCCTCACTGCGACACCCCGCCGACACCCCGCCCCCCACCCCCTCCCTAATGCGCCGCACCGGAAGTCATAGCGCCGCGCGCGCGCCCCCAACCCTTGCCGCCGGCCGGGGCCGCAGGCAGGGGCTGGAAGTGATCTCGCCCTCACGGCTCCCGCCCCAGCTGCTCGGCCGCTCAAGACTTCCTCCACTACTTGCCCCCCCCCCCTTCCCCCTCCCCTTCCCCTCCTCCCCTGCAATTTTTCATCCCGGACCAACAAGAAAGTAAACGCCGTCGTGAGGAGCTTTGCTGACAGACTAACGACTCCGCCGCCGCGCGCAAACGTTTTTCGTTTTCATACTTTTTGTGCGTTTTGAAAAGCCCGCCGCGGATGGCAGCTGGGGGGGGGGGGGGCAGTCGGTGGGGTCGGGTGGCCGCCGACACCTGGGGGCGCGCCGCCGCCGACGCCGCCGCCGACGCCGCCGACGCCGCCGACGCAGACGCTGCCGCTTACCGCACTTCTTGACGGAGCCCATCAAACCCGACCAACACCCGCCGCCACAGCCGCCGCCGCCGCCGCGCCGCCGCCGCAGCCACCGCCACCGCCTCGTTGGCAAAGCCTTTCCGAGCCGGGCCCGGCCCGGGTTGTAAACCAACTTGTAAATAATTTACTCCGGCCCTCTCTAGTGTCGGCCAATTATAAGGGCTCGCCACTTAGGCGGGATGAGAGTGAAGGCGGGGAGCGGCGGCAGCAGGGGCGGGAGGAGGAGGAGGAGGAGGAGGAGGAGGAGGAGGAGGAGGAGGAGGAGGGGGGGGGGAGTGGCTGCGGGGGTGTGACTCTGGGAGTGCAGCCTCCGAGGCGCCCGAAGCTAACGATGCCCGGCCGCCGGTTCAGGTTGCTGCCGCCGCCTGTATCCTGCTGCCCCGCTCCTCAGATATCCACCTCTCTCTCTCTCTCTCTCTCTCTCTCTCTCTCTCTCTCTCTCTCTCTCTCTCTCGCTGTCCATCTCTCGTTCTCTCTCGTCTCTAACGCCCCTCGTCTCCTTTTCTATCTCTCTCTCACACACACACACACGCACGGAGATACACAATCTTTCAATGAGACATGACAAGTTGTTCCCGCCCTCAATAAAGCATCCATCCCATCCGCCTCTGCTGCAGCGATGAGCTACTTGTTGCACGTACACACTAACACACACACACACACACACGCTCACGTACACACAGACACACTCCTCCACACGACGCGCGTCTTTTCCTATTCTTCTCCCTTCACATGCAATGGAGTGGAAAGTGGAGGTGTTTCCGCCGCCCCCTGTGCGGTTATCTCTACGACGCTATCGCCGCCACCACGACGTTGTCCGTCCAGTACTGTGAGAGAGAGAGAGAGAGAGAGAGAGTAGAGAACGTTTGCGGTGGGGAGTGCCTCGACGACAACGACGTCTTTGTTATAGGGGGGAGGCGAGGGGAAGGGGAAAAAAATAGAACAGGAAACATAAGGCGGCTCGCAAAAAGCTTGTCCGGCGGGTAATGGAGCCGTCAAGTCCGCTGACCGCAACAGCAAGCGGAGCGATTGCAGCTGCAGCGGTGGTAGCGGCGGCGGCGGCGGCGGCGACGGCAGTGCGGGCCGCCGGGGAGGTAGGCAAGGCGCCGGGCCCGCCGCACGGCTGTGTGTGACGGGCTGGCCTACCCGGCCGTCTGCAGGGGCCGTCCGCCGGGCCTCGGTGCCCCCCGCTGCGTGCGGGCCGCCGCCACCGCACCGCGCCGGGTCACCGGTCCCCACCGGCACAATAACAGTGTGCAACAACACCGCCATGCCTCACCGTATCACTTCCGCCCTTCTCTCTCTCTCTCTCTCTCTCTGTCTATCCCCTCCCTCTCGCTCTCTCTCTCACACACACACACGCCCTTTCGATTTTCCCGCCGCCGTATCAATCCCGCGGCACCGCGACGCGCGCGGGGACACCGCCCGCTATGACGTTATGAACGTGATTCGTGATTCCATATCGGAGGCAGCGGCGTGCGATAGATTCTGCTCGCCCGCCATGCCTCTCTCTCTCTCTCTCTCTCTCTCTCTCTCTGTTTCTCCCTCTCCATATACCTATATCTCTCCTTCTCTCTCGCCCTGGATGACGCGGCTGCGACACGGTACGGTAGAAAATACAAAATCAAATAACAGCCCGAAGCACCCTCTCTCTCTCTCTCTCTCTCTCTCTATCCCTTCTGCCGGTCCGGAGTAACGTGCCCCCGCCCTGCCGAAGGAGTTTAGCCGGACCCGGCGGTGCTCAGATTCAGTGCCGACCCCGCCGCCGACAAGGGCCCCTTTACGACGGTCAAGATATGAGAACGGCCGCGCGCATCGCAGTGGATATTCAAAACGGCCGCGCGCGCGGTAAAGAGCCCCCGCAGAAGAATCGTAAAGAATACGCCAAGCCCTCAGCCGAGACCCGTTGCCACCCCCTCCCCCCCCCCCTCTTCGGAGCGGCATCCCGGAGCCGTCCCCCGAAGCCGTCCCCCAGAGCCCCCCAGAGCCGTCCCCCGGAGCCGCCCCCGGAGCCGCCCCCGGAACAGTATCAGCCCCATAAATAGCCGGCTCGCATCCACTCCTCGTAATAGCGATAATATCGGGGGGTGGGCTGCACTCCGGCCGCCCGGTCCGCCCGCGCTGCCCGCGGCCGCGCACCAGACCCGCCTTTCATCAGCTCCTGCCTCCGGGCCCCGGAGCCGCGGGGCTCCGGGCCCACGCCGTGACGACTTACTCGCCGCCGCCACTGCAGGCCCCGCTGGCCCCGCTACGGCCAGGGTCTCGGTTCGCTAGCAGCGCCACAGCAAAGACCGCTCGGTACGCGAGCCGGATAACGAGTCCCGCACACATTACGGTATATTTCGTATTCCGCTCCGCAGAAGTAAGGTCCCGGGAGCCGCGCGCAAGTCTGGTGGTAATATTAGGACGCCTTATTGGACGACTCGGGTCCGGATCAGCGGACCAGAGTCGAAGGGCACCTCGCTCACGACTGCGCTCTGCATTATTTTCGCAGCCCCCTCTCCCACCTCTTCTGTAAAAACTGGCACGCACATCATTTACTGCACATTTTTATTTTGTTCTCGACTTGTTTGTTTTGAATTTATTTTATGATCAGAACAACAAAAAAAACTTGTGCGCGCGGCCAACAACTCTTCTCCTCGAGGCTCGCCTTCGGCCCGGCGCCGCCACGCTGCATTGCAAAACAAGCCGCACTCGCGGTCCTCTGCTGCGGGGCCTTGGTAATGATGCCCCCCCCCCTTCCATCTCTCTCCCACATCCCCCCGCCCCGGCTCTCTCTCTCTCTCTCTCTCTCTCTCCGTCTCACTCTGCCCCCGCTCTCTATCCTTCTCTGTCCGCCTGTACAAGTATGCCGCTCTTTAAAAATTGATGGATAAAGTTGTGGTTGGGGGCGGCGGCAGGACTCGTAGGACACGACTGCCGAGCGTGTTCCTCAGACGGCGTTTATTATCACTGCTCCCGCTGTTATCAGACGAGACTAGACTCCGGCCGCCGCCGCCGCCGCCGTGCGTACAAACTTTCACTACTGGCCTGATCCTATTATTGAAACACGGACAGGCCATCGGTGTGTTGCGACGCGGGCAAGGAGAGAGAGAGAGAGAGAGAGAGAGAGAGAGAGAGAGCGGGAGGGAGGGAGGGGAGAGGGAGGAGAGAGGGGCAGGCAGGAATTGGGAATAGGACAAGCAGCAGCACGCGACCAGCCCGTTACCATGAGAGTAGTCTTGTCTTATCAGCTCGATCCATTTGGGCACGTCATATGCCGCCGCACGCACACACACACACACACACGACACGACACGACACGGACACGCGCACAAAGTTGTCGGTGTCTGCCCTCCTGCGCCTCGCGCCTCCGTGCTCGGACCGTCCCCGGGGGAGCAGTTCGTCAGTCAGTCACCGAGAGGGCGTAATGCATTAGGCATCGGCGCTCCGCCCCCGCCCCGCGGCATACCGACAGGATACACATCTCAATCATTCTTTTTTTTCCCCTATTTTTGTTCCGCCACAATTTTTTTGTCAGTTATCGTCCACCTCTAAATTTATTTATATTTTTTTCCCCACAAGATCTGAACGCGTTCCCTCACATACTCAGTCCCGTATACAGCCGCTCACTTCCGGTGTTTTTTTTCTGTTGCTTTTTTTTTTCTTCGGGAAGACGATGCCTCCGTCAAGTCGTCAGTCGCGACGGCATGGCCTTTGTGATTGATTCGCCCGCTTCGAACACGATATCCCCCTGCGGTGTCACACAATATCGGCACGAAGGTCGCGTCCACTGCAAGCTTCCGCGCGTCTGTCTCTGTCTCGCTCCCGCAGCGCTGCCCGCTGCTGTTGCTGCCACGCAGTGCGTCGTGTTGTCTCACTCCGACACGCTGAGCTGCCTACCCCACCGGGCGGGCGGCTCCGTGTGTGAAGAGATGCGGTGCGGCTGCTTGACCCGCAGCAGCGGCGGCGGCGGCGGCGTCTGCCCTTCAGCCCTCACAGGAGGCCCCCGCACGCGGCGGCGGTTTAGTGCCACGCCCCGGCCGGGGCCACGAGAGAGGGGCTCTCCCCCCCCCCCCTCACCACCTCGTATTCCCACCGCCGCGCCGTGCCCAAGCCCCCCGGCAGCAGCTTTCGACATGCCAGCAAGGCGTATACGAATGGAGGGCCGTTGATAGATTGAACTGATTCGGCCCTCCCTCAGCGCGCGTGCGCGCGCGCGAGAGAGAGAGAGAGAGAGGGAGGGGGAGGGAGAGGGTGAGGGGGGAGGGAAAGAAAGGGGTGGGAGGGGCGAGGGGAGTGGGAGGGACGAGAGGATCGTCTGCTGCAGTCCCCGGAGGCCAATCACTTATTTGCATTGGATTAGAGGAGGAACACCGGCCGGCCAGACCGCCCGGAAGCAGGCGCGGATCCAGAAGGGGGGTGATGGGGGCGATGGGGGCGATGGACGCCTGCTAGGCAGGCAACAAGCCTAACTTTCCGCCTAAGTAGGCAAAAGTTGTACACCCCCCTTCTCCCCCCTTCGAGTGCCTCGTACTAGCGTAATCGGTTCTGCACAACAGGCAGGCACTGCCTAACGGGCAGCCTTCCCCACCCCCTCTCTATCTCTCTCTGTCTATCACCATCTCTCTTTCTCTCTCCCTCTCGCTGCTTTGAGCCCGCAACGCGCACTTCCCAGAATCCATCTCATTGCAGTCGGCAGCTCAAAAAAAAATGATATTTATATATGGAAAGGGCGAGAGAGCGATATAGAAATAAGAGAGAGTGAACGAGATAGAGAGAGAGAGAGAGAGAGAGAGAGAGAGAGAGAGAGAGAGAGAGAAGCTGACATTGCCATCCGAGCCGTCGCTGGGGCGAGCCCGGGGCGTTTACGGACTGAATGGTTTTCGACTCGGCGGATGGGAACTCGCGGACACGCCCCCCTCCCCCTCCCCCTTTCCCTCCAAACCAACCCAATGATAATGAAAAGTCAGTTTAATCCGTTTACTTTCCGGAGCGCGAGAGCGCCGCGGCTTCCGTCCCGTCGGGTCCGTGTCGCCGCCGGGGGGGCCCCTCGGTCTGTCTGTCTCTGTCTCCCTTTATCTCTCTCCCTCTCTCTCTGTCTCTCTCTCTCTCGCTCGCCGGGAATGCGACGGCAGCGGCGGCGGCGCGGCGACGACGACTACATTTTGATATATCCCCATCATAGTCGCGTAGAAAAGCGTAACTTACTCCATTAGCCGGCTCAACTTGGGGCAATTCCTCGTGCTGCAGTGGGGAGCCCCGGCAGGGCAGCGCGGCAGCAGCAGCTCGACGTATAATCTCAGGAAAAGGAGTTGGGGGGGGTCTGCAGGAGGGAAGCCAGTGTGTTGGCCCCCGGGCCTCCGCCGGGCCCCGCGGGGGTGGGGGGGGGGGGGCGGGGCGGCCAGCAGTAGCAGCACTCCCTGGCGCAGAGTACTCGCCAATTTATTAATAAGGAAAGGGGTGTGTTTTATGTGTTCCCGGGGGCGTGCGCGCGCACAGGGGGGCTCCTGCTGCTGCTGCTGCTGCTGCTGCCGCTGGGCCCCCCTCCGGTGCGGCGGGGGGTCCGGTGGGGACTGTAGGCCCCGCAGTAGCGGGCCGTGCCTGGCAGTGACCCGGCGGCACCGCGGCAGCGTAGCCCCGGTAGTGCGTAGTAAAAGCCCCCCCCCCCCCCTCCACACACACACGCACGCACCGGACGGCCACACACGGGTACGCATCCGGCCAGCCGGAGACGCGCAGGGCTGGCAATAAACCGTGGCTACCCCCCGGACTTGGCGGCCTGTCGTCGTGCCGCCGGACCGCGGGGGTAAAACCGGAAGCTGCGGCAGAACTGACGGGTGCGGTACTCAAAGAGGGACAGAAATTAAATGAAACGGTGCGGGTGAATAAACTTTTTTTTCTGGCAGTAACGGCACCTCTGTGGTTCGGACCGGGCAGCGGCGGTGCGGCGTCCGGCTGGAACAGCACTCACTCTCACCTGCAACAAAGAGAGAGAACGGAAATGTTCATACCTATACCTATAACTACACATTCCGTGGGAAAAAAAATATTTTAAAATACGAAATTTTTTCGCTCGCGTATTTTCGTCCGAATTGATGTGGTGTGTGTACACCGTACACCACCACCACCACCACCACCAGAGAGCCGCAGAGAGAGCCCCCAACCCTGTGCAGGTGATGAATTTCAATCCCGTGAACGAAGGCCTTCGCTCGCACCGCGATGGCCGCCCGGTCGCCCGTCCCGTCATAAAATCACCCTCTCTCCCTCTCTCCTCCCTCTCTCCTCTCTCCTCCCTCCTCCCTCCTCCTCCTCCTCCTCCCCTCTCTGGCTTTCCATCAGTGCGTCGGCGAGGCGTGGCACGGCGTTTGAACTTTTGCACACCACACAGCGGCGGAGCAAGACAGCTCGATAAACTTTGAGTCGGTGGCGGCGGCCCAGGCCGGCCGGGCTCGACAGGACGTTATATAGAGGCTCCGTCAGCGGCAGTATGCCTCCCCTCACCCTCCCTGCCCGCCTCCCTCACCCTCTCTCTCTCTCTCCCTCTCTCTCGCTCCCTCCCCTTGCGTTGCTGCTGCTGCTCCGCAACTCTCCTTTTCCGTTTACCGTCGCAAGCGCGGGGCGGGGGGGGGGGGGGGCGAAATCACGTCACCTGAAAAGAGCCAACTTCTCACGGAGGCAGCGCGCTATGCGCCTCGGCGCTGCGGCCCGGCTCGGCTGCCAGAGCGCGCTGCCGTCGGCACGCGGGCTTTAGGCCCCGGCTCCAGTGTTAGGCTCACTACTCGATCCTTTCACCTCTTTTCACTTCTCCCGCCCCCACAGCGGCGCTACCTCTCTCTCTGTGTCTCTCCCCCTCCCCCTCTCAGTCTCTCTCTCCTTTTCCACCACGACACACATTACCTACTCCACTACAGAAGGATGCCGCAGCCTCTCTCTCTCTCTCTCTCTCTCTCTCTCTCTCTCTCTCTCTCTCTCTCTCTCTCTCTCTCTCTCTCTCTCTGCCCGCCGCCGCGCGCGCCTCCGGCATGAAGAGGCAGCAACAGAAAAGGGTCCTCCACTTTCCGCAGAGCGCCACGTTAAAAAAAAATTACTTTACAGGAAAGAGGGAAAAAAAGAGGTAGAAAACTGGACAGGTTCCGCCGCGAGCAGTTCTTCTGCTGGAGTCGGCTGGAGGCGGCTGGAGGCGGGGCGCCGCACTACAAGCCCACTATGCAGTATACGGCACGGTAGTGCACAGCGTGGCGCCGCCCGGGGCGAGAAGGGCTCGGACCCCGGCCGCGTCCGAGGGGGCGCCCTCCTCCTCGCGTCTTCCTCCTCTCTTTTTACCATCGCTTCCTCTCTTTCCCTCTCCCTCGCTCTCCCGCCCCCTCCCGCCGGCCTCCGCCTTTATCCGTCTCAGCGAGTCATTCTCGCCGCGGACGCGTCCGGATCCCCGGGGCCGCCCCGGGGCCAGGAAGTGGCCCAGTCATTACACACAACGACCCCAGCAGCGCCATCTCTCGAGCGTCATCGCGCAGCGCCCCTCGCGCCACGAGGCCGCCGGGGCGGCTGCCAGGCGGCTGCCAGGCAGGAAAACGGCCGTCGACGGCCTCCTCCAGGCCGCAGGCTAAAAACCGGAAAAGCGCAATTCCGCGCGGCACAAGTGGTCGACGTCGGGGAGACGTTCCCCGGGGGAGACGCGGTGGCGCACCCCGGCCGCGCAGGGTACACGCGGCCACCGTTCTCCAGCAGCACCCCTGTCCTTCTCCAGCGCCGCAGAGGTCCTCGATGTTCTCCAGACGTTGCGCTGGTCGGCTTGCAGCCCGCCGGCCTACTGCCCCAGTCGTCCTTGCCCCAAAGGTGCTCACCCCGCGCAGCTCTTATCCAGATTTTTCCTAGAGCAGTCCCGCCTCCGGCCTCCAGTTACCCCACTGCTGTTCTCCAGCAAAGCCACTTCTCCAGACTCCAGCCCCCGCCACACATGCCCGCGGCGGCGGCGCCTGCCAGGATATGAGGATGAATATGTGGCCCTGCGGCGGCACGCAGCGGTGAGTGTCACTTCGTAACTCCCCGTGATTAAAACTAAGACATTAAGACAAACTGTAGGTAGGGGAGAGTGAGAGAGAGAGAGAGAGAGAGAGAGAGAGAGAGAGAGAGAGAGAGAGAGAGAGAGAGAGCGGGGCGGGCCGCGGCCCGGATGTTTGTTGGAAACAAGTTATGCACGGCTTTATCTCCTGGAAGATGCTCGGCTTCAGCCGCCAAGTCAGCGGGGCCTCCGAAACGCGCACACATATGTGAAACACAAGCGAAGGTCGGAGTATCCATGTTACACGAAACTACCCCCCCCCCCCCCCACACACACACACACATATACACCTTTCCTCTAATGTGTAGCGCGTGAGACACGGCCTGTGAAAGTAATAAAAGAACACCACTGTTTAATTCCGTTTTCTTCTCTCTCTCTCTTTTTTTTCGCCCGTGGCAGACAATGGAGAGAAGCTGCGCTGAGGTCAAGTGTATCGCGGCGGCGAGGGGCTGAGAGGCTAGTGCTGTACCGGTGTACCGCTGTAAAGCTCCGGCGCCGCCAGAGAGAGAGAGAGAGAGAGAGAGAGGGAGGGAGGGAGGGAGGGAGGGAGGGAGGGAGGGAGGGAGGGAGGGAGGGAGACGGAGCAACGCCACCGACCTTGCTCCGTCTCTCTCGCTCGCCCATTGTCCGTGGCGAGGACTTAATCTCCATCTTTCTTGCATCTTTTGTTGCCGCGAGTGGCGCTTGGCGCTCCCGCGCGCGCGAGCTTTGCGGGAGGGGAAGGCAGGGCCGGGGGGGTTGCGGGGGGGGGGGGAGCTCAAACGGCCCGACCCGCCGCGAACAGCAGCAGCAGCAGCGGTAGCGGCCTCCGGTGACTACACGCGGGAAATTTTCACAAAACAAGAGCAGGAAATTGCGATAGAAAAAGTTGGGCCGGCGGCGGCGGCGGCGGCGGGTCGCGAGTGCTCCTCCCCTTGCTGGCTGCGGGACGCCCTGGTCCCCTCCGCCACCACCGACGCCTTGGGGTCGGCCGGCGCACGCGACGGCTTCGGTGGCCAACTTCTGCGCGCCATCGCCGCCCGAGTCTATCCACGAGTCGTCGGCCCATGATCTCTGCTGCGCTCGAAACGTAATTTTTGGGAATTTCTGAGCTTTCTTTTCTAGTCGTTTTCCGTTCTTACGTCCGCGCTGTGACGTCGGCAGCGGCGACCACCGCCTTTGGTAAGTGCGTGGCGCGGGTCGACAACGGCGCGTCAGCAGTTGGCAAACATGAGGCGTCTTGTGTCGCCAACGACATGCCCGGGACGATCTCCCTCCCCTCCCGCCCTCCCTCCCCTCCCTCCCTCCCTCCCTCCCTCCCTCCGGAGGGGTCCCCTCGCTGCATGACAACGACCGCATGGAATTCCGCCGTCGTGGCAGCGGCGCCGACACGGGGCCCCGCCCGACCGGCCGGCCACGGCATGGCCAGGGCCGGCCCGGCAGCAGCAGCAGCAGCAGCAGCGGGGAACGTGGTGCAAATAAGTGCTCCGGCCCAAATGAACTCTGCCAATAATGACCGGCCGGCCCGTAACGCGTGTCCCGGTGTAGATAGCGGCGGGCGGGGTGTGGAGGGCTGCGGCGCTGGGTGGGGGATGAACGCTTTACATCCAAACGGAGGCATTCCACGAATGACGCCATAACACGACGATGGTCGCGGGGCGCTCGGGGGCCCCGCACCGGCTGCTCCACAGCGGGGACACGGCCGCGCCGAGCCAAGCGGGACCGCTTAAATTCCTACACTTTTGTTTTAAAAAATATTGGTAAACTTTTAACCTGGTAAAAAAGTGAGATTCTAATTTTTTTTGATTAAAAGTGTAGATATATAATTTTTGTAAAAAGTGTAGTTTTTCAGCTTTGAAAAAAAAAGTTTAAACTGTTTTTCAGTTTTATGAAAAATTTGTAGTTTTGCCTTCTTCTAAATGAAACGTAGTTCCTCATTGTTGCGAAAATAAAATGAGTAGTTCATTTCCTGTAGTGCTGCAAAGTGATCCACCATTTGCAGATCGCGCTCCGCGCTGCTGCTGGGACCGCACAAAACGGATCGGCAGCTGTGGCAGCTGCGGCAGCTGCGGGGTCCGGCACCGCCACCGCCCGCCCGGTTCGACACTATTTCATTACTTTGAGCCGCACCGGCTGGCCGTCGGTCAGCGGCGCGCGTCATCTGCTGCTTTAATGCCGCCCCCCTCCCCCCCGCCCCTACCGGCCAGTCCCTGTGCCGCCGTCTCTCTCGCTCCCGCGGCCGGCCCCCGCCGCAGCCGCCGTGCGACGCAGACGGACATACGGGCTCGGCGCGGTGCGGCAATAATTAATAATACGACGGCCGGCGGCGCCGGGGGAGCGGAGCGGAGCAGACGTAACTCGGCCGCGCCGCCGCCATCGACGCTTTTCGAGATCTCGAAGTGGTCGGCTAATGGCTCTCCGAGATATCGATTGCCCCCCGCGATGCCCGGCCGCCGGGCCGTGGGGGGAGGCGAGAGCCCTGCGGGAGCGTGAGCAGCGGAGGGAGAGAGAGAGAGAGAGAGAGAGAGAGAGAGAGAGAGAGAGGCGATTATTGAAATTTATCTCTGGTAAATGGCTTTATTTCTTTGTTGGCAAGCAGATGCTGCTGCTGCCGCGCACGCGCGTGTGTGTGTGTACGTGAGTGTGTGTGTGTCTGTGGGGGGGGGGAGTGAGAAGAGTCACCGCCCTCGCGTTATGTGTATATTCATATTCATACTCGCGAGAGGCCATCGCATTGGCCGCACTCTCTGATTCATGCCTCTTTAATCCGATATGTGTGACATTCATATTGAAATGTCCGCGGCTTATCATTACCGCGAGTGTGTGTGTGTGCCGAAATATAAAGAGTTTTTTTTTGCGTGTGTTTGCTCATTACTACACAAACATGGACCACACACACACACACACACACACACACACACCTAATCCGTACCGCTTGACCGAACACACGGTCCCCACGCACCACACCGCACCGCACCCTGCCCTTGATTTAATTTTTCTCTCCAGTCTTGTGTGGCAGCCGTATGAGGCACGGAGACCACACTGACACGAGAGAACGGGACAGGGGCGGGAGCAGAGGAGGTTGGGGGGGGGGGGGGGACGCCGAATCGTGTTTTAGAGGACGAAAGCGACGGCAGACTGGGGGGGGGGGACCGAGGACGGAACAAAAACAGTCAAACGCCGCGCGCACAGCCGCCTCACCGCGCGGACAATTCGTAAACTGACGCGCTTACGCCGTAATGGCATCATGCTCTCTGTCTCTCTCTCTGTTTCCGTCTCAGCACATCGCTCTCTGTCTGTCTACCGTTCTCTCTCTCTCTCCCCACTCTGTCCCCGGGGGGTCCCTATACGCGCCCCCTTGTTAGCACTTGGAGTGTTGCCAGCCGGCGGCCCCGCCCGACCCGGCGGCCCCCGGCCCCGCATGTTCCGATCACATTCTCATACAGGGGCGCGCCGAGGAGGCAGACGGGAGAGGCGATCCACTATGAAGCCCCGCGGACCGTTGCGGCAACATCGTGTCGCCGAATACCCTCCCCCGGGAATTTTCATCCATCGGAGCACGATGCATATACGACCAGGAGCAGCAAAGGGCTTTGTGGGTCGTCGATCCCGCGAACCGCGGGTCCTAGAAACAGGAGACAGAGGGACAGAGAGAGAGAGAGAGACAGAGACAGAGGAAAAGGAAAAGAGGGTGGCCTGACGGGGCCGGATGGGAAATATAAAGCAAACTGAGGACGGCAGCCCCGACAATCAACCCGTGGTGCGGTAATGCCTAAGTTGTCGGGGACAGTTGACGACCAAAGGACGGTGTGGGAGGGGAGGGGGGACTCAAACAACCACCGGCACCGCCGCCCACAACCGGGAAAGGTCACACACGCAACCGGAAAATCCGCATGGACAAACCCGCACCGACGTCCCGTCTTTGTCTATCCCAGCCACAACGCAGACCCTTTCTCTGTCTGCTCCCGCCCCCTCCTGTCGCTGTCTGTACCTCTCTCTCTCTCTCTCTCTCTCTCTCTCTCTCTGTGTGGTTTTGCAGGCCGACCGCGAAGCAGGCCGCGGTAGAGCGTTTAGTAGATCCGGTACCCAAAGAGAGAGAGAGAGAGAGAGAGAGAGAGAGAGAGAGAGAGAAAGAGAGGGGGGGGGTGCGGGGGGCAGAGGGTGGAAGGGAGAAGGAGCGAGGCGAGGGGAGAGGCCGGCGCACAGACATAACAGGCCTGGACCTAGCCTAGGGACCGGCCGCAGAGACTGGATGCTGTATGGACCGGACTTGGCGAACAAAGTTTGTTTGCCGGGCGTGGCAGGGGTCGGGTCGGGGCTGCGGGGAGGGGAAGGAGTTGGTGGACCCAACGGATCACAGCGCAGTGCGCCCCCGGCCTGCCCCGCCCCCGGCCTGCCCCGCCCCCGGCCTGCCCCGCCCCCGCCCCGCCCCCGGCACCGCCCCCGGCTGCCCCCCCGGGCCGCCCTGCTGTGACGGGGTTCAGCTAGAGCGTCTCTGCGTGCGTCTCCAGCGGTACGCTGCGGCGGGCCGCCCGGGGGGTTAGGCCGCCCGCCGCCGCCGGCGTCCGGCGCGCTGCCTGCCTGCCGGGCGCCCCGCACCGCACCGCCCCGCACCGCACCGCACCGCCCCGCACCGCCCCGCACCGCACCGCCCCGCACCGCACCGCCCCGCACCGCACCGCCCCGCACCGCACCGCACCGCATCGCACCGCACGCCGCTGCACGGCGGTGCAGGGCCCCCGGCCCCAGGGACCCCGGGATGGGATCCCCTTTTTGGCTTGCAGCTCAAGTTACGCGCCGCGGATTCCCTCCCCCAAAACGGCGCGCGTGTGTGTGTGTGTGTGTGTGTGGTTTTTCCCGTTCACTGCAGGGGCAGCAGCAGCACTAGGAAGGTGAGGATCTCCTCCGGTTCCCCTCCATGAAGTAGGTCAACAAACAGCAGTAAGGGAGAGAGGAGGTCGGGGCGGGAGGGAGGGAGTGGGAGGGGCGAGCGAGTATCGGCGGCTACGCGAGACACTGCAGCTCCATCCGTAAGACAGTAAGGGAGGGGAGGAGGAGGAGGGGGGGGGGGGGTCCGCGAGTACGTCCCAGCCATGCATATGGAGGGCGGCGGCAGGCACGGCCCCGTGTAGCCACATGCAAAACTGCGAGCCGAGGACACAGCGGGAGAAATAATTTTGGCGACGTGTTGTAGCCGGCGGGCAAAGGGGAGAGAGAGGGAGAAACAGAGAGAGAGAGAAACGCACCGATAAAGAGGGAGAGAAAAGAGTCAGTCAGTATACCGGACCACTCCGCACAGCGTGCGCAAAGTCTGTAAAAATGTCCAGCCCTTTCGGCGGTGACACGATATATTCTCTTTCCCCCCCCCCCCCCTCTCTCTCTCTCTCTCTCTCTCTCTCTCTCTCTCTGAAAAAGATGATGATGAACTGTCCCAGAAGTACACTCATTCACATTATTCTCTGCGGAATGGTATATGCGCCATCACAGCGGGGGGGTATCACAGAACCTGCTCACTCTCTCTGTCTCCTTCTCTCCCTCTCCAGCTCTCTCTCTCTCTCTCTCTCTCTCTCTCTCTCTCTCTCTCTCTCTCTCTCTCTAAAGGATTGGCTTGCGAGCTCGGCTCTGATTGGTCTCAGCAGTGGCGGCGGCGGTGACGGCAGAACCCATACCCTTTTGCGGACGGCCGGGTTCATGCGCTCATCAGAGGACATCCAGGCGCAAAAAGCACGGTGGCTCCGGGTGGGTGGGTCGGCGTTGATCGCGGCGCCGTGATGGAATGGACCAGGACGCTGGCACGGCGCTGGCACGGCGCGGGCACGGCGCCGCCACGGAGCCGCCACGGAGCCGCCACGCCACGCGGCCAGGTCACAAATTCACTCCTCGCGCTGCCGCGAAAGCGATTGGGAAAGCGGGGTGGGAGTACTTCTGGTAATGGATGGACTCGCCGGGCATTAGCACTCTCTCTCTTGCACACACAAACCTCTCTGTTCCTCCCTCTATTTATCTCACCTTTCCCATGTTCATCTGGCGCAGCATACGAGCCCGCTGGTTATGGCCCCCCCCCCCCCCCCCGTGTCCGGCCTGCCCGCGATAGCCTTGCTTTCTCTCTCTCTCTCACACACACTCTCTTTCGGTCGCTCTCTCTCTCTCCCTCTCCCTCGGCCGGTGACCCGTCAGGTGCCGTGACGGCCATGTCCTGCGCCGAGCCCAGCGCCTCTTCTCTCTCTCTCTCTCTCTCTCTCTCTCTCTCTCTCTCTCTCTCTCTCTCTCTCTCTCTCTCTCTCTCTCTCTCTCTCTCTCTCTCTCGCTTCCGACCCGATGCCCAAACAGAGCGATTGTGGTGGTGGCAGCGGCGGCCGCAGCCGCAGCGCGCGGGGATTCCAATAATCGCCCCCCGCAGTGAAATATTACTCGTTTTATCGGAGGCACGAGAGGGGCGTGGCCGGCGCGTGGCCGGCGCGTGGCCGGCGCGTGCCGGTCAGTGGCGGAGCACTGAGGAGGCCACGCGCCGCGCCCCGGAGCTAAGCGACAGGTAACGAGCCAGAGTTATTGGAGCACCTTTCTGTTAGGCGCCGCGACGACAGAGCGTCCCGGGGGAAGAGCCTCTGGCTGGACTTATCTGGAGGGCTCTTGGAGGAGCGGAGCAGCAGAAGGGAGAGAGAGAGAGAGAGAGAGAGAGAGAGAGAGAGAGAGAGAGAGAGAGAGGAATTAGACCGGCAGAGGAGGGGGGGGGGAGAGAGAGAGAGAGAGCGGTAAACGGTCCGCTCCAGTCAGCTGTTATTTTATTCCGAATAAATGCGTCGACGGCCTGGCGCTCCTGCTGAGCTGGGCGGCTCCGGCGGGCTCTTTGGACGGCTCTTGGCGGGCTCTCGGCGGGCTCTTGGCGGCCGCTCCGGGGACGCGCGGGGGGCGCACCCGGATAATCCCTCATAAAGCCCGCATTATCTGCTTCTCCAGCTGGGCCCCTCCGAGGGTCCCCTGCGGAGCGGCAATCCGGCACCAGGCCGCCCCCGTCCAGCTGTTTATGTTGCCACTCGGCCGATCTCCGGCAGGTATCGGCGGCAGGTGGCGGCCGGGTGGGAGGGGGCGTGTCCGGGGGCGTGTCCCTGCGGCGCAGGCGCCTCCGTGTGGAGCGACGCTCGCAGCGCCCCGACCGGCCCGCCTCCATACCCGTGCGCACTCTCAACATGTACTATACGCCGTTTCGCATAATTTTCGACTGCCGCTGGGGAGACGATGGCGTTGTTGTTGTTGTTGGTGGTGGTGGTGGTGGTGGTGGTGGTGGTGCTATACGGCGGGGCCGCGCACAGCAAGTGAGGCCGGCAGGGCTGCGAGCGCGCGCGGCGACACACTGGCGGAGGGAGCGAGATGGAAGATAAACGTGGCCGAGATGGGAAAAGCTCGTAGAGTAAACAGGGTCGAGGCTGCCTGCCGCGGCGCCGCCGCCGCTGCGCCGCCGCCACCGCAGTTTTTCATAACGAAAGCTTTTCATCCCATATGGGAAGGCGGCGGTGCCGGGCGTGGCGCAGCGCGGCGAGGCCGCCGCAGCTACCCCCCGCGGAGGTGCAGAGGGGGCTCCAGGAGGAGGGGGAGGGGGGCGTGAGGAGTGAGTGGAGGTTGCCTCACTTCACTATTTGGCTGTGGCAGTCTTTGGCTGTAATATCAGTTGTGTTTTTATTTTCCCTCGGCGCGCGCCCTGCCGTCAGGACGCACCCAGGACCTCTCACCCGCCGCCCTCGCCCCTCACACCCCGCCTCCTCGCCGGCCACTCACCGCCGACAACCCCACGACGGCGTCCTCGGCCGGCAGTGGCGCCGTGCATTGCGATTTTAAACCGAACCGTCGTCGGTGGCAGGCGGCCAGCGTCGGCGTCCTCGTCGTCGGCGACGGTGGCAGCGGCGGCGGCGAAGGAAAGAAGCCATGAATATTCCAGGGCGCACTCCCTGGCCGCCTCTGGCCTCCTCTGGCCGCCCCCGGCCGCCCCCGGCCGCCCCTGCACCGCACCGCGCGGCGCAGCACAGTCTTTGTGCGGGCATTAATGTTTGACGAGCCCAGATTAAGCGGCCGCCTGCCGGTTATAGTGCGCCGGCCGGCCCTCCCTCCCCGTGGCCTTTTCAAAAGGACTAGAGGGTGACTCTTTTTCCTGCTCCGAGGAGGGCCGCGCGGGGCCGCCGTGGTCGTCGAGGTCGTCGGGGGGCCATCGGAAGCCGTCGTGGCCGTCGGCGACGTCGTGGTGGTCGCGGCCGGGCCGCGGGCTGCCCGCACCTGCGGTGCTGCAGCAGACGCCGGCCTCCAGCCGCGCAACAGACACTTTTCTTCTGCTCTGCTGCTTAACTCTTCACGGAGATGAAAAAAAAATACACAACGAAAGAGGCCGCGCAGTCTGAAAATAAAAATAAAACTCTCTAAAAAAACAGGTGGTGGAGGAGCGTTGCGAGTTCGTACGCATCGCAAATGTACCGCTGGCAGCAGGAGCAGCAGGCGGCCTGGGCCCCGCCACGTCCGCGCAGCAGCCGGCCGCGTCCGCAGCGCCGCGCGCCCCCTCGCGCGCCTCCCCCGCCAGCCCCGAGTGCGCGGCGGCGGCGCTTTCGGAGGCGGCCCCCTCAGCACAGGGAGGCGGGCGGACCGGAGAACATAATGAACATCTTGACAAGGGGCTTCAGGTAGGCTTCAACTGTCGGCCGAGGGGGAGGCGCGGGGCGGGGGCGCTGCGGGGGCACTGCGGGGGGCTGCGGGGGCCCGGGCCAAAAGGTCCGCACCACCGGTATGAATGGCACAAAAGTATGAGGCCGCGGGGGGCACCTGCCCTTGGACGGCCCTCAGCACGTCAGGCGGGGCCTCGCTCCTCTTGTTTCCGGCGCGCGCGCGGGGGGCGCTGAAAAGCGAAGCCCCGATATGGCTGTATAATCCGTTGCATGTCGGACATTTTCGCTGTCCGCGGCTGCCGCCGGCGCGCCGCTCGGCACCAGTCGGTACCCGGGCAGAGCGGACGGGTGCGCGGCAGAACGCCTTCCCCTGCCGGATTAGGCCCCCGATCCTCTTTGATGTCTCAGCATTTTTCAGCCCGTTTTCCGCTCTGCAGATCTTTGGCCTGCTTCCCTCTTCTTCTCTTTTCGATTTCCTTAATGGACTTCTGGCCGGGCCACCCATTGAGGGATAGGCGGGAGAGGGGAGGGAGGGGGTGAGGGGGTGGATCGGAGGGGGAGAGGAGCGAGTTGATTCGCTTGAGCCGCGATGACTGAAGCGGTACAGTATTCTGTAGTAACTGCGCTGCCGCTGATGTTGGGTGCAGCGGATCAATTCATTCATCGGCCGCGAGCGGTTGGGTTCCGCGTCCCCGGGACCCGCCGGTGCGATGCAGCGCGACCCCGCGGCCCTCACCGGGGCATCACTCGGCAAGGAAAACATTGTCCTTTCACCCCCCCCCCCCCCCCCCAACCCCGCGCGTCGTTCTATTTTTGTACCATGTCCACTATTTTCCACATAGGAAAACAAAAATACCGTATCAAAACGGTCGCACCCATTCTCGCGACCATGATTTCTGTGTTTTTTTTTTCGAAAAGAATCATCATTTCAACAAACACTAAACAAGGGGAGGGGGGAGGGAAAACAGGGCGCGCCACACACCACCATCACGCCGAACTCTTTATAATAAAAAGAAAAAGAACAACAAGAGCGCTCCTCTAAAGCCGGCCGCACAAATCCGAACGAGGCCCTCGAATGGAGTGAATGGCAGCGCTGGTGCCGTGCGCTTGAGACCCCCCCCCCCTCCCCTCCCCTCCCCTCCCCTCCCCTCCCCTCCCCTCCCCCCTCCCTCGGGACCCGCCACCGCCGCCGCCGAGGCCACTCATCGGCCAGAGGTCCTCCCGATGATGACACGGCCACAATGAGCACAAGCCGTGTAGTTTCGCTCGGCTGGTATCGTCCGTGCGGGAAACAAACAACACAACAACCGCGGAAAAGGCCACAAAAAAAAGTAACGACTGTTGGCGGGGTGGGGGGGGGGGCAGTAAACTCATGCGGGCTGAGGATGAGTGAGTGGAGAAGGCGCCAGCAGCCCCCCCCCCCCCCCTTTTCGCTGTCGGCGCCATACCAGCGCTGAACGCTACCCCCTTTTGTTCTTCCTCCCGCACTTGTTCGTGTGTGCCGGCGGCGCGCGAGAAGGCCAGCCGCGAGCCGGTGACTGGGCCAACAACTGCTGGTAGACAGACTCCCCCCCCCCCCCCCAACATGGCGTGCGCTTTTAAACAGTCCCACGGAGCGCTATGTGTGTATCGCTTTTCCGCCGCCCCCGCAGACACACGCGCACACCTTGACGCAAGGAAAGTTTTTCTGGCCGCGCGCGGGCGAGAAGTTGACGCCCCTCGTCGCTTCTCTTCAGCTGCCGCCGTTACGGGTCGCGAATTTACGCGCGCAAAAAAAAATTGATATTCCTTTCTCTTTTTTTTTGCGTTTCGCACAAAAAAGTCTGACGAACAACTCTTTTGTCGCATCTCGCACTTTTTCGTCGTAGCATCGCGGCGGCGGTGTGTCGGAGACAACCATCGTCTGCATCCCCTCCACCACCACCACCGCCGCCACCACCACCACCACCACCACCGCCGCCGCCACCACCACCACCACCACCACCACCGCCGCCGCCGCCTTCCCGCACAGCGCCGAGGGTTCGGCCGCCGCCCCGCCGACCGACTGCATTAGCATAGTAAATTCGGTGTTATCGGAAAATGTTTAACCTTCCTTTTGCCGGGTTATCCAGTGTGGGCTGTGCGTCGGCGGGAGGAAGAGAGAGGGACAGACACAGAGAGAGACATTAAGAGAGAGAGAGAGAGAGGAGGGGGGGGGGGGGGGGGAGGGAGGAGGGAGAGAGAAACTTGCGGTGTCGTCTGAAGCTCGGCCCGGGCATATCGTCTGCTGTTGCCGTGTGCGATGCGCCCACAAGTGGTGTGCGTCGTCAAACAAGATGTGATGCGGCACTCACCTGTAACCCGCTCCAGGCCGGCCTGGGTAAAATGTATATAAGCGGAGTGGAATGTCCCCCGCAGGCCTGCTCCCCCCCCCCCCTGCAGCAACCCTCTCCCCTCGGGCGGAGCAACCGGTGCGAAGTACAGGTAAAAATACCCAACCCTCTCCCCAGCGCGCTCCCCTCTCCCACTGTCTCTCTCTCTCTCTCTTCCACCACCCTCACTCGCCCCCTCTCTCTCTCTCTCTCTCTCTCTCTCTCTCTCTCTCTCTCTCTCTCTCTCTCTCACGCACCTGTGCCTCGTGTGGACACATACTGCTGGCTGGGCCTCGAGCGGCGCTGCCCTACATTTATTATCCGCGAAAACACTGCGACAGCGAGAGACGCGCAAGCGCCGAGCAGAACTGTTGTGGATTATGGAAAGAAATCGGGGGAGAACGTTGGGCGTACGAACGCACACACACACATACACGCACGAATGCCTAACACTAACACTAGGAATGAAAACGGTAAACATGACTCTGCACAGGTTTTGTTTCCGTGAGTCACACAAGAGGAGGAGGAGGAGGAGGAGGAGAGGAGGAGGAGGAGGAGGAGGAGGAGGAGGAGGAGGAGGAGGAGGAGGAGGAGGAGGAGGAGGAGGAGAAGGAGGAGGAGGAGGTGGAGCATGAGGAAACGGAGCGTCATGGTGTGCTAGACACACACGGCATCGCGGAGATAATGCCATTGCAGGGGCCGGGACGGGTCGGCTGCCTCCAGGGCTTCCTCCAGAGCTGCCTCCAGAGCTCCAGAGCTCCAGTCTCCGAGTCATGTTGCTCAAGCAGCAGCGCCAACTCGACGAAAAATAAATCTTTCGGGCCGCCATTGAAACCTCGACGTCGCGGGGTCGGAAAAAGACACGTCGAGCGCTTCAGATCTCAGAATCGTGTAGCGCGTGTGAGGGAGGGAGAGAGAGAGCGCGCGAGTGTTTGTGTGTGCGTGCGTGTGTCTTTGAGGGGGAGTGGGAGTGAGAGGGAGGGAACGAGGGGCTTACGTAGGCTTTACCCGGCCGTCAATGGCAGCGGGGGTAGCTCGCATCGACAGCTTGTTGCCTGCCATGTCTGCTTGGATGTCGTCTGCTTCGGTTTCGTCAGTGGCAGTGGCGGCGGCGGCGGCGGCGGCGGCAAGAAGCTCTCTGAGCTCCCCGCCTCGGGGCAGCGGCAGCGGGGCCCGCCGCGGAGGTAGGCAACCCTCGCGCGGGGCGGGCCTCGCGTTGCCTACCTCCCGGGCGGCCCCCGCCGTGGCCGAGAGGAAGAGAAGGACCTCTAATCTCGACTCGACCATTCTTCCGTGAGATACGGCTGCCAGCAGAAGATATGCCCCGACATAAATTTGGCCCACCAGCCGACATGGCCCGCCCCCGGCCCGCCCCCGGCCCGCGCCCCGGCTGGACGGCTGTGGGTTTTGTTTCGTTGAGTTATACGCTGCTGCTGTGTGCCGCCGCGCCGCGCGCTCGGATGAAATTAGGTTGCGATAGTGTCAGCTAGAGTGACGACGCGCGGCGGGGGCGGCGCCTACCGGGCCAGACGACACGGGACAGCCCGCGGACCCCCCACGGACCCCCCACGGACCCCGCTCACGGACCACCCAAGGACCCCCCAAGGACCCCCCGTGGACATCCTGGCACGTAGCGCCACGCACACACGTTCGCAGATAGGACCCCCGCTCGGCACGCGGCGCCGGGGAGGCGGCAGGTTTTACCGCGCGGGTCCAGTCAGATTAGGCGACGCACGTGACACGGCCTCGCGACGGGGTAGTGTGTGTGTGTGTGTGTGTTAGTGTGCGTGCGTGTGTGCGTGCGTGGAGGAGCGGGAATGCGTGTGCGTGCGAGAGAGACGGGGCACGCGGGGAGAGCGAGAGCGACGCGTGCCAATTAGTGAGATGACACCGGCTCGGCTCGGCCCCGCCGCGTTCGGCGCGGCCCGGCTTGGCACGACGCACCGCGCCGCTCGGCTCGCCAGTCACCGCGTTGAGTAGAAAGACAAATGAGGGTCGGCCGGCCCGCGGCCTGGCAGTGTCTAGCCGGTGTACGCAGATGGGGGGGGGGGGGGGGGGGCAGGGGCGGAACCGGGGAACAATCGTAGCATTTGCTTATCTTTACTGTTTCAGCCAGCCTCCTCCCCGCGCCTCTTGTGTTCCTCCCCCGCAGTACCCCACTGCTGCCGCGGCCCTCCTGTGTCAGTGGGTCTGTCTGTCTGTCTGTCTGTCTGTCCGTCTGTCCGTCCGTGCGCGATACAGTTATTTGCGACAGGGGGAGCTGCTCAGCTAAGGGAGCTGCGGTACGGATGGGGCCGGCGGGACCGGAGCGCCCCCAGCATGTACAGGCGGCACGCCCCCCCGCAGAGAGTTACCCCCGCGTTACCTCCCAGCAGAGAGCGTTACCCGACGGTGCTACCCCCGCGTTACCCGGCGCACGGCGGCACCGCCCCCCTTGCCTGACCGCCCTTTGACTGAGCCGTGTGTGGTAATGACAGGTTATGGCGGGGTGGGCGGGGCCCCCGGCGGCCCCCGGCGGCCCCCGGCGGCCCCCGCATATCAACGCACTGGCCTGCTGCCATTGCAAACAGCGACACACGAGCGCGGGTTCGAATACCGGGTTCGAGTACCGGGGAGGGGGGGGGGGCGGGGCCTTTTGTCACGGCGTTCCCGCACGCCGCACAGAGCAGACCGATGTGTGCGGGATGCGCCATTGTGCCGGTGGCTGCGGCCCGGCGCAAAAACCATCGGCTTTCTGCGTCCACGAGGCGCCGCCAAATGGCACGCCAGGCCACACGCAGCACGCTCACCCTCTCTCTCTCTCTCTCTCTCTCTCTCTCTCTCTCTCTGTGTCTATCTCTAACTCCCTCCCTCCATTTCTCGCTCTCTCTCTCCCCGACACGGCTGCCTCGTTTTTATTCTGTTTGCAGGTGGTGTTCAGGTTCCCTTTCTCCAGCAGCCGCCACTTTTTTCCTCTTTCTCCCCCCCCCCCCCCCCCCTCCCCTTTGACCGAACTCACACCAGCACACTCCCGGCCCCGCTGCATCACCCGCTATCCCTCTCGCACACACTGTCGTCGTTGGCTGTGACTTTTACAGAGAGACAGAGAGAGAGAGGCACATGTAGACGCGGTGCACGCCCGACGGAAAACTGCATGAGCCGAGCCAGACAGACGTGCCTGCATAACGGACGACTATGTCCACAGAGTTCGCTCCGACTTCAAAATTAGAGGCAGAATATAAAGTTTTTTTTTTTTTTCAAAAAAGAAAAAGTAGGAGGATGAATAGAAAGTTGAGGCACACGCGTCGCCAGAAACTTTTGTTCTGCTCTGCTCTCTCTCTCTCTCTCTCTCAGGTGCGTAATCTGCCCGCTACAACACTCAGCACACACACATAGAGGCGGTAGCGGCAGCAGCAGCACTTGTTTACCGCGGCGGGGATCGAACCGGCGACCGTTTTGTGCGTGGACGATCGCCGAGCCCATAAATGGCGCGTCGCGTCGGGCTGCACAGCAAGTCGCGGGCCACTTCAGCAAACAAGTCAATGTTTGCCGGGCGCTGTGATATTGGGCAGCGGCCGCCATGGCGGGGCGCGTCAAATGGGGCCCGGTAATAATGGTGCGGGCACACACACACACGCACACACACACAGACAATTGTTGTCCCAATACGGATGGGCACAGAGTAACGCAGCCGCGTTTGTACTCCAAAAAGACCACCAATTTAATTTTTTTTTTGGCGGAGTACTCTTTTGATCTGCCCCCCCCCCCCCCCTCTCAGACTAACAAACTCACTACACTACTGGTGTATTCATAGTCCCGGCCGGCACTACACGCACGCACACACTCACACCACATTTCGCATTACACCCCCCCCCCCTCCGTCAGACCCTCCCCCCCTCTCTGTCTAGCCTTTGCACTCTTCCGATAGAGCCATCTCTCTCGCGCGCGCGCTGCTCCGCGCATCGGTTCGCGCCCCATCGCTCCGGATGAGCAGAAGCATCCCCATGCACACACACACACACACACACACACACACACACGTATGGTGCAGCAGCTCCCTCTGCCTTCCCTTTCAGCGGCGCGGCGGGCACTGAGAGTCAGTGAGGCATGCAGGGGCGTTGTGTGTGTGTGCGCGCGCGGGGCGCGTGCGGGGCCCGTGCGTGGCGCGTGCAACGGCGCGCCAGACGAGCGCTCAAGCCAACCAGCAGCCAACCAGCAGCCAGCCAGCAGCCAGCCAGCAGCCAGTCAGGCTCCTCTGCCTCCTCCTAGCCGCGGGGGGACTCGATGTGAAAAACATAAGCAAGCGTTTCGTGGGCTGTTAAGCAGCGATTACACACGCTGACTACCTCAGCTCGTCGATTACCTCGGATCTTTACTTTGCAATTTCCTACTGACCGTTCTCAATTCAAATGAACGTTATAAGGCCAAAAGCTCTCCCCCCGCAAAAAAAAATTAAATACAAGTCCCGCGAGAGTCGCTTTGTCGCCTCCATGAATCACTGCGTGTGTCATTAAAGGAGCCAGAGCAGGCACCTCGCTTCCGCTTTTTCACGCAACAAATACGTGCTCCAGAGAGAGAGAGAGAGAGAGAGAGAGAGAGAGAGGCGGTATGTGAGTGCGCGCGTGCGCGAGTCCTTTTCCAGGCGACGCGAGGGGAACAACAACAACAACAACAGCGAGGGGGAAAAAATAAAAGAAACAACAACAGTAAGCGTATATACAGTACGACGCTGCAGCAAAGACGCGGCGGCGGCCCCCCAAATTTGTTGCCGCGACGTGATCCCAAGGCGGCGGGCGGGCGCGGCAGCACTACTGTTGTCGTGGCAATACCCCCTGCCGCTGACATCTACAGGAGGGCGCGCGCCACTAATCCACCCCGTCGTTACCCCCCGCGCCGCCGTGCCGCGCGACACTTACACCCGAGGGGTACCCCGGTGCTTCCAGTCAGTGCACGCCTTCCAGTCCAGTCACTCTCCAGTCAAGGTCCAGTCAATTTCCAGTCGGACACGTCGTGCGGCTACAGTACCGGAAGCGCACGGTCGTCCCGCACCGAGGCTCGGTAGCCGCGTGGTTAGCGAGTCCAGCTGGCGGGCGGCTGGTCGGAGGTTCAACTCTTTGCCAGTCCGTGCACTTTTTCTGTCGGCTCAGCTTAGACGACGGTGTGTAAAGTATAGGGGGCGTGCAAACGACGTCATCGCGGCTCTGTGGCCGAACGGTAAGGTGGCTGACCAGCAACCGAAAGATTGTGGGTTCAGATATTCCCACTTTCCCAAATTTTTCTTGTGTCTGTGTTTGGAAGGCAGAGGGTAAAATATACTTCCGAACGTGGCGTCGGTATGGCTGTCTGAACGGCCGTGCGCGCTGCGTCACTGAGAGATGTAAGCGTTGGGTTTCAACTTGAAGATTCCCGCAGCACGGTCGGGCTTACCCCCGTTCCCGGGTCCGAGGTTCTCTCGGTCGCCCGGGGTTTCCGGCGGGGGGGCTCTGTGTCTACCAAGGAAACTTGGTTCGGAGACTCGGGTGTATGCTACGGGGGTACCTAGGGTTCGGTACCTTCGTTTTCGCTCCCTGTGAATCTGGCAGACGAGGACACGCCGTCGCGACTAGGGTTCGTCGTGAAGTACAGCAGCTTCGGCTGTGTACGATATAGGAAAGCCTACCTCCCCCCCAGTCCGCTCGGGAGTGGCCGCAGTGCCACAGACCAACCAGCCAGTCGAAGGGAGTTGATTCCGGAAATCTGGCTGGCGGAGGGGGCCACATTGACCGTTGCGGAAGCGTGCCCCTGAAAAAGGCCGCTGCGTTGTGCCCGTGTCTTAGCGGCGGTCGATACCTGGTACACCGGTTCCCATTCGAACACCGAAGTTAAGCAGGAGGGTTCCAGGCGGAGGCCTGGGACGAGGTAGTGCCCACCCATTTTTGCAATTTTTTTTCATAAGCATCCACATGTTTCTAAGCGAAACAAAAATATTTTCGTTTCGAGTTTTGGACACGGCAGGAATGACTTTTTAACCTACTTTGGGGTGGGTAGCAGCTCAGAACACAGAAACCATAAATGATCGCAAAATTTTCATGCCAGTCAATGGAAAAGTCCGGTCCAGTCACCAGTCAGTGTACACCCGTCCGTGAACTGAGGTACATCGGCAACATCCTCCCCACCCCTCCTCTCACCCCTATGTCGCTGTCTCTGTCGCACGCACACACGCGCCGTGCTTCGCTCTCACTCCTCCCTCCCCTGGCAGCGGCAGCACCAGCAGAAGCTTCCCTTTTCAATCCAATCTCTGTCGCGGTTGTCGTGTCGCTTTGAGTAAGTCAATGCATGGATCGAATCCATCGGGGGAGGGTGAGACAGACCGAGAGAGAGACACACAGAGAGAGAGAGAGAGAGAGAGAGAGAGAGAGAGAGGGCGGGAGGGGTTGAAATGCAACGCGCAAGAGCGTCAAAGGAGAGAGATAGCAGACAGAGAGAGAGTGATTGCACTAGTGCAGTATGAGGACAGGCCCCGGCGGAGGGGGTGGTGGGAGCAAATGCCTTCCGAAGTACCAGACTCGTCATTTGTATTCGCCAGGACATCCCCCCCCCCCCCTCCCGCTCCCACTTCAGAACACACGCGATGCGAGTCGCTCTATTCCACGAGGCACGAAGTGTCATTCCGCGTGTGATGTGCAGGGGGGAGGGGGAGGGCGGCGTATGGCTGACATTACATGATAAGAGACCCCCCGGCAGACAACGCGACGCGGCTCAAGTTTGCCGCCACTGAGCCGCGTGGCGCACCGCGCTCCCCGCAGGCTCAGTATGTAGTGCGAGAGAGAAAGCGCGCGCCGAGACGTATATGACTGTGCTTAAGTGTAAGAGAGACGCCCGCGCATATAACCGGGGGGCCGGGGGATGCCCGGGCGGTCATCTCTCTCGCTCTCTCGCACTGTCGCACGGGGTGTCTCGTCTGTCTCTCTTGCACGCGCGGCAGAGGAGGTGGGCAAACACACGATGGCGGGCTCATTCAGACGGTCGCGTGTTTACGCTCGGAGCTCACCGCTTCGCGGTCTTGTTCGTCTTGCGCTGCATTTATCCGCGCTTCGCGCCCCCCGAATTTTTCATACCGCGCGGTGCGGATGGTATAGGCTTGCCTCGTGGAGGAGCCCCCGCGGAGCCCCCACCTCCGCCTTGTGCCATCCTCGATATGTGTGCGTGTAATTTGGCGGCGGCTCGGCTAAAAGCTTTGTCAGGTTTGCGGTCCGGGGAGGGACGAGGCAAGGCGCCGTCGGCGGCCTGCGGCTCGGCGGCCCCGGGGCCCGGCGGCAGCGCCCCGCCAGACCGCACCGGCTGTCTCTCTCAACGCCGCGCCTACCCCGCCCCCGCTTCTCTCGCACGCACAACGTGAGAGGGAGACAGAGACAATCAAATGGACAACAAGTTTGAGCAGCGGGCGGGGCGGGGCGGGGCGGGGCAGCGCGGAGGTGCGGGCGCGGGGGCGGGGGCGACCGGCCCGGCCGGCGGCACCCCAAACCTGCCCGAAAACAGGGGGAGGTAAGGAGGAGGCGGAGAAATAAGAGAGACAGACAGAGTGCGGGAAGAGTGAGAGGGATGCGTGGGAGCGGGGCGGGAGGGACGAACGCCGCTGGCAGCCGCTGGGAGGGCGGGAGGGAGGGAGGGAGGGAGGGAGGGAGGGAGGGAGGGAGGGAGGGAGGGAGGGAGGGAGGGAGGGAGGGAGGGAGGGAGGGCGGATACCGACCCGGGGCCGAGACAGAGAACGAGAGGAGGTCGTGAGTTGCAGACGCGAGGTGAATGAGAGGAAGATCAAAGTGGGGCAGAGTGGCCGGCAGAAGGCGGGCGGCGGCGGCGGCGGCGGCGGCGGGCGCTCCTCAAGGCGATCACGGCACGGACGGGGGAGGCGATCACAGGGATGAACGACGGCGAGAAGGGAGAAGGGCATCCGAACAGCGGCGGCGCCCTGGTCCCTGCTGCTCCCACTCCCCCTGTCCCATTCATCGGCACTACCCGGCCAGCCCCGCAGCCGCCGCCGCAACCGCGAAACCTGTTTGTAGTGGTACAAATTGCGTGTGTGTGTGGGGGGGGGGGGCGACGTGCGGCAGGGAGGCGGAGAAGGGGGGAGGGGGACATAGCGAGCGGAAGGAGCCTTCGGGGAAATCAGTGAGCGATATAATAAATTCGAGCGTCGTTAGCGGAGGATTCCGACGACGTGTGTGCGTGTGTGTGTGCGTGTGTGTGTGCGTGTGTGTGTGCGTGTGTGTGCGTGTGTGTGTGGCACGGCGGTGGGACATGACCGTCCTGTTCTCCGTTCGGCGTCAGCCGCTCCACGCCGCCCCGCGCGCTCTGCGCGTTTATTCGTATTCGTTATTCGTATTGTGATTCGCGCGGTTTTCCCCGTCGCGCAGCTTGTTTCGCGCACTTTTTTTTTGCCGATGCGTTTTGAAAAAAAATACATGGAGTAGGGGGTAGTTGTGTATAGTATGGATATATACATTTTTTTGTAACATTTTTTATTTTTGTTTTTGGCCCCAAAAAGAGAGCGGCGCACGGAACGAAATGACTGGTTGCGTTGGCTTCCAGTAATCCGCGGCGACTCGCTCCTCATTCCGTGGCTAAACCGGGGGATGGGGGGGGGGCTGCGTGGGATGACCTCGTCCCTCCCCTTCCCCCCCCCCCCTCCACCCCCTCACCGACCCCCCCCCCCCCCCCCCCCCCCCCCGCCACGCGACGCCACGCGACGCCACACCGCGCATTTCGTCGCTAAATTGGACGTCATATCAACGCGCTGCGTTAAGCCCTAATTAGTCGCCCGAGCTGAAGCCGTGGCCGGGCGGGGCGTGGCGGGGCGTGGCGGGGCGTGGCGGGGCTGCTGGGACCGCGCGGCGAGCCCCGGCCCCGGGAAACTAGCTCCGCCGCCCAGTTTGAAAATCCCCGCGTCAGCAATCGATTGTGTTGTGAACTTGATTCCTGATCGTGTTGAGGTATTACATTAAGCAATATCGTTCGTTCTTTTTAACGCGTGGGGTTGAACAGCCGCGCGAAACCTCGCGGGAGCCGCTTTGCGCGGGAAGCGGGATTTTCAAATTGGGTGTCGAGCTGATTACCAGGGGTGGAGGGGTGGGTGGGTGGTCGGCCGGCAGCTGGCAGTAAGTGACTCTCGGGGCCGGGCGGGCCGAGCGGGTCGGCAGCGCGGCCGGCCAGTAGGCGCCAAGTGAGCAACGTGGGAGGGGAGGGGGCTCCGAAAAGCGGCCTGCGAGGGCTTGCCTGCCCCCGCCGCCCCCGGCGCCGCCCCCGGCACCGCCCCCGGGGCCGGCCGCTCCGGTCGCGGGCCGCTGGTCCTTTCACTTGCGCTCGCCGCCCCCGCGCCGCCCCCGAGCCGCCCCCGCCAGCTCCATACAGCTCTGCGCCGCTGCCTCATGTTCACCTGCAGAGCGGGAATCTCTCTCTCCCTCTCTCTCCCTCTCTCTCCCTCTCTCTCCCTCTCTCTCTCCCTCTCTCTCTCTCTCTCTCTCCCTCCCCCGCACGGCACGCCGAGCACACTCTTTTATTTCACTTGTACCGGTGCCCCTCTGGCCTGCCTGCCTGCCTGCGGGGGTGCGGCGGTGGCGTCGCGTGCCTGCGCGCTGCGTGCCGCGTGCCGCCGCTAAGAGCATGTCGGTGCCGGGGCAGCCGGGGTTCCGCACACCTTCCCACGAAACCCAAGACCGGCCGGCACCTGGCGCCTGACCACTGCTGGAGTCTGGAGCCTGGAGCCTGGAGCCTGGAGCCTGGAGACTGGAGCCCAGCGCTCAGGGCCTGCCGATAAAAATGGTGCGGCGCCCTCAGCAGTGCCGGGGTGCGGTGCGGCCAGGGCCCTTGGCCGCCGCTGCTGCCGTGCCCGTTAATTTAGCCCACATTAGGGAGCGGACCTTTTGGCCCTCGGACCACTCGAGTCCAACGCCCCGCCCCGCCATGCCTGGCCGGCCGGCCAAGGGGGTGAGAGAGAGAGGGGGGGGGGCGCTCTCGAAAACACACGACCCGGACCGTCGTCGCGAAAGTACCGGAGCGGCCGCCCCGTGCAGCGCCGCCGCCGTCTCTGTCGCACACGGTGCGGCCGGGGCCGCGAGCCGCGGGTGCGAGGGAGACCGCTGCCGCGGCGCTGCGGTGCGCGGGCGGACGCGGCCCGGCAGCGGCGCGCGGCCGGCCCCGGCAGATATACGACTTGTGGCGGGGACTGGGCGCGAAGTTACACCGTGCGCCCGGAGCCGGGGCCCGGAGCCCGGAGCCGGGGACCGGGGACCGGAGTCCGGCACGGGGAGGGCTGGCCGAGGCACGAGAGAGAGAGAGAGAGAGCCGCGTCACGGCCCACACGCAGCCCAGCATCACCGTTTCGTTTCGGTCATTTACGGCAACGAAATCAATGTCGCCCTCGCTTTCGCTTTTATTTTTTTTCCGCGACTCTTTTTTTTCTTTTTTTTTTCAATTTCTTTTTACCCCCGGCGGAATTCAAAAAGGGCGGCGGAAAGGCTGCATTCGAATCACGTGGGAACGCTGCCGGGGGATGAGCGCTGAGCTCGGAGGGGCGTGGGGGCTGGGGGGGGACCGACCGGCGACCCGATCGGGGCGGTGTAATGCCCCCACGCAAATGTAACCCCTCTCTCTCTCTCTCCCTCTCTCTCTCTCTGTCGCCCCGTCCATCCCTGTCCCGCACACATTCACTCTCTCGCTCAGTCACACGTGCCATTAGTACGGTAAGCCCCCGCTACGCGGCGGCGGTCGGACGCACCCGGTCACCTCCCGATTCCCCCTACTAAATTCAAGTATGCGTCTGGCGTGTGTGATTCCATGGAGGTTTACAGCGCCGCCGCCACCGCAGCCGGCAGCTCAGCCTAGTCCGGCAGGGGCGTGGCGAGGGGCGGGGGGGGGGGCGTGCATTCCCAGAGCTGCTGGCTGGCCCATTCAATAATGCAGCATATCCGAAGGCGTATTCCGTCTGGGGTCTGAGCCTCTCTCTTCTCTCTCTCTGTCTCTCTCACACACGCACGCACGCATTCCCTCCACCCACCTACCTTCTCCCTACCCCCTGCTCGACTCATGCTGGTATTCTCTCGAGCAAAAGACAGGAAAAAAAATATGGCAGCGTGGCGTTTGTTGGCGCACAAGCGAAATATGAGCTGTTTCTCGTATATCCATATGATCCCATTACAGCCGCGCAGTGCTCGCGCACACACACACACACACACACACACACACACACACACCGCCCCAGCGTCGGGTCGTCAGAGCGCCAACAAGCGTATTCTGTGTTGGTCGTCCCGAAGGTTTGCGACTCGCTCTCTCGGTCGCGGGCAACAGCAGCAACTGGTTGGAAGTGTCTTAAGGTCGGCCGGGGGCACCGCGCCTCCCACCGCCTGCTTCTCAGAGGGCCGCGCCGTCCGCCATCTTGTTTTTATTTCGCGACTTAATTAGGAGCGGCGTTATTTTTTCCCCTCCGCCCGCTGCGGTGCTCCGCAGGTCCTCATCCGCTCCCTTCTCGGACCTAATTTCGTTTCCTCCTCCTCCTCCTCCTCCTCCTCCTCCTCCTCCTCCTCCTCCCCTACCGAGCCCGGCGGTGGCGGCGGCGGTGGCGGCGGCGGCCGTCTCTCAAAGTGACGGGTCGTGGGGCGGGCCGGGCCGACGGGGACGGGTTGGGACGGACTCTCTCGTGAAACGTGTCTGTGGCCGCATGGAAGCCGCCCCCGGCCGCCCCCGGCCGCCCCCGAGCCTCCCCTCTGTAGTGTTTACGCCCAAATCTGCCCGCAGGCGCTGCGGCTGCCGGCGAGTGGGGAGGGAGGGGGGGGGGGGGGAGAAGGGAGGGGGTGGAAGTCTCCGGGAAACCCGAAATGACTATCAGAGCCGCGCGGCGGACGCGCAAAAGATGACAAAAATCGTCATCAAGCGGAGAAAAATCACAAGAAAGTTTTTTTTTAAGTCTGCAAGAAAAGGCAGGGCAAGGCTGCTGCGGCAGGCAGGCAGAAGAAGAGGGGGCGTGGTGATAAAAGGGGAAAGAGGATATGGATATGGGAGAGGGTGTCGCTGCGGGTGGCTGTAGGGGAGGAGGGGGAGGAGGGGGAGGGCAGGCGGAAATACAAGCACTCCGGCGCCCCGCCCCCACGCGGCGCACTCGGCGCCCCTCGCTCCCCCGGTCACCGCCGCTCGCACCTCAGCCAGCATGGCCCCGGCAGCGCCGGCAGCGACGCCACTTCCGTCCACATATACACCCCCCGCGCGTGCACCCCGCCGCTGCTGAACCGGTCGTCGAATCGAAACAATATTGTTTTGCAAGCGCTCTCCGATGCTCGCGGTCTGACAGAGAGAGAGAGAGAGAGAGGGGGGGGGACACAGGGAGACAGAGACAGAGAGAGACAGAGAGGTGGAGGGAGAAGAGCGACGAAATGCCTCATTTATGACCACGGACAGTGCATGAGAGAGAGAGAGAAAGAGGTTTTAGTCGCTGTGCGTGTCTCTCTCGCACTCTCGCGGTCCCGGCACTGGTTTTGTCTTTCCGGTCCCATTTAACCGGCGGCCGCCACTGGCGGCGTCGTCAGCGGGCAGACGGGTGACCGTTGTGCCGCCTCAGCCGCCTCGCCATCAGCCCGGCGTGCGGGCCGTGCGGCCAGCGGGCTGACAGGTCGTTTAACGCCCGCGTCGCTGCCGGCACGGAGGAGGGAGGAGGGGAGGAGGGAGGAGGGGCACTACTGCTCACTACTGCCGGAGTAATTTCGAGTGGCCGTGCGGGGTGCGGGCGGGCGGGCGGCCGAGACCCTCTACCGCAGCCTGGGGAGCAAGCCCGCCTTGTGTACACAAACTCACACACACACACACACACACACACACACACACACACAGAGTAGGAGGGACGGTCACAAACTGCGCGTACCGCGAAATCGTACGTGGACGAGGCCGGAGCACATCACACACTAATATTCCTTGCCATGTGTATTTTCTCGCCACGACATTTCACAGCGGTTAGCGGTGTAAGACGGTACGTCTTGCGACGGCAAATTTTATAATTAACAGCGTACAATAATACAAAGCTTCTCCAATAGATCACCCAAGAAAATCACGCGAATATTTTTTTTCTGTTTTTTGCGGTGAACAATGATATGATTCTCGGTGTGGAACAAAGTTGATTCACGGATTCTGCACGCGAATGGACCCTGTGTGTTTCCGTGCGTGTGTGTGTGTGTGTGTGTGCGTGCGTGTTACCGCGTCGCGTGTGAATAAGATCAGTCGCGATTACGGCACAGGGAGCAGAGACAAAACCGACAAACCAGCAGCGAGCGGAGGGGGTGGCAAGGGCGGGTGGGTGGGGGAGCCGAACAGCCCCGCGGCCCCGCGGCCCCGCACGGTGAGCAGACGGACTATGACACAGCCGCTGGTGGCAATGTGCCCCCAGGGCACCCCTAAGGGGCGGCGGGGGCGGCGGGGGCGGCGGGGGCGGCGGGGGCGGCGGGGGGGCGGCAGGGGGCCGACTGCCGCTCCGCCACCACATCCCGACGCCGTCAACTGTCCCCATACAATGGCGCGCACTGTATGATTTGCATGGCTCTGTGTGGGCGGGGAGGGCCGGGCTGCGCTGCGCGGAGCTCTGGGCTTCGGGGTGCGCGCGAGCGCGAGTTTGCACAATTTTTTTTCCTCGTGTATTTTTTTTTATTATTCTTCTTGTTTCTGTCGGGGGTGCAGGCCGGCCACCACCGCAGCCACTCGCCGCGTCCTCTGCTTACCTTCCTGATAATAATGGAATACGGGATGAGCCGGGATTTAAATTGATCCCCGCCGCGGCCGCGCCCCCCCCCCCCCCCCCCTCCCTCCCCCCGCCGCACGACCCGAGCTGCCGTTGCCGCTGCCCCTGCCGCGGGGCAAAGCTATCGTTTCACCCCGATTTTTTTTTACCGATGACTTTCTTTTCTAGTTCGATATGGAACAAGAAAAGTAAGAGAGGGAAACTGCTCGTTGCGGGTGCGCGCGAGGAGCGCCTGCGGAGCGCGGGGTAGGCCGCCCGCCGGACACGGCTGCGCCGCGCCTCCGCTGGACGGCCTACCTCCCAGGCGCCAGTAGGCGGGGCGGGTCCTCTCTCTCTCTCTCTCTCTCTCTCTCTCTCTCTCTCTCTCTCTCTCTCTCTCTCTAAGCTCGGACCCCGGCCGGGGAGGACGGATGGAGCGGCGGGGAAGAGTGTAGGGGAATGAGTCGGGGACAGTGACTGAGACGCCGAGACAAGGGCCGGGGCAGGTGGGGGTCCTGGGGCGGGGGATCGGGGGGGGGGGGGGGGGCGGGGTCCGCGGGGGGTCCGCGGGGGGTCGGCGGGGTCCGGGGCGCGTGTGCGCACACTCGTATGATAGAGCGCCGTCCATTTCCAGCAGGAGCCTACGCCGTCCGCTGGGGCCACTAACCTCCCTCCCGACCCCCTTCCCCTCGCCGGCCTCGTAGATAACTTTGTCCCGGCCTAGGTGCACGCCCCGGCACGGTGGCGGCCTTGGCGTGGCCTCACTCCGACCCGCGCTGCCGCGCAGAACCTGCCAACTCTCTGACCTCAAAAGAAGATCACCCCCGGCCTCCGACCCGCCGACCTTCCCGAAAACCCTTCCAAAAGCCGCCATTATTCTCGTCTGCCTCCGACCTTAATTTTTCTTCTCTCCTGATAAGTCCTCTGACCTTTCGACCATTCCACCTCCGACCCCCCCCCCCTCGTTATTTCTCCTACACTCCGCGACCCTCTCCACCTCCACTTCCCCCCATTCCTCCGACCCTCTCCACTTTTATTTCTCACACTCCTCCGACCCTCTTACACCTTTATTTCTGCCACACCTCCGACCCGGCGCAACTCCACGGAAACTCCGGCCGCCGCCCCGCCCTACCGCCCGCGCCCCTCGTCAATCCCCCGGCTGCCGGCCCGGCACAGCCCGGCACGTCAACAACATATAAGGTGTGAGCCCCGCGTGAGCGAGTGACTGCCAGGTGCAGCGGGGGCGGCGCCCGGCTCGGGGAAATTGAAAATGGAACTTGATAGTGTCTTCGAGGGGGTAAGGCGAGAGGGAGGAGGGAGAGAGAGATAGAGAGAGAGAGAGAGAGAGAGAGAGAGAGAGAGAGAGAGAGAGAGATAAGAAGATTCGGAAGCAAGCAGGGAGGGGGAATATAAAAAGAAAAGAGTGATGGCGGAGGGAAGGTGGATCACATCAAAGTTTCGTTGGTGCAGGGCTGCCCGCCTCCTGCCTCGTCCCCCCTCGGACATACCCGCGCGCGCACCTAGACCGCGCGCCGGCCGTCCGGACTTGAAATTGAAGACGCCCTCCGTCTCCCTCTCTCTCTCTCTCTCTCTCTCTCTCTCTCTCTCTCTCTCTCTCTCCACCTTCTCTCTCGCTCTCTCCCGCTCTCTGTCTCTCTCGCTCCCTCCCTGCGCGTGCGGCACACTTGACGCGGGCGGCAGCACCCGGCCACGCCCACCCCACACACACCGGAGGGGCAGTTAGGGACGGCGATGCATCACACGGGAAATAACAGCGGCGCGCACGGCGCGTGGGCGTGACGTAATCTACCTTGTATGTGGGCACGCGCGCCGCACGCGCCACGCACGCGAGCCGTGCGTTATACGAATGGGACGGCCGCCCGCCCGCGAGTGCAGCGTGCAGCGAGAGTGCGCGCCCGGCACGTGCGTGCGTGCGTGCGTGTGCCCGTGCGTGGCGTGCGAGTGTGTGCGAGCGCGCGTCAAGTTTGCGTCGTAAAAGCGGCCGCGCGCTTCGCAGCGGCGGTGGTGCAGCGCGACAGAATATACGGACAGAGAATGATGTTTTCGGTGGGGCGAAAAAATATGGTCTAAATAAACTGTGTAAAAATAACTTTGTATGTTTTAATTTTTTTTAAAAGAAACGTTACTAATTTTTCTATTTATAAAAATTTCTTTTAAAAACGTTTTTTTTATTTTCGAATTTTTTTGGGGAGTGGGGGGGGGGGTGATGCGAGGTAGAGTAGTGTCTGGGGACCGGGCCGGCAGCGGCCGGCGGGGTCTCTGGTAGCGCACCCGCTCTGATCCCGGGCGGGTGTGCGCGGGGTGCGCGGGGCCGGGAGGGCTTAAAAGGGGTACGGCGGCCGCCCTTCGGCGAGCCCCGGCCGCCCGCGCAGTCCCCCGCGGCCCCCGCGGCCCCGTCGGAGCCCCGCCCGGGGACCGGAACCCTCTCTGGGGTCACCGCTCGGCCGTGATCGTGTGCGCGGCTTTGAAACACGCGGTCATGCTCTTCGGTCTCCCTCTCTGTCTGTCTCTCTCCCACTCGCATTGCGACCGCCACACGACAGACAAGGAAAAAGAGACAGCGTGAGTGTGTGTGTGAGCCGGGGGCGTGTGTGTGTAGGTGATTCTCGTCGTAGTTGCCCGGCTCATCCCTTTGGCTGCTGGAGCGCTTCCACCCGCTTAGGGCTTACGGAGGAAGAGAGAGGGAAGTGGAGGGGAGGAGGAGAGAATAGAGACAGAGAGAGACGGAGAGAGAGAGAGAGAGAGAGAGAGCAGAGAACACTTGTCCCTCGGGGGGACCGAGGGCCAAACACGCAACGATCATTTGTAGCCGGTGCGAAACATGATCTGAGAGCGGAGACAGAGAGGGAGGGATGGAGAGTAGGCGATATAGGGAGGGGAGGGAGAGAGAGAGAGATGATGAGATAGATGGATGGAGCGCAGAGTGTGTCGATAGAAACGGGCAGCTGGACACCCCTTTCCCGTGTGGAGTGCCCGGGCAGTGGGGTGGGCCTATGTCGGGCTCCCCGCCCCGTACTCACCTATGACTTTGCTCCACTGCGCGGGCGGTCGCCAGTCCGGGTAGTGCTTGGGGAAGCGGTCCCTGGACCAGAAGGTGTGCATCACCATCTTGTAGACCGTCAGCTTGTCGGGCTGGCAGGCGTTGCCGTCCGCCTCCTGCTGCTGGGCTGGCGCCGCGGGCACCGCCAGCGCCGGCCCCAGCAGGAGCACGGCCAGCGGCAGCGCCAGCGCCACCAGGGGCAGGGCGCGCCCCATCAACCTGTAACAGAGGTGGGCCGCACGGCCGAGCGGTTAGCGTTGTGGTTTCTCGTGCAGGCGTTCGTAGTTCGAATCCATGCGGTGCCAACTTTATTTTTTTTAGAATTAATTTTTGTCCGTATATGGATATTTTTATATATAAGTCCCCAGAAACAGCCCAGCATAGTACCGAGGGCCACTCCATGGGTGTGTCATAATTCAAATTTTCTTTTGCAATTTTTTTTTGCCCTTTTGAATGCCGGCGAGGCCTGCACGGTGAGGGCGGCAGCGGCATCCGGGGCTCGGCCGGGCCGGCTGAGTCCCCGTGTGACAGAGAGTGGGCTGTCCCGCGCCCGCAGCCCCGGCCGCCCCGCCGATATATCATCTCTTCTTCTCGCCGCCCGCGCGCCTCCGTCCTCCTGGACCGCGGGTCATTCATATGCAAGTCGATTTTTCCGGGTCGACGCGAGGAGAACACGGCATGGGAGGGTACGGGGAGGGGCGCGGACGTCAAGGCCTGGCGCGGGGGTGGGGGTGGGGGGCGTGGACGCCTTCTCGAGTCGACTCGACAATCAGCCTGTGTGTGTGTGTGTGTGTGCACATCGGCCGAAAGTTTGCATCCGCGTTTGCCGAGGAGCGGCAGGGGCCGGCCCAGGGCTAGCCGGGGTCCCGGTGGAGGTCGTCGAGGCCCGCACCGGCAGGACGCAAGGGAGTCAAGGGCCGCCGCGTGAGCGGGCGACGCCACGGCACGCGGGGCGCCGCCGCCGCGGGGTTGGCCGCCCCCGAAGTTGGCCAGCCAGCCAAACAATCCCCGTATATCCAGAGCAGCGCGGCGGCGGCGGCTGCGTAGACCCCCCGCGGACCCCCCGCGGACCCCCCGCGGACCCCCCGCGGAGCCGGCCGGCGGCGCCACAGTCGTTATACCTTTTCTCGCACCCTTGCCAACCTGTTATCGTAAAATTTGAGGCGGTCCGCGCTTACTGCTCGTGGTGTTCTGTGCCGCGAGCCCCACCCGCAGAGAAGGGGCGGGTCCAGGCAGGGGCGAGGGGGGGAGGGGCATCCACAGGTGCGAGATATATTGCAGCCCCCCCCCCCTCCCCCCTCTCTGATGAATACGTCGTCCCGCCCCTGGAGCCCGGCGCTGCCGCGGGGTGGGTGGGCTGCAATGTGACGACCCCCCGCGACGCACCGCATCCGCCAGCGAAATTATTCGGCTCCCCCGTCAGGTAAAACATTTTACAAACTTGCAACAGCAAAGTAATTTAGGCTTCATCCCGGGGCTGGTGGGAATTTGAAAAAGAAACAGACTGCGGTAGTGGATAACATTTCATAAATGAACTGAGCGTGATTATTATTGTTGCAACTATTTACGATTTTTTTTACATCTTCAAAATGATTTTTTATTTGTAATTATTATTTCCCATCGTTAGTATCTGCGCCCCACCAGTTCGGAGCGCACGTAGCAGCGGCACCGGCAGCGGCCGAGCGCACCTCGCTGCCTCTCACTACGTTAAGACACACAGCGGCCACCAGAAATAGCAGGTGGCGGCGGCAGCGGCAGACGCATCGCCAGAGACCACACGACAGAGAGCGAAATGAATCGTGTGTGGGGGGGGGGGGGAGAGAGATAGAGGGAGGGAGAGGGCGGGAAGTGAGAGGGAGACAGAGAGAGAGTATGAGAATGTGGGCTGTGCACCCATTCACTGCCGCGCGGCGGTGGTGGCCGAGCCCAGCCGAGCCTAGCAGCCGCGTCTCCCGCATTCTCTTCCTCCTTCTCGTATTTTATTTTGGGGCCACACGCAGGTTTTGTCTCCCCCTCCGCCGTGCGGTGCCGTGTCGCGGCGGCGGCGTCTCCCAGACCTGGTGCCGGGTGCCGCTTCGGAGACAGCAAGAGCCGAGCCGAGCCGCACGCCGGAGGGTTCATCGTGTTATTTCAGCGGGGATATGTTATTTCGTGAGATGAGAGAGAGAGAGAGAGAGAGAGAGAGAGAGAGACCGAGTGAGAGACAGGCAGACAAAGCAAGAGAGAGAGAGAGGGAGTAGCAGACGTAGCCGGCGTCGGCGAACGCAGCCTTCATCGCGCGGGCGTGGCGTGGCGCGTACCCCCGGGAATGCGTGTGTCCCCCCCCCCCTCCGCGCAGGGCGGAATCTATCAGGCAGGCAGCGAGAGCCGGAGAGGAGGGCTCCGACCCCCGGCCCCTCCCTCTCCCCTTCTCTCTGATTCGTGATGCATTTTATAGACAGGTTTTTGCCCACGCGCACGCGTCGTCGCGGGGGGCAAGATACACAGACGGACAGACTAGCTGAGAGAGAGGGAGAGAGAGAGAGAGCGAGATCGGGAGGGAATATGTGGAGTCCGTGCTGCGTGTGACGGGCGCCTGGCGGGTAGGCAGCGCGCAGACGGCCGCGTTGCCGCGTTGCCGCGTTGCCTACCTGTCAGGCGCCTCACCTGCTGCCGGGCCCGCCGCCCGCCGCCGCCGGCTCCGGCCGCGGTGCGGTGGAGGCAGGAGGAGGCGGTCGGATGAGAGAAATAGGGAAAAACTAACAGCGCCGCTATAAACGAAGCCGTATTTTTTTTCTAGTTTTTCGGACAAAGCGTGCGAGGGGGCACTCGTAGGGGTGTAAACTTTGACTCGGGCGGGTTGCGTTGTTGTATCGGGAGAAGAGGGGGGGGGGGGGGTCTGACCGCGCTCAGGAACAAAAGAGGACGAAAACAAGCGAAACGCGCGCCAAGCGGAGCGGGGATGCGGAGCGGCGGAGCGGGCGCCGGTGAATGCCGCAACGACGATGTAAAGAGGAGATTAGCTGTCGGTCCGCTGCCGTGTGTGTGTGTGTGCGTGTGTGGGTGTGTGGGTGTGTGAGTGAGTGTGTTTGTCCAGGTAACGGCGGACAAATCGAATCAGCCGGCGAATGGGTCCGAAAGGGATTCGCTCAGCGGCGGCGGCGGCGGCGGCGGCGGCGGCGGCGGCGGCGGCGGCGGCGGCGGCGGCGGCCCGCGGGTTCCGGGCACCGACCATGACTCTGTGGCCTGCTCCGAGTAGCAGCGGGGCCCCGAGGCGTTAAGGCTGGTTAAGACACTTGCTCCGAGAGCACCGCGGGCAGTGTGTGTGTGTGTGTGTGTGTGTGTGTGTCGCTCTCACCTGACGGCCACACCCGGCGGACCCCGGTCCTAGTCCGTAAGCAAGGTCCTGCTCCCGCGGCCCTCCACCGCCCTCACACGCACGCACGCACGGCACGGCACGCGCTCACTGACGGCACGCACGCGGTACGGTGTCCCGGTGGCCGGCCTGCGCCGGTGGCGACGCGTACGGAAGGCCGCACGGCTTGACGGTGCGCGGTGCTCGCGGCCGGCGGGGGCTCCGTGCTGCACGACTGCTCGCGTCCGCGGCGGAGCGGGGACTGGCGCTCGGCCCGGCGGCGGGGTGGGGCGCCTGGGGGCGGCGGGGGCGGAGGGGTCGCTGGGGCTGCGCCCTGCGCAGGAGCGCGCCGCCGCCGCCGCCCCCGCAACCGTGGCCGTCGTGGACCGGCGGCGGCGACCCCGCGGCCCGGCGCCGCCACCGCGACCGCCAGCAACGCACGCGCCGGGACCCGCCGGCCGGCTTAGGCAACCCGGCCACCGCACCGCCTCACACGGGAAGAGAGGGGAGTTGTTCAGGGAGAACCGAGCGGACACCGCAGAGCATTCACCGACGCGATTTAAAAAAAATAAATCCACTGCTGTAAATGCAGTAGATTTACATGGAGGGTGTACGGTGAAACCTCAGTGTCGAAACTGTAGTTCTGTGGCTGCACTGTCACTGACTGTAGCGCGGGAAAGTATGGTGTGTCCGAATTAACTAGTACTTTCCGCCTCCAGTGGAACTGTAGTTTTATGCACGGTGGGACTGTAGCTTTTTGTGTGCAGTTCACACTTCCTTCCGGGCGCCCCCCGCGCTCCCACCCCTGAACAACAGTAGTGCCCTGCTGTAACACCGCGTGCAGCATCACGCTACGTAATGCTATCGTAAATAGCGCACCGAGTGTAAATACCGCCCCCCTGCACTCTACCGCGAACTTCCACTCCACCGCTGTCGTTCCGTACCTCCTACCTCCTCGTCCGCCGCGACGTTTACCTCCCGGATGCGCGCGAAAGTACATAACGAGCCGCGCGGTGTGAAGGGGAGAGAGACAGACAGAGAGAGAGGTAGCAGCTGCAGAGTGTTAATTTGACGACAATTTTAGGAGAGTAGTAAAAAAGAATTTAAAATAATAATAAAAAACGCAGCCCGCGAGCGCCCGGCCGCCACCCCATCTTTTCATTACCGAGCGTCCATGGTGGTTTATTGTTCCAGCAGAAGTAAATTTTAAAAGCGGCCCCAAGTTGGCCGGTCCTGCCCCCAGCCGCGGCCGTGCCGGCTCCGGACTGCATAATAACAAAAGGTTTGCCGCGAACAGAGCAGCTCTGAGGGAGGGAGGGAGGGAGGGAGGGAGGGAGGGGGGGGGGAGGGAGGGGGGGAGGTGGCAGCAGAGGGCCCCAGCAACGCCTCGAGGCATCAAAACAAAGTGCGGCAAGCGACGCAAGCCCCCCCAAACCAAAAGCTCCCGGCGTCGTCGGCCATTAAAGACGCACGAGTCCTCCCAAGCCGGGCCGGGGCAGCCGCGGGGCCGCCGGGGTCGCCGGCGTGTCGGGGAGCGCCTGCGAGCGCCGGGGTAGGCCGGCCCGCACGGCACGCGTGCACCGCGGCCGCCGCCGCTGCCCGACCCGCAGGCGTCGCACCCCGAAGAGTAGTTTGCCAAGAATCCCGCCGACCTCTCGGCTCCGCGGCACGCCACGGCTCTGCCGCTGCCGCGACCCAGTCCGAGAGGAGCCAGTGCATCACAGGTGTGTTCACTTTGGCGCGGCGCCCGTGCGGGCGGTACACACTGGGGCAGTGGCACCCTCTCTCCCTCTCTCCCTCTCTCTCCCGCACACGCAGACCCGCGGCGCCGCCCTAGCACCGCCCCCGCCTTCCTTCCCGAGAAGTTCTCTGTGATGGCCTCGTTGCGGAGTGGTCCTGCTACTACAAGGCGCAGGCCGCGGCCAGGCGCGCCGCCGCCGCCAACTTTTGCCGTCACTTTGGAGGTTACGGAGGTGTGTGCAGGCTCCGCCGCAGGTGTTGGCGTCGGAGGGGTGAAGGGAGCGGAGGAGGGGAGGAGGGAGGGGAGGAGGGAGGGGAGGAGGGAGGGGAGGAGAGGGAGGGGAGAGATAAACCGGAATGGGCGGCGGCCGCGCGGCTGTAATCACTGCGAGTAATGTTTCGTTAACGCCGTCCGAATGGCTGTCCGGAGGAGATCTCTTCGTGGCCGTGTAGCACTGCACCGCACTACACTACACTACCACACGCGCAAAGAGTTATTCGCTCGAACAGAGCCGACACACACACGCACACACACTCACACATGCAGGGCAGGGAGTCATCATCGACATTCCCCACAATGCTATGCCCCCACCCGCCGCGCCGGCGCGGCTGCGGCCGAAACAAAAATGTGTGGTTTGCACCCCTCCCCTCCTCTCTCTCTCTCTCTCTCTCTCTCTCTCTCTCTCAGTGAGTCTCTGTCTCTCTCTAGGACAGTAATGTATGGGCGTGCCAGCGATATGCCTCAGGAATGCCGGTCGCGCTCCGCGCTCCCGGCCCATATAACGGCTTCACAATGGATTTCGGCTGAGAACTGTGCTTGCTGCGGTGCTGGTTGGGCGGGGCGGGGACGCCGACGCATCAGCAGCAGCAACACAGCAGCAGCCCTTGAAGCGACAGCACAACGCTGACATTGGACCTCAGCGCGCCTTAAGCTACTCAGACTCAGCCGCCAGGGCAGCCGGCCGTCACAGCACGGGAAGACCCCGGGGCCGAGGGGTGCTGCGCAGCGTGGGGTAGCGGCGGCGGCGCGGAGTACCCCCCGCCCGAGCTGCACAACAAGCGCCACGAGCGGGGTAGGACAGCAATAGCGCCGGGAGTGCCGGGAGCCGTGCCCCGCAACTTCTCTGAAGGGATTCTGGACAGTTCGGAATTCAAGTCTTTTTTTCCGCTGCCGGTAGAAGTATATGCCGGTATTGCTGCAGAAGTGCATAGGAAGGCCGGTCAAACACACGTGCTGATCCCACGTTCCCGAGGTCCGTCGGATCTTGTGCTGTTCTTAAGCAAATGATTTGTTGCTGGTCTTTTTGTTACTATGAAGTTAGTAGTTGGTTAGTTGACGGTAGCTAGTAGTGAGTACAGTCCTGCCCCCGCGGCTGGTCGTGCCGGGGCCCGGCGCGGTAACGCCGTCGGCGTGCTCGTGGTGTTCACGTGTTCGTGCACGAGGTGCAATCAGAGTGCAATTTTTTTTTCCCGATTGCCGACATTGTCATTGTTTTTCATACACCATTTTTGAATTTTTGACTGTGAATTCCATAGGTCCTGCAATGACATATTCTGTCACCATTCTGGGGTTGGGTACTGCCGTTTTCTAAAGGTTTAAATCTTTATGTTCTTTTATTGAGCATTTTACCCTGGTTCAGTTCATTGTTTTTTTCCCGGCCAGAGGTACGGGAGCCCTGCTCGGGGTCTCCGAGCTCGCCTTAGGCCGTTGCCACTGCTCTCTTCTGGGGAAAGAGGGTGACAGAAGAGGCCTATTTCTGACACCCTCTTCAGGCCCCTTTTCTACATCTTTCGCCCCCCCCCCCCCCCCCACCACCACCGCCACCACCAATTCGTGCATCGCCACTTATCTCCACTGATTCGGTCGTTTTCCGCCGCCCCGCCCCGTTGTTCGGGGAAAGGGCCGCGGCGATACAGAGCTCACGACGCCCTATGCCGTTCGGAGAGCTACAAGATATCATAAAATAGAGGCGCACGGCCGCGGGTCGTGGGTGTGGGTGGGCGGCGGCCTGCAGTATAAAATGCGCCGGTCGCGGCCGGCCCTCGGTATCACCAGCATGCACTCCTTGCTGGCCCCCGTCGTCTTCGTGGTGTTGGTGGTGGCCGTAGACCGGCCGCTCCCGGTGAGGGGCACGGAGGGTGCTGAGAGGGCGCCCGAGGTGGCCGTTGGTCATGGAGTGTCTCGCTCTGCCCGCAGGCCCAGGCCGCCGGCGGCAGTGCCGGCTTCAGGGTCTCCGGCAACAAGGTCCTGGACGCGACGGGGCAGCCGTTCGTGATGCGCGGCGTCAACGTCCCGTACTCCTGGTACAAGGGCGACCTGGGCTCCGTGCTCCCGGCCGTGGCCAAGACGGGCGCCAACGTGATCCGCGCCGTGCTGGGCGACGGCGGCAAGTACGAGCGCGACGACGCCGCCTCCGTGAAGCGGCTGCTGGACCAGTGCAAGGCCAGCAAGCTGGTGGCCGTGCTGGAGGTGCACGACGAGACCGGCTCCAACGACGTCCGGGACCTGAAGCGCGCCGCCGACTACTGGGTCAGCATCGCGCCCGTGCTCAAGGGCCTCGAGAACAGGGTCATCATCAACATCGCCAACGAGTGGAGCACCTGGGTGAGTGCGTGTGCCAGACAAAATCATTTTTTTCCACGATTGTTTTTTTTTTTTGCTGAATTTATTTTTGTAGATTTTCCCACTCCTTTTGCATTTGGACTCCCCGCCTTAGCAGCAGCCTCTCGTGTTGCAGGGCGTGGTCGACACCTGGTCGCTGGGCTACCGGACAGTCATCCCCACCATCCGAAAGGCCGGACTCAAGCACCTGCTCATGGTGGACGCCGCGGGCTGGGGCCAGGACGTCTCCTCCCTGTCCCTGCGGGGCCAGGCCGTCGTCAAGGTGCGGGCGGGGCCGCGTTGCGCGGGAACAGGCCGTGCTTTATCTAAGCAAACTCTTCTGTTTTTTGCCCTCCCGCGAAAATCGGAGACCAAATAGACAAGTGTCTAGACCCCCTCCGCCCCGCTTCTGCCGTCTTCTTGTTTGCGTTTTCAGTGAGCAAAGAGATCGTTTTAACTGCGCCGCTGCGCCGGCCGGCACGACACCTACGCAAACATGTGGTCGTGGCCGTCGGCGGGTGTCAGGCGTATTTCTCATAATATTTCTGTTGTAACCCCCCCCCCCCCCTCCTCCAGGCGGACCCACTGCGCAACACCATGTTCGGCCTTCACATGTACGAGGTGAACGGGGCGGACGGCAGGACGGTGCAGCGCACCCTCAACGCCGCCCTGGCCGTCGGCGTGCCCTTCGCCGTCACCGAGTTCAGCGACTCGCAGCTCAAGAAGCCCGTCGCCTACAAGAACATCCTGGCCATCTGCCAGCAGCGGCAGATCGGCTGGATCGCCTGGTCCTGGTACGGCAACGGGCCGGGCACGACCAACATGGACATGGTGGCGAGCGCCAAGAGCGAGCGCCTCACGCCCATCGGGAACGAGCTCGTCAACGGGCTCAACGGCATCCGGAGGACGTCCCGCATCCCCCGCATCTGGTAGCGGGGCGTAGCGGGGCGGGGACGGCGCCGGGAAGTCGCCCTGCAAAAACTACCCGCTTCACGAAACCGTTTACCTTTAATAACTTTAACTACTGAAGTGGCGTGTGTGAGAGAGACAGACATATGGCGTTACGCAGAATGTGGACGACCCCGTCGCACGTCTCGTCACGTGGTCACGCCGCCGCGGCGCGGCCACGACACACTATATAAAGCCGGCGTCGTCAGCCAGGTGTTTCAGTCCCCCCCTCATCACCATGAAGCTCGCACTGGCTCTCGCCGTCGGCGTCGTCCTAGCGACTCTCGTCGTCCAGGTGAACGGCGCGCGCCGCCGGCTACGGGGGGTACTCCGGGGAGGGTCCGAACCGGGAACGGCATGGGGGGCGAGCAGCGGGGAGTATCTACGGTCACTTAGCTCGCGCCGCTAATACCACCCGGCCGTATGGTCGGACGACACAGCGTGGCTACCCCGCGCGCCTCCGTGTGGTGCCCGTGCTGCCGCCGGCTAGTTTCTGTTCCTGGTTCAGACGTCCTCCGAAATACACCATTTCGCCTCGATCTCGATTAAGCCCCTCAGTTTGCTCAACAAACTCTTTCCCACCAGGCTTCGTCGGCCGGACTGAGGACGTCAGGTGAGTGGGGGGAGCGCAGGGAGCTGCACCGCTCCCGACGCCATCGAACAACGGAATGTCGAGTAAATTCAACATAACACGGTACTACTCTGCTAAGGAAGCCACCAGTAACCGCCGCTAGGGGAAAACTTCTCACGGGAAACTGCGGGCGATATTCGCTCTCACAGCCCTCTATCATACTAGTATTTCCCGCATTCACTACTCTCTCTCTTGGGTCGGGCGTGGCCGTCTCGGCCCGTTGACTTGCAAGACTTGCAAGCTTTGCTCACGAATATCGTCAAACATCGACGTATTTTATTTCACCGCGGAAGGGGCGTATCTGTGCCAGGCACCAAGATCCTGGACGCGCGCGGCGCCCCGCTGGTGCTGCGCGGCATCAACTACCCCCACAGCTGGTTCAAGGGCGAGTCGGAGCGCGGGCTGCGGCGCGTGGCGCACACCGGCGCCAACGCCGTCCGCATCGTGCTCTCGGACGGCGGCCAGTACGTCCGCGACGACGAGAACACCGTCAAGTGGCTGCTCAACCTCTGCCGCCAGCTCCAGATGGTCGCCATCCTCGAGGTCGGGTCGCGCGGGGTGTTGTTGTCATTAGGAGAAGTGTTTATTCAGAAATAAAAACTCGTTTTGGTGTGTTTTTTTTTTTTTGAAGTAACTTTATTTTGGTGGTCAGGTGCACGACGCGACGGGCTCGGATGACGTGAAGACGCTCGAGCGTGCCGCCGACTACTGGGTCAGCGTGGCCGGCGTGCTCAAGGGGCACGAGGACAGCGCCGTCATCAACGTGGCCAACGAGTGGCACGGCTCCTCGGGGAAGGTGCGGCCACGGCGTCGCGAGCTCGGCGGAGTCCTCCGCCGCGGGTGAGGTCCTCGACGAAGTCCTGCCTGCTGACGCGGTGTCCTGGCGCTCTGTGCAGGCCGCCGAGTGGGCGCGCGGGTACCAGGCCGTGCTCCCCAGGCTGCGCCAGGCCGGCCTCAGCCACCTCCTCCTGGTGGACGCGCCCGGCTGGGGCCAGGACGCCGCCGCCATCGCCCAGCAGGGCAGGGCCGTGCTGCAGGCCGACCCGCTCCGGAACACGGCCTTCTCCATCCACATGTACGAGGTGGCCGGCGCCAACGCGGACACCATCCGCAGGAACATCGAGGGCAGCCTCGCCACCGGCGCCCCGGTCGTCGTCGGCGAGTTCGGCAACGCCCAGAACGGCAAGCCGGTCGACTACCACTCGATCCTCGACTACTGCCACGACCACGCCGTCGGCTGGCTCGCCTGGTGAGTACGACACAGTCGGTGCACTGCGGTACAGTCAGCCACACCACAACGGCCTCTCTCCGCGCAGGTCGTGGTTCGGCAACAACAAGGACACCGCCAGTCTGGACATGGCCTACGGCTCCACCGGCCACCTCACGCCCTGGGGCCACGAGATCGTCAAGGGCAAGCACGGGCTCCGGAAGGAGGCGAAGAAGGCCAACGGGTGGTAGGCGGGACGGACTGCACGTGCGCTCCGGCGACCGGAAGCGGCGGGAGGACGAGAGCCGGGGAACAGCGCGGCCGCCATGTCGCCGAAACCCATTACGTTGTCTGTCTTATCGAGTAATGCGATGTGCGACCCGCTCTGACAGTCTGAATGCGCGGCTGCGGCGGCTCCACTGCAGCTGTACAATGGACGGTGCCCGCTGCCGCCGCCGCCGCCCGCCGGGCCGGCACGCTCTGTGGGAGCAAAGGTTTATTCATGTGTCCCTGCTGCCCGAGCACTGTCCGTTGTACATTTCCAGTTTTTTTTAAAAAAAAAAGTCGTGTCTAGGATCTGATTGCTCTTTACTGATTTGCGGCGCGAGGGGAAGCTCCCAGTCCCGGTCCAGGATCGCGTCACGGGGACGTGGCGCCTGGAAGGTGGACCGCCGGGCCCGCGGCGCGCACGGGCGCCCGGCGGGCTGGCCTACCCCGGCCACCGCAGGCGCTCCCCGTGCTCGAGTCAGACCAGCCGGAAGATGCGCAGAAACTCGCGCCCGGGGTGCCTCTCCCACATGCACTTGTTGATCTGGAACGCGGTCTCGCAGATATCGGCGGTGGGCTCTGCGGAACAAGAGACCGGGTTCGAGTACGCCAGACGGTGGTGGAGAGTGTTCACGGTCTGGGCCCGGCTGTGGGTAGAGAGACTCGCTTCCTCCGGGTCTCTCTAACTGTGGGCGCCGAGAGCCCTTCGCGGCGGGACGCCCTTCGCCTCTCACCCATGTGCAGGCAGGGCCGGATGGCGACGAGCACCTCCTCCGGCACGGTGGCGGGCGGGGTGTCCCCCATGACGACCTCGCCCTCAGGTGACATCTACTAGGGCGGCGGGGAAACGGAACAGAAATTTTTTAAAAAATATTTGCAACTTGTTAAGTCTCTCCACCTTTAAAATATTTAAAATTACATTTTTTAATTTCACGTTTTTAAAGAAAAGGTTTGAAACCATTTTTAAAAAATTAATGATTTTTAGGAAAAGGTACCAGACACTCACCTTGCCTTGGGCCAGGAGAACGCAGCTCATCAGGCACTGAAAATGTAACACACTGACTCATGACTCTGACCTGCGATGGTGTGACGTACCCGACCCCGGCGGCGATACCTGCCTTGAGGTCGTCCGTGGCCTCGCCCGTGGACGCGAAGGCCTGCAGGGCATCTGGAACCGCCCACCGCGGGGCGGCGTGAGAGTCGAGGGACCGCGGCCCGCACCTCTGCGTCACAGGGCGGCCTACTCACCGGCCGTGTTGGGGAACTCGGCGTGGCAAGCCTCGGTCGCCTCGTCGGGGGTGGCCAGGGCCGGGGTCCACGACGCGGCCGCCGCCTAAGCAAGCACAAGCAGTGCGCGTTGGTTTTGTTTTTGAAACGTGAGAAATCGGTGGGAATCTGCGGATTATCGTACGAGCAGGACAGCAAGAGTAGCGACAGAGCTCATGGCGGTGCGAGCTGACGACATGGGAACCCGCCTTTAATAGGACCCTCCCCCCCCCCCCCCCCCTCTTTTTCATCCGCCGGGGATTTGTCAAACTTTTGTGGCAGGACACGTCAGTTGAAGAGGTGTCGAGAGATGCCTCACGCCGCTGTGGGCGGACATGGCGAGTCTTGTCGGGCTAATAGGCGTGTCCTTGTGGCCGAACACAAAGTATGTGCACCCTGCTATGCCTGCAATCGGGCACTGTAGCCGATCATTGTATTTATCTCAGAGTGAGCACCAGGTACATTTCCAGTTTTAAAAAAAAAAATAGTCTAATAGTATTGATCTTAAAATGGCACATTATTTTTAAAGACAAGAGCTGATTGCTCTTTACTGATTTACGGCGCGAGAGGCAGCTCCCAGTCCCGGTCCAGGATCGCGTCACGGGGACGTGGCGCCTGGAGGGTGGGCCGCCGGGCCCGCGGCGCGCACAAGCAGATAAAACCAACCAGCCACCAACATGCCTCATACCAAACAGAAGACCAAAAACTTTTCAAAAAACGCATTAAACCAGGGCTGTGCGTAATGGGTTTTGGAAAGGTTTTAGGCCTTCAAACGTCCCCGCACTCCTCTCCACAGCTGGCAACAAGGCTGGGGAACTCCAGACGAGGCGGAGTTTTTAGATTTTATAGGGAAAAAGTGGATTTCTAATGGCATAAATCTGCCTTTAGTCTCAGCTTTTCTATCAAATCTGTCTGCGGCTTGTATTTCTTGAGAAACTCATTCTCCACAGCGGGCAACAAGGCTGGGGAACTGTAGATTTTACAGGCCTTTAGTCTCAGTGATTTCTTTGTGTGAATAAAAGAACTTTACTTAATTTTCCTTAGTTGCCCCCGTTTATTTCTTATGCTACCTTTTTACTGTTTTTAATAATGGTTTGCTAAATATCAAGAGCATTTCCTCCTCATCTTTCTGACACTGCCACGCTTCCATTTTTGTACTTTTACTTTCACTTGTGCCTGGTCCTGCCAGTCCATCCGCCAAAACCTCATATATACTCTTACAGCTTCTGGGACAATTTTAAAAATCTACTTTGGGTATTTTTAGAAAAACTGGCGGCTGGAGAACAGCCTAGTGATATCAGGTGGTCAGGTGGCTTGTTTCGTATTTCAAAGGTACTGCTGGCGTTTGGGGTGGGCCATACAGCAGAAAAGATTGAAGTTGAATTTATACCCCCAGTCCCTGTGGAAGTATTTTATGTGTCACATGGTCCGTAAATGTCCCTCTGGGAGGAAGAAACTTGGATGTGGGTGTGAAAATGTCTCTTTTTGTGTTCTCCAAGGAGTGTTTCAAAATGATCTCTTGGACCCAATTCTGGTTATTTCTCTAATCATTTCTATGATCTCTCTGAATTGCAAGGAGGGGTAAGGGAGGAAAAGATGAGACCAGAGTTTAGACACAGATATATAATACACAAATTTTACTTTCTTTAGATTTGAGAAAATGATTAAGAACAAAACAATGCATATGAATAGTTCCTCATAATATGTACATTCATTCACACATCACTTCTGGTGTACAATTTATTTGGTGACAGGACAATAGCTTGACAAGCGACTGAGATGACTTTTGGTTCAATGACTGAGCTGGCTACAAAAGTGGTTCTTTGCGAGCCACATATTTCAATGCCGACCTGTGATTTAGCTTGCACTTAGAGCATTCACCACAAAAGTATTCTGATCGCATATAAATAGAAATACAAACTAAATAATTTACATGAGACATAGGAATGATTGCAATCAGAATGCCTTCCGAACCCCCCAATAGTGCAAACAATGCAAGCAAATCAATAAAATTATTTACAATAAAACTTCCAAAACATGTGGTTCATAAAAATTAGTATGCATTAACAGATAAAGAAGAGACAGTAAGTTCTAAAATTTGAAGCGTGTTTGAAATTTGCAGCAAACAACATATGAATTTAGGTCGGTATTAGTTTTGTCTACATTTGTCTCAGAGCCTTTTTATTATCCATCAGTCGCAACTCAAGACTATAACAGCCAACACAGACGGCTGCCGTACTTGCCCTACCTGAGGACTCTTGCTTCCGTCTACCCTGTTGCCACCATCCAACACAGGAAATGGGTCACAAGTAAGATAAATCATGACAAATTACTTTAGAGCCCCAGTTGATGGTTTACTCATAAGAAATTTACAAATTAATTTAATCAGGTGATGTTTAAATACAATACCAATTTGCTAATATAAAAAACAGGTCCTAGAGATTCTACACAAGTTGCATATGCATTGCAGAACTGATAATTAACAAAACCAGTTTCAAGACACAAGACATGTTCACAACTTGAGCAGAGTCAAATTTACACCTTCAACTGGTAATTAATGACATCACTTGCCATAAATTGATATATGGTATCTTAAGCACAATAGGGAAAGGAGTAACTAGTTACACCACAATTAAATCGTAAATCAGAACAGAATATTAAAGGGACAATTTATCAATCCAAATTTTCAATTATGCCACAATACTGGTTATAATTCACATTGCCCTATGTAAAAATTTCCTGCGGTAAAAGGAACCAATTTAAGAGGACATCCATTCCATTGTTAAGTTCCTGTTATCACATTGCAGCTAGAATATCTGTTACAATTTCCTAAAACAATTTGCAGTAAATTAAATTTTAAAATCAGATGCATAAAATACTTCAATGAAACTGAATACTAAGTGTGCCATTTACATTAAATGTAGTTAAAATATTTAACCACTTTGAAAATACATTATTTTCTTTTTCAATATTGCTTTTATTATATTTTTTTGTTTTTTGAGTGGAATTTGCCAGGGAAAAGAAAAGTTCACAATCCGTTGGGTGGACAAAGTGACAAGATAGAATGCTGTTTGTGGGCTAAGAGAAGCAACATTAATTACTGTACAGCTGACAACTAAAATACTGTGGGAATCAGATCAGTCACCTAAACTCATGCACCACAAAACACGACCTGTCATGCACCACTTCACCTACCATCCAGAAACCTACATATGGAATAAGGGGCCCATACCAATGAGAAGCGGTCAAGAAGGCACCCAAAAGGTTTAAAGGTGTTCTCAGAACACAAAGAATGAACATCTCTCACCTCTGCACCACACACGAAAGGATAAATTGAATAGCAACTCTTCAACCATGATATGAATGTGATTTTAAAACCACGGCAGGAACTATATGGCGTTATAAAAATAACCAATAAGAGATTTGCTATTCAATTAAACAAGTGCATTGGTCAAAGATCTTATTGTGGGATAGAAAACACATTGGTATGGGCCCAATTGAATGGAACAAATAAGTTAGGGACGATCAGTCTGGTCTACTGGAGGCAGTGATGGTGTTTAAAGTTCATGACGATGACAGAATGGAGCAGTAAGTGTTTTATGATGCATCTCTCACACCATTATGTCAGTCTCTCATACAATACAGATTCTCCTCAAACTGATGCTATCAGTCCTAAACACTGGAATAGTTTCAGCATGTAGCAATTTCATCACTTTAATTTACCCTTAAACCTAAATAAAAAAGTGAGGAAGAAATAAGATGGAAATAAAAAGAAAGACAAAGGAAAGGGAGAAAAATAAAAACTTTTGTCTGATACAAGCTACATGCTGAAACCTCCAAGTTCACAAAAATTATACATGAAAAAAAAAAATTACCCATTTTATCATTAAGGGTCTTGTTACAGAATTTGTACTCTTTGAATCGCTTTGAATGCTTTACGATGTTTTATTTAACAGTAATTCATCCTCCTTAAAGTATGTATTTCCCTACTGAACAGAGAGGGAGGGAGATCTGGCACACACACATGCAGTGAGCTGCTTGCACTAAATTGTCAAACTTAACATCTTCAGTATCAATGTTGTGCCAGATAACACTTCCACCTTATCTAGATGAAGATAAGACAAGAGCAACCTGTTTTTATTATCTAGATAACATAAGAATCATCTATATTTTGATCTAGATAAAAGATAATGGTTTCTTACCTACATAATACCTCAGACAGAATTCACATTTCTTAAGTCAAGGCATACATCTCATATATCCCTAGTAGATCATACTATAAATATACAGTGTGTTTCCTTGACAGCTAATCACCCTAAAACAAAAATAAAAAAAAAGAACAGAAAAATGTCTAAAATTGAAACAATCCAACAAATCCAAACTACAGTTATTCTGAGGCATTAGTAACATTTCTAAACTGGATAACACAATTTTATTTTATCTAGATGAAGATAGAGACAAAATTGTAAATTATTGTATCTAGATAAAAATACCGGACAGCTGACAAGCTACCCAGACATTTATCTAGACAACTGTATCTAGATAAAGCACAACACTGTTCAGTACAATTCACAAATTCCACCATCTACAATACATATTTTTATTTAACAAAATTTTATGTTTTGTTCATTTTTTTGTTTGTTTTGTTTAAAATTTTCCTGCAGCAGAAACACTCAATCCTAAAGAATTGGACTTGACTTGTGTGCGTCTTAAGTCAAACGGCTGTACACAAGCTTAACTTGCCTCCGGCCCTTGTTTCCAACAATCTTTGTTCAGTTATAAGAGCCAAGACATGGCTCATTTTGAGGATAATGATCAATCCTTCGTGTCACAGCATTATCATACTTATCTTAAACAATAAAAAAATATTTCGACACCGAGACGGAGGATGCCGCAAAAGATCTGCCTGAGCGCTGCATGCTTACACAAATCTTATATGACAACCTACGGGGCATGCTTCTTTTCTCACGCACAAGAAAAGAAGGGACAAAAAGGAAATAGTCATTAACTAATATCAAAGAAATAAAATAAGACCAGAAGCATCTGATCTCAAATCTGGGAGAGTCATGACCTGCAGATAAAATATAAAGATTTATATTCTTTAAAAAAATATGTACAATTTACATAGTAAATAATTTACATTGTGAAGGCATTGCAGGCATGCAGCTGACTAGACAGATGTGTTGTAATATACTGTAGTACGTTGGTACGGAGCGGCAGATCTCTGCAGCGCGCCCATCTCATGCTATTGTCACGTCCCACCTAAACAGACAATGCAGAGGATTAGTCGACTGATTCCCGAGGCGGGAGGCGCGTCGCGGCGTCGGAAACGGCACCCACCTAGACCATCATCTCCATTTCCATTTCCGACAAAGTGAGTCGTGAAGTGGACATGGTGACTCCGCTGTCACTGGACGCGCTCTGCACACTCGAGTGGTCGTCAGTGTCACTCTGGGTGCTCGTGTACCCGATCACATCCACCTCATCTGGAAAAAGAGAGAGACTTATGAGTACAGTTTGACACACCCACACATTTAAAAAAAAAACAGGAATTTTTTTCCCTCGCCTTTTTTTTTTTTTTGAGGCTTTGCTTACCTGACTCTGAGATGGACGAAACCGACGACGAAACGGACGCCTCGGAGGAGACTGTGGACGTGGAGCACTCGCTGACGGAGCGCCGCTTGGACACGTTCTGCACGGGGTTGGTCCCGGTGGCGGGGCCGCCCATGGCCAGCACCGAGGCGTACGAGCCGCCCAGCTGCTCCAGCCGCCGGCCCAGGTACCGCTGTTCCCGCCGCAGCTGGTCCTTGTGCGACGAGTTCTTGCGCTCCTGGCGCTCCAGTGTCTGTGCAACGCAAGGACGAACCGCCCGGTCAGAACGCAACGCAGACTAGAGAGCCCCCAGAGAGACTCTAGAGAGCCTCTAGAGAGCCTCTCTAAAGAGCCCCTAGAGAGACTCTAGAGAGCCCCCAGGGATACTCCAGAGAGACTCTCTAGAGAGGCCCTCGAGAGAGCCCCTCTAGAGAGCTCTTCTCTAGAGAGCTCCTCTCTAGAGAGGGGCTCTCTAGAGGGGCTCTCTCTAGAGAGCCCCTCTAGAGAGCCCCTGTAGAGAGCCGCGGTCCGCGGGCTCGGACCCACGCACTCACCTTTATAAAGCTCTTAGCCTTGGTCAGCAGCCCGAGCGTCGTGTGTCGCGCCGAGTCGTGGCCGAGGGGGACGATCTCCTTTAGCTTCTCGAGGCAATTCCTCAAATGTGCTCTCCTGCAACACACAAAAGGGGGGCGGGCGGCATGAGTACACACACTGTTGTCGAGGTGCTCTTCAAGTTCAGCTCGATGCGGCGACACAGCCCCTGTGCGCGCATCGACCACGACGAGTGCGAAAAAAAATAAATAATTAAAAACAAAACAAAACATTGTACTCAGCGAGTGTGCGTCTCGCGGGTTAAACACAAGGGCCCTGCAGCGTGCACTGCACCACTGCACTGCCTTGGACCGCCTCGCACTAACAGGGCGGCGCAGGGCTGCACAGGGCTGCACAGGGCTGCACGGATGCAGGGGGGCCGCGTGCTGTGTCCTGCACGTCCCGCCCTGCCTGTCTGCCCGGCCGTATGCAGCGGACACAAAAACTAATCCGAAGGGAACAGAACAAACCGGTCGTGTGAGTGTGTGTGTGTGTGTGTGAGTGTGTGTGTGTGTGTGTGTGAGTGTGTGTGTGTGTGTGTGTGTGAGTGTGTGTGTGTGTGTGTGTGTGTCCGCGCGGGGCGTAGTGCGCGGCGCGCCTCTGCCAATGCCACCGTGTTTTGTTTCCATCTCCTTTCCTCCTCCCTCCTTCCCTCTTTTCGCTCCATCGCTTCAACGGCAGCGACGGAGACACCACCAACAACAACAACAACCACATTCAGGACAGAGGGGATAGGGGAAGGGGGGCTGCCGTGCCGAGCTCGAGGACGGGGGTGGCGGTAGGGGGGCTCGAGGGAGGGGGAGGAGGGGGGGGGGGGATGCTCCCTGGACTACAGGGGGTCAACAACCCCCTCCCCCCTCCCTCTCTTTCTACGTAGTACGAGAATGAGGGAAGGGGGGGGGGCAGCCAGAGGAGAAAGGGAAATGAGGAACGAAGGGCGCAAAGGATAGAGAGAGAGAGAGAGAGAGAGAGAAGGCGAGTTTGTCGAACTCGGAGGCTACAGGTGGTTCAGTTTAAGGGGGGGGGGGCAAAAGAATACAACACAAGGAAGAGCATAAGAAAACAGACACGAGAGAGTGAGAGGGAGAGAGAACGAGAGAGGCGGCGCAGGGGATAAAGGAGAGTGCCGCGGAAAAGATTATATTGCGACTCAGGGCGGGGCAGCAGTGAGTGTGGTGCGGTGTGCGACCGCGTTCGGAGGGGGGGGGGGGGGGGGTGAGAGGGAGGGAAGGACTGAGAGAGAGAGAGAGAGAGAGAGCAGCCTAGCTTGTGCGGGGCGCAGCCGGGCGACACTGTTGCCAACCCTCTCTCTGCACCGCGCCCGACCACCACGGCAGGGCCTGCCAGGGCCCCGGCCTCGGCTCGGCACCGCTCGATACTCCAAGTGGACTTACACACGCTCTCTCTCTCTCTCTCTCTCTCTCTCTCTCTCTCTCTCTCTCTCTCTCTCTCTCAGCGCCCGACCGCCCGTGTGTGTGTGTGTGCATTGCGAGTGGTGTGCGGGATGTGTCGCCCTTTTGCGCCAGTCGCATACAGTAATCGCCTTGCTGGGTTCGGGCACTATATTATTGCGAGTCTACTGTAGCGCCGCCCTCCGCCGTGCACTCCGACACGCCCAGGGCTGGGATGGGGTCAGACAACAACAGCAAACGTGGTGGTGGGCCGAATAGAGTCCAAACGTGTTCGCGCTCTCTCTGTCTCGCACGCACGCACACACACACACACACACAGACACACATACACATCGTCGTTCCGAAGGCCATTGAGCCCGCCCCCACCCCTCCAGCGGGGGCGGTAATGTGGGTTCGAATCCCCCCGGAAGCAGAGCGTTTCCATCCCCCGGCCGTGCCGTGCCGCGCCGTGAGGGCACACTGGCGGTTGGCGGTGGCGGACTGCAGGTGTGTGGCATGGGTTCATTTGCCCGGCGAAGGGGCGAGCGAAGGGGTGGACAGGGGGGGGGGGGAGGGGGAGGACCGGAGATAGGGGCGGGGGAGGGAGGGGGCGGCTGAATTTATAGGGGCCCCCGCGGGGGTATAGTAGTAGTAAGGGGAGAGGGGGGGGGGGGGTGCGAGCCCGCGGCCCGGCCCGGCTCTTGTGGGCTCCAGCAGGGCGTCGATCACCAAGAAGAGGAGAGCCGTCACCGCCCACCCCCACCACCACAGCAGCAGCAGCAGGAAGGAGACGACGGCGTCTCCATCCAAGGACGGCCGTCGCCCTGCCGCCCTCCCTCCCCTCCCCCCTCCCGGAGACGCCGAACGGATACCCACAGGGGGGACAGAGATGAGGGGGGGGGGAGGGGCTCTGATACGGGCTGCGATGACGGGGGGGGGGGAGGATTTCTCACAGTAAACTCCCCCGCCGCCGTAGCCGCCGCGCCACACTCCCTTGAGAATAATTCCCAGCCTCTCTCTCTCTCTCTCTCTCTCTCTCTCTCTCTCTCTCTCTCTCTCTCTCTCTCTCTCTCTCTCTCTCTCTCTCGCTCTCCTCTTCGCGGCGGCGTCGTCGCGTCTTGTGCTGAAACACCAGCTGAGCGTCGAGCCGTCGGCGGCGACTGAGCGATCCACCAAGTGACATAACTCGAGTGGGAAGAGTACAGGGGAAGGGGGGGGGGAGGACTTCCAGGACGGGAGCGCGGGGGCAGCAAAAAAAAAAATAAGACACGCGAGACGGGCGCGAGGGAGGAGGAGGGGGGAGGGAGTCGCGGCCCGTCCTTGTCCCCCCTATCGGGGGGGTCACAGACTCCTCCCGTCTCCGCCCAGCTCCCCGGAGTCCCGCCGGCCCGTGTTTGTACGTCGGCAGAGACTTGCAGCAGCGCCACCAAAGACTTCGGGGAGGGAAAAGGCGGAAAAAAACGAGAATCGTCATTTCATTTGTTTTCTGGCACAGCCGTGCCAAATGATAAGTGTCTCAGTGGCGAAGGGGTGGACGTGGAGCCTCCAGCAGGCGGGGCCTCCAGCAGCACCAGGGCCTCCAGCAGCGGGACCAACTCTAAGATGACGAGAGGAGGAGGAGGAGGGGGACCGCAATCCGTTCCATTACAGCCCTCGTCAAGGATGCAAACCCTCGGCGCCATTTCACTTCTCCTCCTCCTCCTTCCTCTTCTTCCCCTCGTCCCTCTCCAGCCGGGAGGCCACTGGCCTGGAGAGGAAATTCAGCAGAACTGTCGAAACGAGCGCAGTCCGCCCCCTCCCGCCCGCCGCTCGGAAACGGAAAGAGAAACTACTTGGAACAGAGTTAAGCCCTACCTACCGCCCCCTACCCGGCCGGCAACGCCGCTACCCTCCAGGCGCACTTCCGTGGAGAAAGAGAGAGAGAGAGAGATATAGATAAAGAGGGCACCGCACCAAGAGGAAGAAGAGAGACAGAGAGGAACGGAGAGTACGGGCCGAGGCGCAAACAGCGCCGCGGGCTCACAGGACAAAACTAGAAATGTCGTTCGGCAATGCGGCGTCGAGAGTAATCGGGGAGAAGCACGAGGACCCGCCCGAAGAGCGAGCGAGAGACGTCATGTGCACCACTCTCTCTCTCTCTCTCTCACTCCCACCCGCGCAGCAGAGGCAGCGGGGGAGGGGAAGGAGGAAGGAGCGGCGGGGCGAGGCGAGCGCGCAAGCGGAGTAGTAAAGGTGTTTCGGCGGCGCGGCGCGGCGCGGCGTGGGGCTATTGACACATCGGGCGGCGAACCGGGCGACTAGACGCCACCGAGCCGCGCCGAGCCGAGCGCCCCGCCAGCCAGGCAGGCAGGCAGGCAGGCCGGGGAAAGCAATGACTTGCAGGGGGGCCCCCGCGGGGCACGGTGCGGCACGGCGCTGACCTGCCCCAACGAGCGGCGCGCACTAGACTAGGCTAGCGCAACTCAATGACCCACCTGAAACAACACCCATAGGACGCGCACACACACACACACAGAGGGTAAGGGCGGTCCTTGATGGTCGGCGCAAGCCGTGGTGAGGGGGACAACAGCTGACGCTATGCCGTACGCACACACACAGCGTGTGTGTGTGTGTGTGTGTGTGTGTGTGGATACACATGTGTCGTACATGGCATGTATCGACCACAAACACTGGGATAGAACATTGAGAAGGACCGCCCTGTCTGTCGCGACTCCACGACCTTCACCCTCACCTCACACACACACACACACACACACACACGGGCTGCTGATTAACCATCACACACACACAGAGACCCCCCCGCAGGCACCACACGGGCAGGCGGAGGAAGAAGACCTGCCGATGACGTCGTGTCACTCAACGTCAAAACAGCTTTTTTGCTTTTTTTTTTTCAGAGGAGGAAGGTGGTGGCAAAAGCGACCGAGAGGGAGGGAGAAGGGTAGAGAGAGAGAGAGGGGGGGGGGAGGTAGAGAGAGAGGGGGAGAGGCAAAGAGAGAGAGGGAGGAAGAGAGGGAGAGGAGGCGGGGCGGCCTCCCCGACGACTACAACGCCGCCGCCCTCACCGACCGTCACCCACACACACACACACACACACACACACACACACTAGATCAATGACCGGCAATGCCCCGACACCCCGACGGCGGCTCAGCGAGCGGCGGCGGCGGCGGCCGAGGCGCACCCCCGCTCAGGTGGCGGGGCGGAAGCCAGACTAGTGACACTTTTCGGGTGCAAAGAGCTCTCTCTCCCTATCTCTCTCTCCCTCTCTCTCTCTCCCTCTCTCCCCCACATCGCGGTGGGGTTGGGCGCCGCTCCCCCGCCGCCGATACAATGGTCACTGGCCGCGCGGGGCGGGACGGGACGTGGCCGATTTATGACCGCATTTACAATAGCGAGGCGGGCAGGAGGCATACAGGATAGGCAAGACCGGCGGAGGCAGCGTCTGCAAGGCTGGTTACGCGTCTCTCTCCCTCTCTCTCTCTCTCTCTCTCTCTCTCCTCTCTCTCTCTCCAACGGTCAGCGCCGGCCCCGCCCCGGTGGTGCTCAGGTGCGGCTCGCCCCCCCCCCTCCTCCTCCTCCCCCCTCCGCCGCCAGCAGGAGCAGGACCTCCCGCAGCTGGAGCGGCGCGGCGCGTTGTGAGGGAGAGTGACGCATGGCCGTGCTGCGCTGGGCCGTGGCCTAGCCGTGGTGGCCGAGGCCGAGGCCGAGGCCGCGGTGGGGGAGGAGGACAGCAGTACAGCCAGCCAGCCAGCCAGAGCGTCGCGGCCGGGCGGGCGGCGTCTCGGCGAAGCCTCTCTATTGCTGCTCACCGAACCTCACAAACACCGCAGCAGAGAGAGAGAGAGAGAGAGAGAGAGAGAGAGAGAGCGCAGCAGAGAGAGCACAGCAGAGAGAGAGCGCAGGAGAGAGCGCAGCGCGAGGCCAGTGGCCGCCGCACGCACCGCCGTCAAGTAAACACACACAGACGAGCCTCCTCCTCCTCCTCCTCCTCTCTCTCTCTCTCTCTCTCTCTCTCTCTCTCTCTCTCTCTCTCTCTCTCTCTCTCTCCTCCCCGCATCCTGTGACGACGACGCACAGTGCGTAGCTGTCAGCAGCGGCAGAGGCGGGCATCGCAGCGACGCCCGCGCTCACCTGTTGCACCTGCATGTGTATACTATACGGACGGCCAGTGCCGCCGCCGCCACCGCAGCACCGGCCGACCAATTGAACAGAGAGAGAGAGAGAGAGAGAGAGAGGAAAAAGAAGAGGGCGGGTTTCTCTCATTTGCGGTATAAAAGGGTTCCGGCCATGCGGGCAGAGCGCCACGCCCCCTCCCCCCCGCGTCCCCACACGGGACCCTTCGCCCTGCCCGCTCCCCCCGTGCCTGTACCCCTCCCGCCCGCGACCCCTATGCACACACACACACACTCACACACGCGAGCTCAGGTGCAGGCGGGCAGGCAGGTGAGGTGACGTACTAACCAACATTTCACTTCCACAACAGCCCCTTCTCTGCCCCGCCCCGCGCGCCCGAACAACCGTCCGTCCACCACCCGCTCTAGTGTAATAAACATCCATGGCAAGTGTTCGTGGGAGAGTGTGTGAGAGAGAGAGAGACGTAGTGAAAAATGTGAAACCAAGATGGTCCGGTCGGGTGGATGTGTGACGTGATCCGGGTAGCAGGCCCGGCAGGCCCGGAGCCCATCCTGTCCACCAACACCCCGGCGCGGGCAGCACAAGGCAGGCAGGCGAGCAGGCAAGCAAGCAAAGCAGTTCGCCCGCCCGACCGTGAACAGGAAGGAGCCGATCCCACACACACACACACACACACACACACACACACACACACACCTCCCGCCCGGGCTCACGGCTCGTATACATCAATCACGTAACGTCTCACCAGGTGTGTGTGTGTCAAGCCAGTTGAAAAACAACACCGTCAAAAAAAAAAAAATTAGGGGCAAAATTATTGCCATGTATTAGCTTATAAAGTTTGCTCTTTAAGGCAGCATTATGCTGGCTTTGTTCCCTATAAAAAAAAAAAGAAGAAAGCAGCATTGTGGAGTATGTGTCTTAACTGGCCGCCTAAACGCGCGCGGGGGCTGGACTGCTGCTGCTGCTGGCTAGACTAGATAGCCGCGCTAGTGCGCCCCCGGCCAGAGCTGGCTGGCTACCCTCCCTACTGTGTATCGTGCGGGGGTGGCTCGCAAGCAAGTAAGCGCGCGCGCGCGCGTGTGTGTGTGTGTGTGCGAGTACGCGCTGCATTGGCTGTATAAAATACGCCCCATCTGGCGGGGCTCCAGCTTCGCATGGCTTCGCATGGCTCACACACACACACACACACACACACACACACACACACACACACACACACACACACGCTCTGCATGGCTTCATGAATGCAATCGGGCCAACGGCCACTAACCGCCCGCTTCCGGGCCTCGGCCGGGGTCTCACTTCACAGCGTGTGCGGCGCCACGCCGTGGAGCGCGACCCGTGCGACGTACAGTCCGAAGGGTCCACGCCAGGCAGAGCTCGTCGTCGTGCAACACACACACACACAGACACACACACACACACACACACACACAGACAGACAGACAGACACACAGACACTTGTCACGGATGTTAAGCGGGTGGACGGTCGTGCAAGTCTGCATTAAAAGATCAAAATTTTATTTATTATTTCGATTTATTAATTTATTATTTCTTCTGTTAGGAGGAGGAGGAGGAGGAGGAGGAGGAGGAGGAGGGGGGGGGGGGTACGTCCTGGCGGGGGCTGCGGGGGCCGACCGGCCGGGCAGTAAGTCGACAACCTTGTCAAGGCCGGCGGCCGGCCGCGCCCGCTGCAGCGCGAACAACAACAACAGGATGGCGGCGGCGGCAGCGGCGAGGCGGCGGTGCAGTGAGGAGGACGTACACCGCACAAGGCGGCGGCGGCGGCGGCGGCGGCGGCGGCGGCGGCGGCAGCGCTGCCCACACACTCCGCACGAGGAGAAGGACTACAGGAGTGTAGCAGCAGACCAGATCATGGTACATCAGGCGGCGGGGAGAGGCAGGAAGGAGCTACAGCTACAGCCAGTTAGCACCCCCCACAAAATAATACAAGCGCCGCTGCTCAGCACTACTTCTAATACATTACATCCCGCCGGTACACAACTCTCGCACGCACACACGCACACACAGAGGCCGTTCCCACGACACACTTGGCACCGTATCGTCCGCGCCAGAGCGATACGACGCCGAGGGCCGTCGCCTCCTCCTCACCTCCGCCGCCGCCGCCGCCGCCGCCGCCGCCCTGCTTTGCCGCAGTCCACTACGCAGTGCTGCGCGGCTACGGCGGCGGCGGCGTTGCACCGCCTCATGACCGTCACATGACCGTCACATGACCGTCTCATGACCGTCTCGTGACCGTCACATGACCGTCTCTCTCCCTCTCTCTCGCTCACACACACACACACACACACACACACGGCGACCTCGGCCACAGAGTGCAGTCCGCCTCTAAGTAGCTGCAGCGGCGGCGGCGGCGGCGGCGGGGGCAGGCAGCCAGCGCGCGGCCAAACCGAGCCGATCGCACTGCACTCTGGCGGCCATCTCGCGAGCTGCAGCCAGGTTTAGACTTTACTACGAGCGAGCGAGCGCGTGTGTGTGTGTGTGCTCACGCACTTCGAGGCTGTGTTACACTTCGCAAAGGCGGCAGCAAGTAGCGATGCGGCGGACGCAACTAGATATAGAATCTCAAGGCGCGCAATAAAACGCGACGCCACTTCCTAGTCTACATAGCTCCTTTTCTACTGGTGACTAACTGCCCACACACGCGCGCGCGCGCACACACACACACACACACACACGCACATGCACGCACTATCAGGACGGAATCACTCGGTTCAAGGACACCGCCTACTACGCATATGCAGCGACTGCATGCACCAGCACACACACACACACACACACACACACACGTGCGCGTCACTCGTACCACCACCACCACCACCGCCGCCGCTACTACCACGCACACCCTTTATAACACACTGAGGCACTTTTCCACACGGTTGTAGCCGACTAATTTAAATGTCAATGCGGCAGTTCGGCACAGCGCGCCTTCACGACTGTGTCCGTGTGCGCGTGAGAAAGAGAGAGAAATAATGAGAAAGAAAGAGATTTCAAGAAGGTCTACTACCCGTGTCCATTCAATACGGCCGCGCGAAGGGGGTCGCGGCGAGTCCAACACCGCGGGCCGGGCCGGGCTGGGCCGCGGGGGTCCACGCCGCCGCGCCCGGCCACGCCCACCGCCAGCCTTTACAAATTTTATTTTTAATAGCCGCGGCGGCGCGCCGCTGCAAGGGGGGAGCCGCCGCCGAACTGCCAAGCGCGGCGCCGCGTGCCAAGTAACGCGGCGGGGCCCCGCGGCGGCGGCACGGCAGCTGCACCGCGCGGGGCCAGAAAAACCGCAGCCAGAATCACAGAGATGACGTGCAGCGGATCAGCCGCATGGCCTTCCGGAGAAATGTCGCCGTCGCCCATAAGAATGCACCGCAGAGCACGCGGCACAGCAACCCGCCGCCGCCGCCGCCGCTGCTGCTACGGTGCAAAATTTAATATTTTTTTTTTCAAAAACTTTTCAATAACTTGACAAACCAAACGATTTGTACCTCCGCGTTTGTCACGCACTATCGCGACCCCGAGGGCTTCACCCCACCTCACCTGCCCTGCCCTGCCCTGCCGGGTCAGGTCAGGTCACTGGTCGCAGCGGGCGGCCGCCCTTCAACCGCGTCCAGCCAGATCCGAGGCCGGTTAAAAAAGTAAAAGTGGGCAGTGCCACCGGCACGGCGCGGCGCGGCGCGGCCTTCCAGGGCCTCCTCCAGAGTCTTCCAGAGCGGAGCGGGGCGGGGCGGGGCGGGGCGGGGCGCGCACAGCACAACAACGCAAGGACAGCAGGTCCCGCGCCACCAACGCCCACCTCCCGCGCAAAAGGGTGCGAGAGAGAGAAAGAGAGAGCGAGAGAGAGAGAGAGAGAGAGAGAGAGAGAGAGAGAGAGAGAAAGAGAGAGAGAGAGAGAGAGAGAAAAAGAGGGGAGGAGGGCATCGCGCACGCAACTGGTACATGCGGGACGCGGGACGGCGGCGCCTGCCGGGTAGGCCGCCACGGCATCTGCGACGCGCGCGTGTGCCGCGGGCTGGCCTACCCCGAAGCTCGCAGGCGGCGGCCCGGACGCTCTGAGAGAGAGAGAGAGAGAGAGAGAGAGAGAGAGAGAGAGAGAGAGAGAGAGGAACAGGCGGGGGGAGGAGGGGATGTGATAAGCTTCCGCGTACCTCCCCTCTCTTCCCCATTGACCTGTCAGTCAGTCAGTCACTCGGTGGTCGCCGCTCCGCTTCCTTCACGGAAAGGACGCCACGCACACACACACAGTCCTCAAATAATTCAACACGACGACGGCGTTGCGCCGCCCCCTGCGCCCGCCGCTCCCTGGTACCCGTCTACCATGGCCGTGCGCCCCGCCCCCTCCCGGCCCCGCAGCCAGTCACTCCAGTCGGCCCGTCGTCTGCTAGGCGCTCGTTGGAGAGTCAGTGCCACCGACCCCTGGCCTGTCTGCCGCATCCTGGGGTATTGCGGGCGACGTGGCCACGTATGTGCGGGCCCGCACGCGAGCACACACACACACACACGCACACGCGCGACAGAATGCCAGGCTATGCGTGTCTCGCACACGTCCAAACCCAAAGCATGTGGAGAGCAGGCAACACAAACGCAGCAAACACAGAACCTACCCCTCCCCCCCCCCCCACACACACACACCTCCTTCCCTATCCATCTCAAAAAAAATAAAAAATAATACAATGAAGAAGAAACGAAAATTGGACCGGGCTCAGAATTCTCCACGCCTATGCTATGTCGGATGGACCTCAAAAATATGACAAACGCGGAACGCCTCGCGGCTCGCGTCCCACCCCGCGCCACGCCCCCACTGCACGCACGCCGCTACTCGCCGGCGACAAGACAGGGACCCGAAGCGAGGTGTTGTGTCAAAGTGCGTGGCGGCGGCGTGGCGGCGACAGCAAGGCAGGGCCGGCCGACAGCTAGCGGGAGAACGAAAATAGGCCGCTTATGTGGTTTGGCTGGCCGATACACGTCGGACGAGGAACGGGCGACGGGGCTGGAGAATATAGGCGTCAGAATATCGAGTCGCCCTCTCCATCACTCTCTCTCTCTCTCTCTCTCTCTCTCTCTCTCTCTCTCTCTCTCTCTCTCTCTCACACGCACACACACACGCGGGCGCGTACGCCTCACGGAAAGTCAACTTGAGGTGTGAAAAGGGAGTTAGCGGCACAGCGCTAAGCATCCCCCCTCAAAATAAGATATATATGAAGCCGATAAAAACTGCCGCTAAGTCACTCACTCACTCGCTCCGAGGAGGAGGAGGAGGAGGAGGAGGAAGTGACATTTTCGCAACATCACAATGGAGGCACTTTCTTCCTTCCGAAGACGTATTGAGAAATTGTGACAAAAAAAGTATCTTAAAATATTTAAAAAAAAAATTTTTTGCTCCTCTGATTTTTTGATTTTTTTTTCAAGCCGTGCGCACGCTACCGCTGCGGTCCGGTCGCTCCGTCCGCCGGCGATCGGACGGGGAGAAGGGCGGCAAAGAAACGAAACCAGTCGGCACAGGATGAAAAATTCCTCGGGCGGCGGCGGTAGCGGCAGCCACAGCCACAAGCGGCATATGGAATGAATTGACAACGCGCGCTTTCGCTTTCCGCGCCCCGCCTACACTACAGAGAGCCCACACACCGACACACACAGCCTCGCGCGCACACACACACACACACACACACGCGCGCGGCTTGGCAGGGTCAATGCCTCTGCTCATGGCACAAATCAGGCTCACACAGCACAGCAGCCGACCCGGGCCGAGGCCGCTGTGGCGGGGGGCGGGGCGCCTCCCGGACGGCTGCTGCTGCTGCTGCTGCCGCGCTCTCTGTCGCACCCGCTCGCGGCCCGGCACCAGTGGGAGCGAGACGGCACACACACACACACACACACACACACTTGTGATAGCGCGGACGCAGCGGCAGCAGTAGTAGCGCCATCAGGCACTCGCCTTGATAAGGCGCCACCTCACGCTGCACTGACCCACCTTACTGTAACCTTCCGCTCTGCGGCAGTATCTCCCCGGCCCGCCCCCGCTGCTGCCGGCAGTTCCTTCACCCCGTGCCGCGGCGGGCATACGGCACTATTCACACCGCAGCGGGCATACGGCACTATTCACACCGCAGCGGCCGCGGAAGTGTAGCGCAATCTCCTCTATGCGCCAAGCGTAACCCGTGCGCCGCCGGCCGGCCGGCCAGCAGACCGAGGGGCCCCTGGGATCTCGCTAGTGTAAGGCGGCCCTGCGGGGGCCCTGCGGGGGCCCTGCGGGGGCCCTGCGGGGGCCGGGGCAGCGCGCGGCACGGCGGAATGCTCGACTATTACAGAAGGCCGGGCGGGACGGACAGAGAGAGAGAGAGAGAGAGAGAGAGAGAGAGAGAGAGAGAGAGAGAGAGAGAGAGAGAGAGGCACGGCGTGGAGGACCCCGCCCCGCCCCGCCCGGCCCGGCTCGGGCCCGGAGCGCTGGCTGCAGTCGGTCCTTCTATCAACGCGAGCATCACGCTAGGCCCGGCCTGTGGCCCGGCCGCCCTTCCCTCTCACATACCGCACCGCACCGCAGCGCAGCGCAGCCAGGGAGGGCAGGTAGCCCCGCCGGCCGGCCCGCAGGTTACCCCGAAAACGGTATCGTACATGCCGGCGCACGGAAAAATAATAAAAATAGAGATAAATTCCAAGGTCCGGCCGGAAAGGCAGTGGGGGGGGGGGGGGGGGGGGCTCGAGGTGGCCGACGACACCGGTCTCAAGAAACCAGGGCGCCGCTGTCCGCCGCGGCACCGCGCCGCCCTCCAGCAGGAAGGGGTCCGGCTGCGTAACGAAAGCGGCCACGGCCACGGGGAGGAGCGGGGGCGGCCCGGCAACCCCCCGCCCGGGGTGGCTGCCTGGCTGCCTGCCTGCCTGCCTGGCTGCCTGCCTGCCTGGCCGCCGCGCGGACAGACGGCCAGGAAATGCGCCCAGATTTATCAAAAGGCAGGCGGGGCGCTGCCGCCGCCGTTGCCGCCCTGGCTGAGACAGCGGCGGCGCGCTTCTCCTACGTAGAGGCCGTGCGCGCGCACGACCCGGCGGGGGGGGGGGGGGGGGGGCTAACGACTTGATAATTAGGCCGGGGCCGCGTAATCGCGATGGAGAGTGCGCCGCTGCCACCGCCGCCGCTGCTGCAGGCGACGTGGCCCCGCCGCGGCAGCGCCGCCGCCCCGAAACACGACGGGGAGGAGGCCGCGGACAGGGGGGCGGCACCACACCGCACTACACCACCGCGACGTGGCGGCACGGGGCGACGCCGCCACACTTGGAGCACTGAATGTCACACACACACACACACACACACACACAGCCACACACACAGAATGGCCGGGTAATGCTCGCTGGAGCCCCCCCCCCGCAGCCGCCCCCTCGCTCCAGCCGCTCTCCAGCGCCTTTCATTCGCCCGCCTTCACGGAGGCGGCGGCAGGAAGAGCAGAGCAGAACAGAGCCGGGGCCCCGTGAGAAAGCGGGCGGAAGACTTTACTCCCGCAGCAGCGGCAGTCGTCTGCTCCTAGAAGATTACGGCAGACGACAGACAGAGAGAGGGCAGAGAGAGAGAGAGAGAGAGAGAGGGGGGGGGGGGCAATGAAAGAAGAGGCACACAGCACCAGGACAATACCGGAAGGAGAAGTGTCGGACAGGGACCAGACACCGCCACACCGGGGCCTGCCGCCGCCGCTCTGCCGTGCCCCTCCCGCCAGCAGGTCCCGCTTCCATCCGCGCCGCTCCTCCAAGGAGTGCCGCGGCGAGGCCGGAGGCCGGCCTCACCTGCTGCAGGGCAGGGCGAAAGGGAACCCAGCCATCCGGCCGCCGCCGCTGCATGGCCGCTGCAGCAAGGGCAGCGACCTTGGGCCCCGCCGGCCGCCCACACAAATACCTCCGGCTCGCCGCGGCCCCCACCTTCCACCTGTTAGGGACAGGCGCGGGTCCAGAAGAAAAGGTGGGGGGGGGGGGGGGAGGGGGGTCTGAAAGGACGATTGCCCCTCTCCCCTCCCCTTGGGGGACCTTAATAGCCGCCTGAAATGTAGGCAACCAACAATACTTCCCCACTGAAGATGAGCAAAGAGCGGCACATTCCCCCCCCCCCCCTGCCCCCGCTCCTGGATCCGCCCCAGGTTAGGGACGGCTGCGGCGAGGCGCCGTGCGGCCGCGGGGTAGGCAGACCCGCACGACACGCGTGCGCGCCGGGCTGCCTACCCTGCCGCCCTGTCTCTCCCCCTCTGGCTCCGTCTCTAGGTCTCTTTCACACACACACACACACACACACACACACACATACTTGGGACCTTCCCGGAATCAGACAAGCGCCCCACCCTCTCTCCCTCCCCACCTCACGGGGAGCCGATTTAAATGCCATCCCCTTTTGGACCCTCTCTCCCTCTCTCTCCCTCTCGCTCTCTGTCTCCCTCTGTGCGCCCAATTGCCGTCATTACCACCACTAGCGCACTCGGTAAAGACCTGCGACGACCACTCCCACAGGGAGGGCGGCAGAGGCAGACACACACACACACACGCGCGCGCGCGCGCCTGCACACGCACGCACGCACATGTGTGTACGCGCACGCACGCACGCACGCGGGGCTCACGTGCGCGCAACAAGGGATATTTTCGGAATAATTAAAACTAATTGTTTTCCGTTTTGAACGGCGGCGAGCGCGCGAGGAGCCGTTTAACTCTCCGACACCGCGGGCGCGGGAGCGCGGCGCGGACATTGTATAAAACCCGGGGATGGCACTGTGTGTGTCTTTTCCTGGGCTGAGAGAGAGAGAGAGAGAGAGAGAGAGAGAGAGAGAGAGAGAGAGAAGTGACGGCAGCTGATAACACCGTCTGCCGTGGGTGACTCACTACTCAGCCGCCCCGCCCCGCCCCGCCCGGCCTCACCCGGCCGGCGGCAGTGGGAGTGAGTCCTCCTGAGGCCAGCGAGATATCTCACCTGCAAACAAGAGAGAGACGACAAGCAGTTAGCACACATTCGCATTCTCCGGCATACAGTTGTATACAGAATACTGACACCACTCAATTTATTTTCATTTTCATATTTTTTTTTATTTTTTTTATAGTTTTAGTGGGGGTGAGGGTCTTCTATGAGTTGCGCGGCGGCTACAGATATCAGTGGAAATCATACCTCCCAGCGGAAACTAGCCGCGGCGCTAGCAGCGGGGGAGGGCGGCCAAAAAGTTTGTTCTCTCCGAAAGTTTTCTCGTCTGCATCTCGCGTGAGGGAGCGCGCGTTGGCGGGGGAGGGGGAGGGGGAGGGGGGCACCCGAGCAGTGCCGCGCCGCTCCACGCCACGCCGTGCCACCAATCGTTACCGGTCGTTTGCGGTGTCGTTACAAGAGTCGCAAACGATTCAAGACGAGATGGACGCATCCCATGGCGCGACCAGAGGGGAAGGGAGGGAGGGAGGGAGGGAGGGAGGGAGGGAGGGAGGGAGGGAGGGAGGGAGGGAGGGAGGGAGGGAGGGAGGGAGGGAGGGAGGGGCGGGGGCGCCAGCGGGGTGTGAGAATAGATCATTATTGCTCCGAAGGGAGAACAAATAAAAAGCTCGACGCCGCCTCCGCCGCCGCTGCTGTCCGACAACAGAATCATCATAAAGCCCGGCAGCAGCAGCAGCAGCCGACCCCCCGACCCGTGCGGCTGAGCACTGCTGAGCACGGCTGAGCACGGCTGAGCACGGCTGAGCACGGCTGAGCACGGCTGAGCACGGCTGAGCACTGCTGAGCACGGCTGAGGGCGCTATATCCGTGGACCCGCACGGCTATGCTGCTCTGCTCTGCTGAGCCCCTGCTTGGCCGACCGCCTACATGCGCCTCCAGCCCGCCTGTCAAACACTGGGGCGAGATGCGCGAGGAGCCGTTGGGGTGCCATCGCTCAGCGTAGTCACAACGCGTGGGAGAGGGATAGATAATGAGAGAGAGAGAGAGAGAGAGAGGGGGGGGGGGGAAATGATTCTTAAGACAACGGCGGGGACGAGGAGGAAGAGTAAGAGGCACATGTAGAATACTCGTCGTATACACACAGAGAGGGTTCGGGAGGGAGTGATGTGGGGGTGGGCCACAAATGATAGAGCGTAGGGAGGGAGGCACGGCGGAGCAGCAGCGGGGGAAAGGCGGGGAGATAAATGGCGGGGGGCTAATTCAACCCCCTCCACCCACCTCTCTCCCCCCCCCCTCCCATCCCCGCACCCTGACAGGTGAATGACTTTGGCGGAGGCGTGCGGAGCCCCCCCCCCCCTCCTCCCCTCCCTCTGCGACGATATGTACTTTGCACATCTGTTTGCCCGCCCCCCGCGCGGCATGACAGACGTATCGTCTTGCGCCTACCGAGGCGAAACCGAGAGGAGAAACTGCCTCGACAGAGAGCCGGCCGATGCGCGGCCCCAAATCAGCAGCAGCGGGCAGCGGGTGGCAGCGGGGGGCAGCGGGGGCCTGGCGAGCGCAGTCAGCACTGGCCTAGAGCCGCGGACGGAGTTACATCACGCAGACTGTGCAGCGAAGCGAGAGAGTCAGAGAGAGAGAGAGAGAGAGAGAGAGAGAGAGAGAGAGAGAGAGAGAGAGAGGGACGAAATGAAAACGTGCAGACGTCGCAGACACAGGCCCGGTCAGCCGATGTAGTACCAAGACTGTGCGAGTGTGTGTGTTGCAAGTCGTACTAACCACTAACCTGGCCCAAAATGGAAGGGCGTGGCTGTAGGAGGGGGGGGGGGGGGGGGAACGTGAAAAATGGGAGAGAGCGAGGGAGAGAGAGAGAGGGGGGAAATAGAGAGAGAAAGGGAGGGCGAGAGATAATTCAGCAGGACAGGGAGGGGGGGGGGGGGAACGACGCATACCTCAGCATTTTCATTACTTTTTTTTTACAAAAATTAATTAATTATTTTTTTTCGCAATCGTCTTAGCGGGTCACAGCGCGCATCGCTATTGCAGACATTGTACGGCGGCGCTGCTGACGCTGACGCTGACGCCCCTCCCTTTCGAGTTTCTCCCCGCATTGACACGCACGACGCCGGCCGGCACCGTTTCTCCTCGCGGCCCGTGGCGGCCCTCCTAACCTCGCCGCTCCACGCTCCTTTTGGGCACGGCCCGGCCTCCCCCCCCCCCCCCCCCCCCCCCCCACCCCCCGGCCTGCCTAGGCCCGGCCGGCGCTAGCCGCACGCTTCCACGTGGCAGCGGCAGCGGCAGCGCGCGGCCAGGACACGGCCCATGGGTGGGGGCGGGGCGGTCGTTCCCCTGCCTCCGCCGGCCGGCCGGCCGGCCGGCTGCCCGCCCAGCCACGCCCCCTCGCCTCGCCTAGGGAGAGGGGAAGGCTACTGCCCTGCCAGCCTGCCCGCCCGTCCGCCTTCCAGGCACAAAGGCCGACGCGGAGAGGGACCATACCGCGATCTGTTCGGGCGGGGCCGCTCAATCCGGGACGTCACGGCAGCCGGGGCCAAGATGGATAGGAGCCGAGGCTGGCTGTGGCAGCATGAGAGAGAGAGAGAGAGAGAGAGAGAGGGGGGGGGGAGAAGGCCAGAGGGATAGAGAGGCAGATGAGAGAGAGAGAGAGAGAGAGGAGAGAGAGAGAGAGAGAGAGAGAGAGAGAGAGGGGGGAGAGGCCAGAGATAGAGAGGCAGATGAGAGAGAGAGAGAGAGAGAGAGAGAGAGAGAGAGAGAGGCCAACCAGGTCACCACCGGTTAGACCAGGCGGGCTCCCGCCCCGCAGCACTCGCCCGGCCGGCGGGTTGCCTACGCCGCCAGCCGCAGGGGCTCCGCTCCGCTCCGTGCTGGCGGCAGGCGGCCGCTCTTCCGGCAGCCGGCCGGCTGTGTCTCGGCCCGGGCTGCACGGCCCGGCCGAAGCTCACAAGCGCAGCGCGCACCCGGCGGCCCGCACAATTTAGCCCACATTTTTTTATTTTCCCAGATGTCCGGATTCCAATTCAAATTCACCCCCCCCCCCCCTCCCCTCCTCCCGCCGCCGCACGGGCTGTGCGCGGTGTGGCCGCGTCCGGCCCTGCTGCCACCCTCCCACACCCGCCCGCGCGGGGGAGGGGGAGGGGGGGGGGTTCTTTCCCCCCCAAACGCTTGCTGCTGGTGCCCGGCCCGCGCCCGGAGGGAGAGGAGAGGGGGTGGGGCGGGGGCGGAGACGGAGAGGGGGGGGGGGGGGAGGGAGGCTAGGCCAAGAGGCGCGTAAGCCCATCCCGGCCGCCCGCCCGCCGCCGGAGCGTGGGAAGACACGGCCCCAGAGGTGAGGGAGGAGGGAGGGGAAGGGGCGGGTCTCTGGCACTGCCGGCTCCGCGCGGAGGCAAACAGCGGCCCCACCGTCCACGCCGGGAGGCCCGCTTACCCTAGTGAAGGCAGGCGCGGGCGGCGACGCACCAGCGACCGGTGACTCATCGGGCCTCCGATCACTCCAAAACGCACTTTATGGGATGGGCGACGCGGCGCGGCGCCTGTCTCTCTCTCTCTCTCTCTCTCTCTCTCTCTCTCTCTCTCTCTCTCTCTCTCTCTCTCTCTCTCTCTCTCTCTCTCTCTCTCTCTCTCTCTCTCTCTCTCTCTCTCTCTCTCTCTCTCTCTCTCTCTCTGCCCACCATGTTTTCGCACCCTGGCCCACAGAGGGCGCTGACCCCCTGTGGCGTGCGTCGCAGCAGCTTTATACATATGTGTGACGACGTGCTGCAGCTCCCCCCCCCCCCCCCCATCCTCCTCCTCCTCCTCTCTTTGGGCTGAAGAGTCCACCACCACCACCACCACCACCTCCAGGCGAAACGCGTACGTAAGTGTGTGTGTGTGTGTGTGTTATCGCAAGACGGAGCCTTGCTATCAGCCCGCGGCTTTGAGGGGGGGGGGGGGGTAGCTGATAGTGCTGCTGAGCGGCGGCGGCGGCGGCGGGGCAGCGGGGGAAATGGGGCCGCGGTACACTGTGGCCATCGCCGCCGAGAAGACAGGCGAGGCCTCCGACCCCGCGGCCACGCCTCACCTCGGGCGACGGCAGCGGCTCAGCACTCCAACGAATGCATGCCGGTGGACTCACACACACACACACACACACGCACCGCCCCCGTCCCCCACCACACCCACATCAGCCGAAATGCGCTGCGACGATGACACACCATTATGATAAACTACGCCAACATCATTATGATAAATGACGACGTGTGTGTGTGTGTGTGTGTAAGTCAAAAGAAGATTGTTGCGGCAGGTTAGGGGTCCCCCTCCCCCCCCCCCCCCCCCCCCCCTGTTGCGTAACCCCCCCCCCCCCCTGTACCCCCCTGCTGTCGGGTCGGTCGCTACTGCCTTGCCGCCCGCGATGGGGGGGAACCGGTTCAAACCAGGGCGCGGGGAAGACGGGGGGGGGGGGGGGGGGAGGAGGGGGTCAGAATGGCCAATAAACACCCGAACGGGTACCACCGGGCCGGGCTGGCCGGGCTGAGGCGGACGCGATGGGAGATACGGACGGCCGGCCGCGGCGGCGGCGACCCACATATATCACAGCGGCGGCGGCGGCGGCGGCGGCGGCGGCGGCAGCGGCAGTCCTGATCACCTGCCACCCGACGGCTGTCGATACAGATTCCAAAACACATCACGGCGGGGCGGACCCGGCGGGAGAGAGAGAGAGAGAGAGAGAGAGAGAGAGAGAGAGAGAGAGAAGGGGGCGGGGACCACACATATATATATATACCGCATCAGCTCGCGGAGGTCAAGTCCAAGGCGATGCGCTACGACACTCGAGCCCGGCCCCGCCCGCCCGTCCTCGACAGTCTGAACCATTAGAGTGGTACCGCGATAAGTGAAGAGGTCGGCGCCGACCAAGACCCCCCCCCCCCCCCCCCCCCACCTCCTCTACCAAATTCCAGGCACACACACGCACGCACGCACGCAGCAGGCACGCAGCAGCAGGCACGCAGCAGCAGGCACGCAGCAAGCGCGCACACATGTCACGTCACGGTCCGCAGATGGGAGAGCGGCACAACATGAAGAAGATCCAAAACGCCGCCTTCACACGGATCCGTGCGCGCGCGCGCGCGCACGCACACACACACACACACACACACACACACACAAAACACACGCAGCGCCGGGCCGCGATCGGGCCGCGGGAGCGGAGCGCGGGACTGGTGCGGAGTAACGCCACACCCCCGGACCTTCCCCTACACTTCTAAAAAAATATATTTTATTGAAAACAATTGAAAGAAAATGAAATAATTTTTTTTTTGTGTCCTGAGGGTACCACCTCCCACAGGAAAAAAAAGCTTTCCCAAAAATGCAAAATTGTTTGCTGTCATCTGCATGGCCCGAAATCATGGGCGCCTTTACTGTTTCCCGTCCGTACGATTTCGCCTCTGATGGCCGCGGGCCCGACTAGAAAACGCCCAACCAGGCTCTACGTGGCGCAGTCTGGTCGGTACGACCCGGCCCCCCTAGGCCTCCCCCCCCCCCCTAGGCCCCCCCCCCCCCCCCTAGGCCTCCCCCCCCCCCCCCCCTAGGCCCCCCCCCCCCCCCCCCCCCCCCTAGGCCCCCCCCCCCCCCCACGGCTCTCCGCCCGGCCACAGAGGCTCGCCTAGGCCCGGCGCGGCCGGTTTCGCGCTGGATCTAGCCCCCCCCCCCTCCCCTCTCTCTATCTCTCCCTCCGCCCCTTCACCTCTCCTCTCGCCCCCTCTCTCCTTTCCACCCATCCTTTTCCCATCTGGGGTCGCTGGCCTAGACCAGACGCACACAATAGGGACACCACGACCAAAGGTAAGGTAGTGTAGTCGCGTAGGCAAGGAGAGGGGAGGGGGGAGAGGAAGAGAAGAGAGGAGAAGCAGGAGGGGAAAGAGAGAAAGACACAGAGAAATCACCAGGAAAAAATTATTTTCTCCTTAAAAAAGATTGTCTCATAGCTGGGCCCGCAGAGGGGGGTCCGCAACTGGTCCCTTACGGACGGTCCCCCGCCAGCCTTGGTCAATGACATTTAAATGAGGGCCCGGCCGGCCACGTAGTGCTGGCGGGTCGCTGCTGCCGCGCCACGCCTTCTGACCCCGCCACATCATGCGTACGGCGGAAATTACACCCAGAACCGCCCCCCCCCCCTCCCCTCCAACTCCCTCCCCAGTCCGCTATCTCTACTCCGCCCCGAAACCAAAAAAAAATTGATAATTTTTTTTTTGGTTGTTGAGTGCGCGTTGGATGGCTTTATTTGGTTATCACGAAATGACAGATCCGTGTGTAGACCGTCGGCGCTAAAGATCTCGGCAGGTGCTGGTTAGCGTAACTTCTAACGCGCGCACACACACACACACGCCGCCACATGTACTGTCTCATCTGCAGGGCAACACATTTCTTGCTAAAAAAAAAATCACCCACTCCTCATTTTTTTTCCGCACATAAATTGGCCGCCAACGAGGGGCCAATAGGACGGCCCATGTGTGTGCTAATATACAACGCCGCCGGACCACCAGAACACTGGCGCATTGACGGACCGGCCCCGATAATAGTGATCATCACCGACCACACGACGACGGACGTCGGGGCCGGGCCGGGCAGGGCGGCGAGGGGCCATTGCCACTCAAATGGAGCTAGTTTAGGGACCCGCCCCGCAGGCCCCGCAGGCCAGGAGCGGGAATGCACACGCCCTCCGCATGCGGACCCGGCAGACCCCGGCGATGACATGTGTCGCTACATCAGGGGGTAGCTTACGCTTTTTTTTAAAAAAAAAAAAAAAAAGCTTCTGTTTTTTACTTTTTTGTCATTTTTTTTTGTGGGCATGCACTTTACTCCGTCACACACCTCCCAACTAACTGCCTCTGGAGACGCATGCCAGAAGCCAGATAAGCTGGGCGAGCCTAGCCTGCAGCAGCGTGGCGTGGCGTGGCGTGGCCCTCCACTCCCACCGCACGGACACCAGCCGGATAGCGCCTCGCCGTGTAGGCAGCCTCGGTCGCTGCGCGCACGCGTGTCTCGCGGGCCGGCCTATCCGGGCTCTGGCAGGCGCTCGGCGGCGGCGCTCCGCGGAGCACGATCTCGCATTCATATGCTCTCTTCCTCCTCCCTCCTCTCTCTCTCTCTCTCTCTCTCTCTCTCTCTCTCTCTCTCTCTCTCTCTCTCTCTCTCTCTCTCTCTCTCTCTCTCTCTCTCTCTCTCTCTCTCTCTCTCTCTCTCTCTCTCTCTCTCTCTCTCTCTCCCTCTCTCTCTCTCTCCCCCGCACAGCGCGCACCACAGCACTTTTGCCTCCTTCGTCCCCACGACGGACGGATGGACGGATGGCCGCGCTGGGCAAACAGTGAGCCGCCGCCGCCGCCGCCTCCGCCGCCGCCGTGGCTGAGCACCACGCTTGGCTTAGCAGGCCGCGGGGGGTCATGGACCCGTGCGGGCGGCGCAGGCAGCGCAGGCAGCGCAGGCCGCTACGCGCGCTGCACAATCACAAAAAAAAAAAAAAGAAACACTAATAGTAGGGTGTGCGGAGTGGGGAAGGAGGAGGCGGGGGCGGCGGCCAGAATTCACGAGTGAATTTCGCGTCGAATAATCTGCCAAAAAAACTACCTTTGTGCGAACGCGCGCGGTGGTGGCGGTGGTGGCGGCGGCGGCGACGCGCGCGGGGGGCGTTGGTTGTTCGGGGAGGTACTAATCTGTCGGCCCCGGCCAAGGCCAGTGGAAACGGCCGCCGTCACCGCCGCCGCCGCCGCCGACGGCCCGGAGAACAAGAGGGAATTCATTTATACTTCCAGCACGCCGCCTAGGAGGTTAGGCGCTGCTGCCGTCTGCCCCACTGGCGCGGATCCGGCAGCGGGCCAGGGCGGCGGCGGGGACCCACAAGGCAGACATGTTCTCTGCCGTTCCAGAGTACCAATAAAGAGAGAGAGAGAGAGACGAGAGGGAAAAACCAAAAATAACATTCTTTTTTTTTTAAAAAAAAATAAAAACATAAAAAAATTAAAGGTGCGACTCTGCAAGAGCAGTAGCAGCAGGGCAGCGGGGGGCGGTGCCCCCCCCCCCCCCCCCTATCGAGTGTAGTAGGAGAGTGGGTAGGTAGGAAACGGGCAAATAATTGCAGGCGCGGCCGTTGGCAACAGCAGCAGGCTGGGTGGGAGCGAAGCGCCGCAGACGCCGCAGCCAGCCGGCAGTCAAGCCCACGGGCCCGCGGGGAGGCGGCCCTCGGTGTACTCCTCATGTTTAACATGATTAAAACTGGTTCCAAAAACCTTCAACAAACCACACGTCACAAAAATTCCGTTTCCCCTCCTCCCTTACTTTTTCTAAACTTATTATTTTGGAATTTAGGGCGTTTGATTTTTTTTCCCAAAAGCCGTGGACTGTTACAGGTCTGTTACTGTGAGGTCAGTTCAAGGAAACGCACACACACACACACACACACACACACACTCGTACGCACGCACGCACACAGAGTCAGCTGACGACCACGTATGTACACTGGCGTGGAGGCCGGCCCCCCACACGCTACGCAGCGCCGCTCCACGCCAACGCCGTCACCACTGGCCACGTATACACGTCGACCTATACACTGTCCCCATGAGAGTCGGGGGGACGGAGCCCCCCACGCTTTAAAATTTAAAATGTCACCGCCGATGACGGAAAGGGTGGGTGAGTCGATCTCAGCCCTTGTGAGGGCTTACACTACCCCCACCACCACCACGAGCACTTCGCCAGCGCAATGCAAGTAATACTCGCCAGTCCTGTACTACATTGCGAAGCTTACCCGCAGCCAGCCTCAGTTTCTGACCCATATTTAGGCAGCATCGCCGTGCGGTTTGAGGGAAGGAGAGAGCGAGGGGGGGGGGGAGCAAGATGTCACTGTTTTAGACAGCGGGCGCGCGTCGTCCACGCGCCCAGGAGGAGGGGGGGCGAAACTATAGAGAGGAGGAGAGGGGGGGGGGGGGAGAGGGAGGCGGAATCCATCAGGCGTCGTTATGGCATCCGCGATCGGAAGGTGATCCCGCCTTGCAACACGAGCCCGCACGGCCCGGCGCTCGCTGCACCGTGTGGTGGGGGAGGAGGGAGGGGAAGGAGGGAGGGCATAAATAGAACACCCAACGTTATTTTTCAGAAAATTTTGTTTTTAAGGAACTAAAACTATTTAAACCTCCAAGGAAATTATTTATTAATTTTTTTTTAATTTTTTTTTTGGTGGTGAGGGTGGGTGGGGGGAGGATAATGATAACCATCATCACGACTCGATCACTCATAAGTGAGGAAGGGGTTACAACGACCTGGCGAAGCGCGCTGCCTGCTCGGCTAGTTTCCGGGCGGGAACAGCTGGCCGCGGAGCCGCGGAGCTCCGGTTGTGAGACGCCGTAGGGGGGAGGTGAAGAGGGGGGGGGGGCGAGGTTGAGGTGCTGCCGCCGCCGCTGCCGTCGCTGCCGCCGCCTGGTCGGCCGGCCTCGGGGCGGGGTTGGTCGGAGTGCTACACAACAAGCCATCACCATATAAGAAGAGATACGCGGCGCGCACGAGCCACGCGGCGACGACGGCGGGCCAGCTGCCGCCGCCGCCGAATAAAAATGTGTATATTTTATGCGGCGACGGCGTCGGGGGAGGAAACAAGTAGGAGGAGGAGGAGGAGGAGGAGGAAGCCGCTTGTGACGCCGGGGGCGGTCGGGGGCGGCGCTGACCAGCTGAGACACACCCCCCGCGGACGGTCCGCCCGTGCTTCCCGCCGCGGGCAGGGCAGGGCGTGGCGGAGAGCCTTCAATGAAGGCGCCCGGCCCCCGGGCCCCGGCTCGGCTCGGCCACACTCGCCCGGCCCGCCACTGCTCGACTCGACTCGTCTCGTTACGCCAAACGCCCGGCCAAGGCGGCAGCACAGCACAGCATGGCATGGCAGGGCAGGGCAGCCCCCGCAAATAAATATATAGGTCAGGCGGAGCCCGGCGGAGCCGCGCTGTCGATCACCGTCGAGTCGGCGACAGCGCGGCACAGTGACTCACTGACAGCCGCGGGCGGCGGGTGGAGAGCGCGTGCACTGCGCGTGCGGTGCGCGCGTGCGCGTGGCCGCGCTGCCGTGACGCGCGGAGTGCGGCGTCAGCCATAAAACTCACCTGCAGACACAAGAGAAACGAAAATGGGGTTAGAACATGGAGAGGAGCAAGGGCGTGGCCGCGACGCGGGGGGTGGCGGGGGGTGGCGGGGGTGGCGGGGGGGGGGGGGTGGCGGGGCAGCCAGCAACGTCCGCACACCGGCGGGCCACCGGATTGTTTTAAAGGTCCCGCCGAGAAAGTTTCGGACGACGGCGGCGGCGACGACGGCTAAGTGTAACGTCTTGCCGAGGAGGAGAGGGGCGAGGGTCGCGGTGACACACGGCGCGCGGGGGCGTCGCCGCCGCACGTGCCCGCCTGTTGCCGGGTGCATCACGGCGGCGGCCCCCCCCCCCCCTCTCCCCCCCCCCCCCCCCCCGCCCCCTTCGCGGGCCCCCCTTTTGCGGAGCGCTGCACAGCCGCGAGAGCTCTGTAATCTGGCGGCCCTTCGACACGTATGCACTCACTGCAGAACCGCCGCAGCCGCAAGGTGGCGGGGCGGCCGGGGCTGGCGTAATCGTGGCATACTAACACGGCCAACCGCCCGCCACGCCGCCGCCGCCGTCTCCCTGTTACCAACCAGGCCGCCCCGCGAGAGAGAGAGAGAGAGAGATGGTGGGAGGGGGTAGCTGCCGCCACAGCCGAGCCGGGGCGAGAGGGGCCCCCGCCAGAGCCGCCTAAACCCCCCCGTGCCACTTGCACTGGACGTACACTCGGGGGGTGGGGGGGGGGGGGGAGTGTGTGTGGGGGGGGGGGGGGGCTACAATCGAGAGTGGTTGCCATCGGGCAGACTCCCGGGGGGGGGCCCCGAGGAGCCCCGGGGACGGCCACGTCACACCAGAGCTGCCAACGCGGCACAACACGACGGCTCTACCAACACTGCAAAAAGACGGCGCGCGGCAGCAAGAGGCGTGGCGGGGCGTGGCGGGGCGTGGCAGAGCGGCGAGCGGCCCCGCCGACGCCCCTTCACTTCACGGAGGACGCGGCACAGCCGAGCTGCCAACCGTACGGACGTAACAAATGCCTCCGCAATTCTTTTTTTTTTTTTTTTTTGTTTCTTTCAATGCGGCGGCTGCTGCCGACCGTCGTCGCCGACCTGCCTTGAATCGCAAGGAACGTGCCAACATGACCGGGCCTCCCGGCTGGCCGGACGGCCGACCGCCCCCGCTCTGTACACTACAGCAGGACTACACAGGCCCTGGCCTTCCGCATTACCGCCGTCACCCCACACACACACACACACACACACACACACACACACGCCTCGCTGCCACAAACAAACCCCTCCTCATCCTCCACCTCTCTCGCTCACCTTATTGATGCCTCTTTACTCTCCATCCATCCCTCTTCTCTCCTCCTCTTGCCATTCCCTTTAATATTACTCCCCAGCAGCGGCCGCTGTCAGAGACGCGGACACACGTCATACACACGCCGCGCCACGCCGCGCCACGCCGCGCCACGCCGCGCCACGCCGCGCCACGCCGCGCCTAGAGCGGCGGGGCACACGGCTCGGCTTGGCTCGGACTGTACTATACCGCTCGCAGCCTTGACTGTGTGCAGCGGTGGGCGCCGGCCCCCCCCCCCCCCCCCCCCCCCCCCCCCGCGGGCCCCCGCGGCCCCCCGCCACGCCCCCACGTGCACAGGCACAGCCTCGGCTAGCAGCACACAGTGCTGGCCGCGGACACACACACACACACACACACACACACACACACACCAGAGCCCCTCTCCTCTCCTCTCCCGCTCCGTGCCGCACGCGCAACACGTACCCGCCGCCGCCCATCGATATTATGCTCCATATTTCCGCCGGATGCTTCTTATATAAAATCATTTTCCTCCGCGCGGCAACAAGGTGACGGAAACGGCACGGCCCTGCCGCCCCCCGCGGGTCGCTGACTCGTACCGGCCACCGCAACCACCACACCTCCCCCGCGCGGCCGTCTCGGCCGGTGTGCTTCACGACCTAGACGACGACGAAGACAAGGAGCTGGTTGCCTACGCAGCCACCCCAGCAGCCGCCCAGTGTCTCTGTCTCTGTCTGTCTGTCTCTCTCTCTCTCTCTCCTCTCCCCCCCCCCCCCCACCCCTCTGGCGGAGCAAGTGGCGGGGTCTGGGTCCGGTCGGCTAACAATAGGTACCTTCATACACACCGCACACTCTCCCCGGGACTTTTAAATAGACCGCCGTATGCAAGGACACCGCCACCACCAACCACCAACCACCGCAAGGGCGAGGGAGGGATAGAGGGAGAGGGAGGGAGAGAGGGAGAGAGAGATATGGGGAGGAGGAAGAGCATCTCTCTCACACTACAGATTCCTTCTGCTTCCTCCCCGCAATAATTGTCACAGGACACGCCGCGCGAGGCTCTATCAGGATGCATGTGTGTCGAATCCGCAGAAGCGAGCGTCTCTCTCTCTCTCTCTCTCTCTCTCTCTCTCTCTCTCTCTCTCTCTCTCTCTCTCTCTCTCTCTCTCTCTCTCTCTCTCTCTCTCTCTACGATATGTGCCGCTGCCGCCGCCTTTTGAACGGGCGAGGCGACTTAGCACCGTGCTCCCTAGCACGTAACCAGTTAGAGGAGGAGGGAGGAGGAGGTCCCCCGGGCCTGCCGCCGCCGCTGCTGTCGCCGCCGCTGCCGCCGCCGCCGCTGCCCGCCTCCCACTGAATCTTCAAAGAGGCTCGTGTTTACGGCGGCCAAGTCATTGCGTAAGGTCAGTGTGAGCGAGCGAGCGAGCGCGGCCGTGTGTGTGTGTGTGTGTGTGTGTGTGTGTGTGTGCGCGCGAGTCCCGGCCGACCTTTCTAGAAGGCAGGGGCGCCACCTCGTCGGCCGCCCCCGCAGCACCGTCCACCACCACCACCGGTCACACGCACGCACGCACCACTTCTGCTTCATGTACGCGTAAAAAAGGGGGGCGAGCAGGTCGCGCGGCGCGCGATATTTAAAAGGAGGCAAAAAAAAACACACGATATGCAGACAGGCGGACACACACACACACACACACACACACACACACGGCAGCGCGATCCATATCGTCGTCGACAGTTAGCACCCCCTGCACAGTACATAGAATGCGCGGCTGGGCGGGGCCGGCCGGCCGGGCGGAGCAGCGCGGCGCGGCGCGGCCATCTTACCCAATGTGTGTTGCCAGGCGGGGCCGGGGGGCCGCGGGGGCCGCGGGGCCGCCGCGCACCGGGGGAAGTTTCCCTCGACTTAAAACACTCCTTAAATACACACTCTGCGAAAAAAAAATACAAATTTCCCGATGAAGAGTCCCCCAATCAGTACACTTAAAGTACAATATTAATAATCTAAAAATTTGAAATTTTAAAAAAAATGGAAAAAAAAACTTTGATGACATTCAGAAAGATTTAGCAGAAAAAAATATCATCAGGTGTGTATGTACCGTTTAAAATAAAAAAATGAAGCAAATTAAAAAAAAGACTGTGCACTTGCAGCATGACCGAGTGCGAGGGAAGTCCCGACGACTGTGCCGGGTCCGTGTGTGTGTGTGTGTGTGTGTGTGTGTGTGTGTGTGTGTGTGTGTGTGTGTGTGTGTGTGTGTGTGACTGGGTGTGCAGCGGGTACCGCCGCCGGGTACCGCGGTGCCGCACACGTCGCCCCTGCCGACCTCAGAGATGGTTGGCGAGGTCGTCACACCGTCACGTCCGGCGGCACCCTTTGGCTCACTGCCTGTATGGCACAGCCTTCCTCTTGCTCTTGCCCGCCCGCCCGCTCAAAACGGAAAAAGAGAGAGGAAAAAATAACAAGAAAAAGAAAACGAAATGAGAAGGAGGGGGGAATAAACGAAAATAATAATATAATGAGTGACGTAAAGAGGAGAGCAAACGGACGGATCCGAGTCGACGGACCTAAATACAGTCCAAGGACGGGCGCCCCGGGCCCGGCACGCCGATGGCCGCGGTGTGTGTGAGCTCGAAAAAGAGAGAAAGCGATTCGGAGGACACATTCTCCGACCGAACGGGACGGGCCGCCCAGCTGGCGGTGGTGCTGGTGCACCGAAACGCCATCTGCCGTGAGGTAGGACGCGGAGCGGCGCGTCGCCGGGCCGACGGGCCGCCGGGCCGACGGGGGCCCTCTCGCTGCGCTCAGCTCTGCTCGTAAAACCTTCGGACCCGCTATCAAACCGGAGAGCCAGATCTCCTTTAATTCCACCCCCCCCCCCACACACACACACACACACACACAGACGTGTCAAGCTTGGGCCGGGACGACACGACACGACAGACCCACACAACTCGTGGAGCCCCGCTGCTGGGCCCCCAAAAGCCTCCTAGAGCGGCCCTCCAACTCCCCGGCGACACTTAGCAGCAGCAGGAGCGGCCCATACCCCGCCCCTCTCGCTCCTCACCTCGCCCAGCAGGTCTAGAAAGGTGACGAATAAAATAACACGTCCCACAACGCCCGATAACGACACACACACACACACACACACACACGGCGACCTAATACCGGCGGTCTTCCACCTCAAGGTCAAGGGCATCGCCACCAAGGTCATTGCGCCTCTCTCACTGCAGACGTACTTCAAAGTCAAATCGTCACCAAACACACAGAGTGCGCGAAGCGGGCCACGCCCATCACTCTCTCTCTCTCTCTCTCTCTCTCTCTCTCTCTCTCTCTCTCTCTCTCTCTCTCTCTCTCTCTCTCTCTCTCTCTCTCTCTCTCTCTCGTCCGTCACTATGCATCACGCCCCGGTGCACACATTTTCTGCCCGTATTTTGGTCGATGACGCTTGCTCGCACACCGCCTCCGCGACCTTGGCCGCCGTTGGCTGCCGTTGGCCGCCGTTGGCCGCCGTTGGACGCCGTTGGACGCCGTCGCCCGGCCGCCCCTCGCCGTCCACACCTGAGACGCTGTGCGTTCGCGGGCGCCGCGCCGCATCGGCAAAGCGCATCGGTGGGTGCGTCTCACATGTACGCCAACACGTACGTGGACGTACGCCTCGGCCGAAACTGTGCGGGGCGCATCTCCGTGTGTGTGTGTGTGTGTGTGTGTGTTGCGGGCCGGCGTCGCGGTGCATAAAACATTCGCGAGCGCCCTCCCCGTTCGGGGCCACTTTGCGAAACGGGCAGAACATAATGCGCCCCCCCCCCCCCACACCCTTTCCCCCCTTCTCCTTATTTTCGTCGTCGCCGACTGCCCGCCTCGCCTCGCCGCTTTGCAAAGAGACGCGTTCCGCCTCGGGTATGCATGGACACATTGCGGTTCCAGCTTCTTTTTTTTCATATTTTTTTTCTCCTTGCCGTGATATGACTTTTGTCTTTAGCCTTTCCCCCCCCCCCCCCCCCCCTAATAGGTATATTTATTAAAAGTGAAAATTATGAAGAGATGTGATCTTATATTGCCACCCGTCGAGGAAACTATGTACGTACGGCCGTGTTACACAATCTCAAGCACCTCTTTCCTTTTTTTTTATCTTTTTCTTTGGGGGGGCGTATTGAAATGGGGGTCGGGCGGTCCACACGGCGACAAACAAGTTCGAGTGGCACCGCAGCATGTACTTTCCGTTGTCCCGGTACCTGGCAGTGTAGTGAGGCAGCAGCTATAGTACACTGTGGGCAGCGGGCGGCGGCGGCCACGAGCCCGGCTCATGGCGCCCCCCCCCTCCCCTCCCCTCTCCCTCTGCGCGGCCGCAAGTGCGGCGCCGGCGGCCGCCAGATACGGTCCTTACCGACGGCCGCCGCCGCCGCCGCCGCCGCCGCCGCGCTCGTGTTTCTAGGCTAACCGCGCCTCGCGGCCCGCGGCGGCCCGCGGCGGCCCGCGGCACCACGTCAGCGATGAGCTCCTCAGCACTACCTGCACTTCGGAGCGTCGCGCCAAAACACGCACGCCACACACTCATGCGCCAGTGTCTAATAAGCGTTGTGTTCAACAACCAAACGCGTACAACATTTTCATTTTATTTTTTTAAATAAAAATGTCTAGAAATAGGAGGTGCGATTGTTCCCGGCCAAGAACCTTGTGCGCGCCGTCCCGCGGCCCCGCACATCCGGAGAGCCCCGGCGGCCGGCCTCCTCATATCTCCCCTGTGCCAGTTCCAACGCACGGGATCCGGCCGACCACACACACACACACACACACACACACACACACACACACAGGTGCGCGCGGGGCTGTCGTGTGACGGTGTCATGACAGTATGGCGATTGGCAGCGGAAACACAACCGATGGCAGCCGCGGCCGCGGCAGTATTTCTCCTCCCTCCCCTCCCTGCTGCAGAGTATAGCAGTGGTACTGTAGTACCCAGTGCCGTAGCGGCGCGCGGGGTCCTACCGGAGAGTTGGCAACGCCGGCGTACAGCCACGCCCAAAGTGTGATCCGGCCTGCTCCGCGGCCCCCCGCGGCTCCCCGCGGCCCGCTCTGTACAGGTACGAGGAGGCGCCGTCGAGTCTGGCGTGGCCACGATGTGCCGGCGCACAGACCGCAATATCATTTCCCCACTTCAACAAACATTTGAAGAGGCGAACAGGGTGGAAAAAAAAAAACAGGATAAAAGAAAACGACGCAGACTTTCACGGCGCTGAAATCCTCCATTCTCGCGTGGGTTCGACCGCACCTGCCGCTATGGGGCGCTGTTTCCGAGGATTTAGTCCCGATTTTTTCACATTTATTGAGAGTTATTTACCCCCACCCCTAAGTGCGCTTTTTACCACCGGAACACTTGAAGCCGTATTACTGATCCACGATTCTCCGTGAGATTAGAGGGGATCGGGACAAGTCCCCCCCTCCCGCATCACAGGACACGAAATCGTCGGCGATTCGCCGTAATTTAAGGATCCTTTTGTAAATTCGGCCGTTCGTCCGAAAGGAGAGGCGAGCGAAGGCCGCCACCACCACCACTACACACTCAAACTTTATACCCTGGCATTGCATTTTCAATTCCCCCCCCCCCCCCCCCCGCAGCACCGTCAGTCTGTTGTTCTTGTCATTTTTGTTTTGTTTGCTTTTTCTTCGGCCTTATTTTGCCGTTTTATCTGCCGTGCCGCTCTCTGTCAGTGTATGGTGCGACGACGATTGGGACGAGATAACGAGACGAATACGTGCCCGCGCAAACACATTCTCATACGCTCTAAAGTCGTGATGTGTGAAAAGAAAACGGCACAAAGATAAAAATGCGAGGTCCTTGACTCAGCCCCTCCCCCCCCCCCCCCCTGCCCCCTCCCCTTCCCGGCGCGGGACGGTTCGAAACAGCAGAAAACCAAGAGTCACGAGCCTCAAGAGGCCCCGGACTTCCAGAGATGACGGCATTCTCTTGGCGCTTTGGGCTTTGTACCTACGAGAGAGAGAGAGAGAGAGAGAGAGAGAGAGAGAGAGAGAGAGAGAGAGAGAGAGAGAGAGAGAGAGAGAGACAGAAGTTTCGTCAAAATCTAGGACAGTGCGCGAGAGCCTTCCTTGTGAATAAAACAAAAATCTGTCCTGCGCCTGCGGGAACGTTGACCTCGCGAGGCACCCATGCACCTCAGTGTTTGTTTTTGTTGTTTTTTTTGTACGTTTTTTGTTTTTGTTTATTTATTTCTCCACCTCCGTTTCTCCCTGGGGGGGGGGGGGGGGGGAGCGACCGAAAAGGATAGCGTCCGGCTGCAGAATAATTGGGTGAATGCAAACGAGAGGCAAAATAAAACAAGAGGAGGAGGAGGAGAAAGAGGAGGAGGAGAAAGAGGAGGAGGAGGAGGAGACGCCAAGCAAAACAGAGCAGCAGCGGACAGGGCCGGGAAGAGAAACCGAGGAGAACGTGGGGTGCAGCGCAGAGACGGGCCGCGGGGACCGAAGAGGAAGTGGGTGATGTAACGCAAAAGGAGAGGCGGGCGGGGAGAGGCAGAGGAGACCGATGGAGGTATGCGATGCACCGCGACCGCGCCGCTGCGGCTACGTACCACGGACAGTAAGTACGAGGGGGCGGAGGGGGGGGGGGGGGGAGTCAGGTGGGTAAACGGACGGAGTAGGGGGGCTTTGGTAAGGAAACTGGATAGGGAAAGGAGAGGAGAGGGAGGGAGAGAGAGAGAGAGAGAGAGAGAGAGAGAGGCGGGGGAGGGAGTGAGAGGTCACGAGCGCCTGCTTCGCCAATAGATTACAAGATTACGCGATACATCTTGGGTACAGCCAGCACCGGCCGCCTGGAGGAGGGGCCGCCGCCGCTGCTGGAAGGGTCCGCTGGAGAAGCTACCACCCTGGCTGGAGAAGGGGTTCCACTCGTCAGCGAGGGCGAGAGAGGGAAATGGGGGCGGCGCTGGTGAGCGGGAGCCCCCGGCGGGGCACCGCGGTCTTAAAACGCGACCCTCTGCGAGACCAAGCCGCGCCCTCTGAGCGGCTGCGCCCTCTCTCAGTCAGTCAGTGCGAGCAACCCAATCTATCCCCAGCGGAGGCGAGGCAGCGGCGACAGACTATCTGGCCAAAAACCTTTACGCCAGGGACAAGCACGGCTGCGACACGGCCCCGACACACACACACACACACACACACACGCAGGGCTCCATTTCTGCCTTCCCGGTCTTATCGCCCTCTCCACCTTCCTCCTAGTGCAGCGAGGCATTGTCCCGGCGGAGAGACAGGCCAAGGCACTCCCTAGGCGGGCGCCGCGCCGCCGCCGCCGCTACCGGGCCGAGTGCGTACCGGGGCCGACAAGCCGAGCCCCCCCTCGCCACAAAGAAACTGCTGTCGATACACACGATAAGGCCCACCACCACCACCTCCGGCAGGCCCATCCCAAACATCTCCCCCGTGTTTCCGGTGCTGCCCGCGGCAGACGGACGCGGCGCGCGTGCCTCCCTCTCTGCCGAATACACACACACACACACACACACACACACACACACACACACACTAGCGCTATCCGGCCGTGGCCGATAGCGCAGACGGACGACTGGTTGCCGGCCACTGCCGGGTGTAGTACCTGCGGCCCGCCTGCCTACAGTAGTGCCGCGCCCTCGCAGGCACAAAAGAATTACTTCCCCCCCCCCTCCCTCCTCTCTCCGCCCGCTCCGTTACTCGTATATCCGCCCGCCACCACGCTACGCCGCTACGCCACGTCCCCGGAATAAGTCCGGGCGCCGCCGCCGCCGCCGCAGGAACTGGGCCGTGAGCGCCTTATGCAGAGCGGGCGGAAGAGAGTCGCTGGGCGCCGCGGGGGGGCCGCGGGGGGCGCGAAAGGCGCGAACGCGGGGACGGGCGCGGGGGAGAGGGGAGGGGGTGGGAGGAGAATTAACCGGCGAGTAACTCCGTGCCACCGCCGGGAGCGCAAGCGCGCGCGCGCGCCAACGCTCCTTTCCCTCCCCTCCCATCCCTTCCTCCCTCCCTCCCTGCGACCGACGCCACCCCCCACCCCACCTCACCTCTCCGTTCGGTGCGCCGGCCGCCGCCGGCGGGTGGTGGGTGAACAACATTTCGCGCCATGGGGGAGCCAGGGGGAGGAGGAGGAGAGGGGAAACGGAGGGAACAACATGCAAGCATGAGAGGAGGAGGAGGAGAAGAAAACGAAGAACAAGAGGGCGACGACGGAGAGGAAGAAGAAGAAAACAACACGTATGCACCACCTCACTCGGTCATTGTCTGCGGCCCTACTCCCTCACACACACAAACACACACAAGTGCAGGATGCAAGAACCCAGCACGCCGTGTGCGCGCCGCAGAAAGGGTTACTCGAGAGACGAAAAGCAAACAGCCAAAACCCAAACGCAAGCTCTAAAATCAAAAACGTAGAGCGGCGACGAAAGCGCCCTCGGAGGAAAGGCGACCCGCGCGCCCCCACTAACCGTTCTCCATCCTTTCAAATTCCCGGACAACGGTCTCGCTCATGACTTCCCGCCGGGCAGCAACCCTCTCTCGGGGCACATCGCCGGAGCCGCCGCGCCGCACGGGACGGGTCTCGTACGCCGGCAACCGCCGCGCCGCGCGCGCGAAGCCGGGCGGGTCTAGCCGCCACCACCGCCACGCCACTCCAGGCGACCCTCCCCTCCCCCTCCCCCGCCCTCCCCCCCAGCCGCTGACCGCCTGTCTGTGTGTGTGAGCGTGTGTGTGCGCGCGCGCGCATCACGGGGATGCGATGCGTCCAGACGGACGCTTTTGTTTGTGTGGTGCTCGCTGGCTGGGCGAGGGGGCGAGGGTCGCCGCTGCCGCCGCCGCGCGGGCGGGCGGAGGGGAGGAGGGGCGGCGTGGCGTGGCGCAGCAGCGGCAGAGTGCAACGGCGACGAAAACACGTGAGCGAGAGAGGTTAGGGCATGGCGTGGCGTGGCGTGGCCGTGCGCGGACGTCGACCGGCGCGGCTCGCCACGGCCAGCAGCGCTGTGCGGTGCGGGGCGGCGGCGGCAGCTTCTTGTGCCGGGGCCGGGGTTGGCTTTATGCTGCCCGCGCTGCCTGCTCCGCCGGGCCGGCTGACTGGCTGGCTGGCTGCCTGACCGGCCGGCTCTGGGGCTCTGGCTTCTTGGCGCGCGGCCGCCGCGGCGGCTCCGCTCTGCTCCGCTCCCTCCCCGCCTCTCAGCCCGCCCGCCCGCCTCAGCCCACCTCGGCCCTACCCGCTCGGACCACGCTGCGGCTGCTCTGCCGAGATGCGATGCGATGCGATGCGAGGAGGGACAGAGCAGAGCACGAGAAGAGAGCTGCTCGAGAGCTGCTTTTCGGCCGGGCTTCTGGCTCTCGCTGGCTTTTGCCGATGTCGCTGCGGTGGCTGCCGAGCGCTGCAGAGAGCCGTGCGGGGCGCGGGGGCCGCGGAGGGGGCGGCTGCCGGTCCGCAAGACCCGGCGAGGCGGAGGCTGCCGTGCCGCCGCTGGCTGGGTATTTTGCTGCATCGGCCCTCCCCGTCCACGTCCGTCCGTACCGGTTTCGCTCCGTATGTGCAACACGGTGCAAAACTGTCTGCACAACAACGGCGGCAGTGGCGGCAGCGGCGAACGCCGGCGGCTGCATCGTTTGGAGAGCACACTTGGCTGCCATGCTTTTTTTGGGGGGGGGGGGGCGGGGGAATTGGGGAGGCAGTATGCACTTCACTATGTACGTTCCGATTCGAGTGCCCTTCACCGTGTGTGTGTGTGAGAGAGAGAGAGAGAGAGAGAGAGAGCGTGAGAGAAAGAGAGGGTGGGGGGAGGAACAACAGAGATGGGGACTGCGCGACCACCTCTAGAGCTGCACAAGTAAGAGAGACTAATCGGACAATGCACCCCCCCCCCCTCCCCTGGCCCGCCGCGGCCTCGCTAGGCAGCACTAGACCGCCGCGTCTGGGCCGTGGGCCGGCCTGAGCCTGACCACGCGGATCCAGCATGGCAGATTATTACAACACAGCTCCATCTGCAGGTCGTGCTGGCGGTGCGGTGCCGTGCGCTGCGGCGGCGCGGTCTCGGACGGGCTCGCTGACTGCTGCAGGGGGGGCTACGTGCAGTCCGTGCAGCGCGAGTAGGCAGCCCTCCCCACCCCCCGGGGCCCCAACCCCGGCCTGGGCCCGAGCCAACACCCGCGTCAATGGGAGAGCAAAATTTGAGAGAGTGAAGGGATGAGGAGGGGGGGGGGGCGACAGCGAGGCAAGGCAAGGCCCTCTCTACCTTCTCTTTCACTCGGCTGCGCGGCAACACTGCCAGTGACGATGATGCCGTGTCTTCGGGCGATGCCAGAAAATCTCACGGGGCGCCCGGCCGGGCCGCCCGCCCCCGCCCACCCGTCCCGCCCCGCCACCCCCTCCCCAGTCGGGCCGCACCTCCGCCCGCACCAGACCCAGATATCACACACACACACACATACAGCGTCTTTTTCGCGTCAGCAGACTCCCCTTTGTGCGATTCTGCACCTTTTCTTCTCCCGCTTCATCCCTCAGAAAAGCAGCCCTCCCTGGACCCCTGCACACACACACACACACACACACACGCGCGCGCGCGCGCGCAGGCAGGCTGTCGACCTTCACCCCTGACCTGCCTCAATGGGCTCCTTAGCCATGTGTGTGTGTGAGTGTGTGCACCTGCCCGCCCGCCCGCGGCCCGGCTGCGACGACAGGTTGCACAAGTGCAAGTGCAGCGGCAGCGGTGGTGGTGGTGGTGGTGCAGCCCGCATGTGTGCGAGTGCAACGCCGCCGCCGCCGCTGCGATCCCCTGCACGCGCCACGCACGCGCCACGCACCCTCCGTGCACGCGCCGCCTTGTCACGCGGCTCTGTTTGCCCTCCCGTGCGTCGCGGGCCCCGCACGGCACGGCACTGCACACGGCGTGTGGACCCTGGCCGGTAACGGTGCAGTGCATGGCCATGCGCCTCTGCCGCCGCGGCTCCGGGAGCGCCGCCGCCGCCCGGGCCGCGACCGGCCACTCACAACCGGTACGACGCCCTGGATTCCTCTGGGGTTATTTTTATACGCCGGCGCATATAGTAAGCGGCATGCAGCGGAGCAAGAGAGCTCCCGCACTGACTCAACCTTCCACCCGAGTTTCATCACCCCGAAAATCCTCTCTCTCTCTCTCTCTCTCTCTCTCTCTCTCTCTCTCTCTCTCTCTCTCTCTCTCTCTCTCTCCCTCTTTCCCTACCTCTCATTCCACCCGCGCTCGCGGGGCGCCGCCGCGCAAAGAGGAATTCGCGAGGACCCGCGCGGGTGCGTCTGGAAGGTGCGAAAAGGATAGAGGGAGGGGAGAGGGCGGGGAGGAAGAGAGAGAAAGCACGAGGCAAGGAGAGAGAGAGAGAAAGAGCGATGCAAGAAGAGGTCATCGTCTCCAAAATCGGACAGACAGAAACCCCGCGCCCCCGCCGCCAGCCCAGTCGGTTCGGCGCGGCGTGTGTCCGGGCGCCGGGGACGCCGCCGCCGCCGCGCCGTAACCGTGAGCAAACAAAGACCGCCCACATCTACATGAGGTCCCGTTGCCGGGCAGAGCCGGGCGTGGTGGCGGTGGAGGGGGGCGGGCAAGGCAGGCAGCGCCGTCCGTGCCGTGCGCCCCATCACTTCACGCCGCGGCCCGCGGACACGGAGGCGCGGGGCCGAGGGGGCGTGCCGCGTGCCGTGCCGTATGAGTGAGGCGCGGGCCGCCACCGGCCGGCCGCCGCCAGGCTAGGCAAGGCGGCCGGACGCCGACCCGGAAACACGTCCGACACGTCGACGGCGTATCGCGGACGAGAGGAGGAGGGCGCCGTCGTCGTGCCCGAGGGCCGCCCGAGGGCCGGCCGGCCGGTCACGAAATCAAATTATTTCAACGGTGCCGTTCGTTGGGCCGCGGGGCCCCTGAGGACGCCCGCGGGCCGCGAGGGCCCCGGGGGGCGGTGCGCCGCGTCTGCCCGGCTCGGCCCGACCCGGCACTCTTTGGCTCCGCAAACAACTTTGCCAAGGCGCCGCGCAGCACAGCACACAGCGCCACGCGGCAGGCGGAGGTTGAACAACGGGAAGCGCGCCTCCTCCTCCTCCCCGGAGGGGCCCCGCGGAAGGCCGGCGTCGCCGTCGTCGTCGCCGGCGGCGCAGCGGTCCCGCACGACGCCCGCCGGGCACCGCCGGCCGCCGCCGGGTCCAGGACGGGCGCACCGCGCCGCCTCACTGCGTGCCATCAAGGCCGGCGGCCGTCGTGGCGTGACGAATTCGCATGTGTGGCGCCCACGGCCGGGGGCACCCGGGACGGCCCCACTACCCCCCGCGGCTCGCGGGCCCCCGCGGGGTGGCGACGCAGAGGGGCGCGGCCGGCGACGCGGCGCCGGGGGGTGTCGCGTGTCCTTCGGGGGCCGCGCCCAGCAACAGCACCTCCGGTGCCGCCATTCATTCCGGCCTCTCATTCAGCCATTCGTCACCACACTCCGGTGCCCGGCCCGGACAGCACCGCGCCGAGCCGCACCGCACGGCGCGCAGGGGCGGGTTTCCCCCGGACCGAAATATATACGGCACTGATTGGGTCGGGCTTCATGTCAGTCGCTCCGCCTAACAACCCCGCGGCCGCGGCGTGCCGTGGGTGGGGGGCGGGGGCGGACCGGGCCACTAGTATCGACTCAGCCGGGTTCCGTTCGCCCGCACACGGGTGGCTGTTGCGGGGCCTTCAGCAGGTTCGGGGCCCCGGGCCGGGAGGTGGGTGCCGCCCGCGCCGCCGCCACAGCCCGGAGGGGTGGCGGGGGTGGGCTCCGACGCTCATTTTGACTCCATTATACGTCCGGGGGCAGCGGCGACAGCGGCGGCACAAACAAGTGAAGGGGCAAGGACACCGACTTCACCCCTCCCCCTCCCCCTCCGGCTCGGGGAAGCAGCAGCCCTGCCCGGGCGGGAGGGCGTCCTCCAATCGCAGCGACCACTGGAGTAGACATTTCTTACTCCAGTTAGTGACCAGTGCCAGCTAGAGAGTCACGTCAGACACACAGACGGACGGACCAGAAAGCGGCTGGTTGATATTCAACGGCAGTCGCGGAGCAACACTACGATACCATTACAGACAATAAAAACCCAGATTACACCTTATACCTCAGCGCTCTGCACCCCCCCCCCCCCCCCCCCTCCTCTTCCCTCTCTCTCTCTCTCTCTCGTCACTACTACAAACAGCGGTGCGCTACTAGTGCACGCTCCGTGCCCACATTATTACATACATCCCTCACACCTTTATATTTTTACTGCGTCTGCTATTATGTGTACCCCCCCCCCCCTTCTCCGCCATCCTAGGCCTGCTTTTCAGTGCGTCGAATAATATAAACCGCGAGCGGTCCCACACCGTCAGTCCGACTTTCATTACACAGTGCACCGCACATGTGCTCTTCCTCTCGCACGCCGAGAGCTAAGTACCGGCGTGCAGCGTCGGCGGCGTCGGTGTACGTTATGTGTACGTACATGTGCCAAGGCATACACGCCGACTCCGTGACATAATACACAAAATTCAGTCCGTGTGTGTGTGAGTGTGCGCGCGTACTGTACTGGCCAGTAGTAGTATAGTACTATTGAAACGCCCCCCAGCGTCAGCGGCGGGGCTGGCTGGCTGGCTGGCCGGCTGTGCCTGCCTAACGACCCGCAAAGAGGCAGGCAGTGCCTAGAGGCTGTGCGCTGCTGGCGGAGGCGAGGCGAGGCGAGGCCCCGTGTACAGTCGGCGGCACGCAAGCTGAGCCGGCGGCAGCATCACGGCGCCGCTCTTCCTCCTCCTCTTCCTTCCTTTCGCAACGACGGCGACGTGGCGCGGCGCGAGGCGGCGGCGCTCCGGAGTCAAGTTCAAGGGCAGCGCGCCCCGCCCCGCCCCGCCACGCCGCAGAGAGCGGCCGGCACACGGGCCTGGCTGTCTAGCTCCGGCCGGCTCCGGCTAGCCGACCGGCCCGGCCCGGCCTCGGGGCACCTCTGGGACCCCCGGCCGGAGCGTAGGCATTTTCGGCGGCCGACTGATGACAGCGTCGTGCCCCGGCACCGCGGCCGACGGACACCTCGCGGCGCCCCCGGCCGCGGGGGCCCTCGGCCGCCACCGGCACGGGTGCCCGCCTCCGCCACGAGCACGTACACTCTCTGGAGCGGCGCTACCCGAGGCCGCGCCGCCGGTTCCCACACACGGCAGTCCCCGTGACGCCACACACCGCCTGGCTCCAGCCACACTTTACTTTACGCTTCACTTCGGCCTGCGATCGCGAGGCGGACTCGCCCTGCTTCCACTTGTGCTGCTGCTGCTGCTCCCGCTTCTGCCACGACCACACGTCAGCGCTGCAACGTTTCCCGCGCGGGCCAGCTGCTCGTGGGTGGTGCGGCCGCCGAGCCGCATGCAGCGTACGCGCTGTGTGGACGACGGAGATAAATTCACTCCTCTTTTCCTCCGCTCCGTCCCCCCCCCCCCCCTCCTCCAACTCCCCCTTTTTTTTACCTTCCCGACGAAGTACTTCACACAAAATGTACGCACGCAACACGTACCGGCCACACCGCGCCACGCGCCGTATCACATGATGGAATCTATGACCCGACAACCACCGGTCTCTGCCTCTCTCTCTCCCTCTCATTTGCACATGGCTCATTATGCATGGGAGAGAGGGGGGAGGGGTGGGGACACACTTGGCTGATGCTCCATTCAAAACGCCACCTCTCCCTTAGGGCCAGCAGCGAGCGACCAGGCCAACCCGTTGCCGGCCGTGGTCGGATCTGGTCGCACCGCCACACAACATTCTGCCGGCCGACCGCTACACTTCCGCGTCGGGCGGCGGTGGAACTGCACTGCAGCGGCCGCTACGGACGGCCATACCGCACCTGACAGACGAAGCGAGACCACCGCCGCCGCCGCCGTCTTTTCCTCGCTGGCCCCAAAACGCACCACGGCGGGCCGCTTCCTTGCCGCCACCGCCGCCTCCTTTCGCGCGCGCGCGCCAGCGACCTGCCGGCTCGCTGCGCCCCTACCGCCCCGCCCCCCTCCCCCCCCCCCCCCCCCCCCCCCCCGCCGCGATAAATAACCCTGTCATGACGAATACGTTCATGTGTCACACCGCGACAGCCCCCCCCCCCCCTTTCCCAACGTAGATCGCGCGGCGGGCTGCGCCAGCGCATAACCTTATCATGTCTGGGAACTAATTACAAACGCTGCGTGAACTCGGCCGCGCCGGGCTACTTTTAGTCGAGCCGTATGCCCGCTTTGCGTGCCAGATGGCGGCGCAGGTACGCCGGCCGGCCGCGCAGCGCCGACACCGCACCGTGCGATCGCCCCGGGGGTGCGGGCGGGCCGAGGAGGTGTCACGGAGGGCAGGCCGAGGTCCGCGACGACACCAAACCCAGCTCCTCATCGGACAGGTTTTTTTTTTCGTTGATTTTTTTTTCGGGCGGTGCACTTTTCCTGGCAGCAAGGGGCGGCGACGTTGCGGGCGGGCGCGAGCCTCTTATATCCCGTTCGCTTTTCGGACAAGCCTCCCCACCGTCCTTCCCAGGGCGGCGTGCACATTATATCCCGTGGCACGCCGCCGTGCAGCATCCTCTCCTCCTCCGCGGCCCCCCGGGGGGGCGAGGTCACCGACGCGGCGCCCACAGAGATGAAAGGCAGGAAGAGGAGGCCAAGTGGGGGGTGGGGGCCGGGAAGCTGCGCCGAAATTGCTTCCTTGCGGAGGCAAAACAAGGCGCCGGGCTGCAGCCAGCCCGCCCGCTTCCCACCCCACCCCCCACTTGGCACCGCTCCAGCACTTTCACCACGATGATGGTGGTGGTGGTGATGATAATCCTTTTGCTGCTGCACTCACCTGTTTTTTTCCAGCTCGTTATGCGTTGTCCTAAAAAAATAAAAAAAATTGGGTTAGAATATGAAAAAAAAATCGAACAGCGTATATTTGAGAAAAGAAACTCGACACGTTCAGAAGCACCTCTCGAACTGCAGTATACGTACGCCAGCGCCAGCCGTCGCAGCTCCTTGCATCACGTTAGTGTTCCGTACTCACCTATCGCCCGGCGAGAGGGACCGCCGGTAGGAGCCGCCCAGTTCGTGCTCGCGCTCGCTGTCCCGGCGCCGGTGGTGGTGCTCCCGGTCCCTTTCGCTTCTACTGCTGCCGCTGCTGCCACTGCTGCTGCTCGCCGTGCTGATGCCGCTGCTGCTGCTTATGCTGTGGTGCTTTTCCCGATAGCCCACACTGCCAAACAGAGAGAAGGGGGAGGGACGAGCGTTTAGTAACGGAGACCGTTTCCCCCGGCGGTGTGACGTGTTTACACAACAGGTGCATTTAACTCGTCAAGTTCCGCCCGCTTTTCAACAGGCGGCGCGACACGAGTTGTCGGTGGGACATTCGGTGGGAGGGGGGCATAAGGAAGGAGCAGGACGGGCGGAGAGGGAAAGGGGGGGGGGAGGGGGTCTCTGAACGTGGACCAGCGCAGGACCGTAGAGGTCTTTGACCCCCACCACGTCACCCGAAATCTAGAGACCCGCGACTGTGCAGCCACACAGCTCACTGCGAAGGATTACACTTGGAGCGGGTGGGATCGCAGATATCTTCAAGAGACTTCTTTGAAGAACGTCTCGAACCAGGGACCTTCAAAATGTCATTTCCCAAATCTCTGCCGCCAGGCGCCGTAACGATTTGACCCTTGAACACGACGGTGACCACCTGCCTACCGCTGGGGGAGCGAGAGAGATCGCTGAACACGGGGCAAACATGTCCGCGCGGGCGGAGGGGCCGGGAGAGGCGCCCGCCCGGGCTCGCCACGCCGCGCCACGCCGCGAGAGGGGCGCATGCGGCGTAGGGGGGCGAGGCCGACCCGGCCGACCCCGCCCCCCTTCTCCGCGCGGGGTCAAATCCCAACGCCCGACTTTCCCGGCCCAACGCAGGCCGCTGCTGAATTTGTTCTTTCGGCACTCACAGCACCCAGTTGTGTTCCGCTTGAATAGACACAGTGCATTGCACCTGCTGCAGTCCACAGCTCAGGTGCTCACCTGATGAAGATTTCAGCAAAGCTACAGCTTATTGAACTGAATTTGGTCCCAGTAGCTGATTCTCAGAGGATCAAAAACCATGGAATTCAGGTGAAAGAGAGTAGTGAGCTTATGACCTAGAGGTCATGAGGGCAAGGTCCTCACTGGCTGCAGAAGAAAATGACCTTTCACCCAATCAGGCTGACCATCATGTCTTGAGATAAATGGTCTAGGAACTTAATCTGGGGTTGGGGGTCACACTGGAGGGTTGCCAATAACAGCACAAAGAATTTGTGGGAGCATGCAAATGATGCATATAAGAATTTGCAAGCTGTTAGAATTCATTGTTAGACAATCACAATTTCACTATTTTTTTTGAAGCGCAGGTATGCAGAGATAATAAATTGCAGTAAGCCACAGAGAGACAAATAGGCTTCTGAACATCTGACAAACCATAGAAATGGCTCCATAACCTGAAAACATTTTAGGTCTGTCATGACCAGCATGACCAATGTAATGAACACAACCTAACCTCACTTAGCTAGATCACATAAAAGACATTGAAGCAACACAAAAATATCTCAGGGAATATTTTGAGACCAAGAAAGCTAGATATAACCCACGTACTTTCTATGGGGGGGGGGGGGGGGGGGGGGATGAGAAAAACTCAAAACTGGATACGAGAGTTTTCACAAAGGTATCCAATTTTCACATGTACTTCATACATCAATCAAAAAGAATAAGATAAAAGGAACTTTGGGGACAAATATTCATAGCTGGATAAAACTTAATGGATAGGGCAGAGAAAAATCATTTGAAAGCCAACCAGAGGATTCGTAGAAAACACAAAATTAACATCACCTCATCGGTGTTATCATCACAGAACAAAATACAGCATTTCATTTCACTGCACTGACTTGCACACTACATTAAACCATTCTTGATGGGATGTGAAATACTTTGTGCACACAAAACTATATGGTCTTCACCAAAACAGCACTTTTCTTGCCACAAATATATCCGGTCACCACTTTTGGTATCACATCACTAACACTTCATTGAGGATGATATCTCTTCACGGTAATGAGCACTAGAATCACAGATGCACTAAAAAGTTAAGGCCAACAGCCAAGGGTTGAACTGTGTACCTGCGGATCATCTTCTTGTCTAATGATCCCTGACACTGCAGAAATTCCCCACTCAGAACATTTTAGAACCACTATCAGCAGAGAAAAGTGTTCTGATGGTTTAAGTTCTCTCAAAACAACAGCAAAATCAAATAAACTAAATTCCATTCCTTAAGTGAGCCACCAAGTCTGACACAAACAATGACCCCTCCAGTGACAATGAAGACATTGTATTAATTTTTTTCGGAATTAGAATGGAAACCCAGGTAAATTTAGAACGAGCCAAATCATCCCAAAGTCTTTCCCTACATTCTGGAATGCCCTAAATTCTTCAGGACCCCCCCAAAGGGGAACGAAATGGGCAGATGACTCCGCGGATTGAGAACAATGGTTAGCATGAGACAACGGAGGTTAGGGCCCTGGTGGTCAACAAGTGCCTTTAATAAGAAAGGGAATGCTCCGGCTTTCACACTCCACTCAGACAGTCTTCCCGGCGAGCCTCCTAACATCCTACCCTTGTTTTGTTTACATCCGAGACGATGGTAGATAATCAGAAGTGAGCGATCTTACCTGCTCCCCCGAGAGCTTTTCGTCTTTGGCCTCTTCGCAATAGATTTGAGATCATCCGGCATAGGTAATGAAGATGCGTATCCATGTTCTGCTTCTGAAACCGAGGGAGAAAATCACGGAAAACATCAGCTGAGCCGCGGGAAAGACACCGAGGAGACAAGACTCCAGCCATGTTGACGTGGATTCAAAGGAGAAAATCGGGCAAAATTACTCGAAACCCACCTCTTTCTCGCCTCTCCAGGAATTCCGCTGCTTGTAGGAGTGCATCAATGCTCATATTGTTAATTTAAAGTTATGGTTCAAATGTGAAACGTTCGAACAAAGCACGACGCGACGACACCGCGAACCGTTCCGTTCAACGCGCACCCACAGTACTCACTATAGCATTTATTGATGTCAAAAGCTACGGGGAGCTCGAGCGTCACCGCCTACCCGGCACGTAAGGCGCTCTCCGATTGGTCGCCGCGGACCCGACGTCAGAGCGGCAACCAATCCCGTGCGAGATTCGGCCCGGTCGAAGAGCTGCGCGAGTCACGTGAATCTCATGCCTTGAAACAAAACAAACAGCTGGGCCTGGCGAGCGGCTTCGGGTGTCTTCGGCTGCCGTCGGGGAGGCTCGGCTACGCTCGGAACCCGCCGTGCCACGTTCTGATTGGTCGAGCGGACGACGCTGCGCGCGCGCCCGCCGCGCCAAACGCGGCTCGGGCTTGGCGTCTGCTCTTGTCAAACTCTGCCCGTTGTGGGCCGTACTCGAAAAGTCGGCTTCCCTGGGTGGAAAAGAGGCGTTTCTCCGGGGGACCATCGTTAAATGGGAAACTTGCTGTCCCAACCGACGCTGGTCAGATATTTAGTGGCTGTCAATTGCGATTTGCATCATACGCCGACAGGTTAAAGGCCCCATGTACCCACGTGAGTCTCATGCCTGTCACGACTCCGCGCGCATGGAGTCGCTGGAGAGGGATGCGACCGCCAGCGACCGTGCCGGAGCGAGCCGCCGGCCCAACCTCGGTGGTAGGGGAAGGGATGAGTTGAAGGGCTTGGGTGGCTTCTGGGGTGAACGCACCCTCGGAAGGGTTGTTACACACATACACATACACACACCGACACTGGGTCACACGGGTCAACAGGAAGTACTGGAAGGAAAGGAAAGGAGTCGCTGAAACTTTCTGGCAGGTAGAAGATGAATTTTTAAGATGAGTCAGAATGTGTCCTTCCCCCGGGCCCGGATCGTGTGTGCACAAATGAAAGAGGTGTTGCGATAAAATAAAAACAGGGTTGGGCTCATGAGTAACATTAGGATTTATTTCAGAGTGGTTACAGCAATAAGGTCAAAAATAGAAAATGTGCTCTTTCGATATGTTGCCAAAAAATGTTAAAACCGCAATTAGTACACCACTAGTCGAAAAATCAATAAAAATTTTCTGATATGCCACATGAAGAAGTCATAATATGAGGTTGTAATATAGTGTTTGGGAAAGTAGTAGCAATATTTGACAATTCACAATGAAATAGTAATAAATCAACTACTTACAACTAAACATAGACATAGGAGGGAATTCATAAATAGTATGGCAAGGATCGTTTATTTATTTTCACTCTAAAATTGCTTTAACACTGAAAAGTCCAGAAGGCTTTAAGTTTAGCAACTGGAAGCAAACTTAACGATAAAAACAAACTCTCACCAAAGCGTAGGGCAAAATTAAGTCAAAGCAGTTACAGGTATCTCAGTACAACCTGACTCAAAATAGTTCAGTCTTCAGCCAAACGGGGATAGCAGCCAAATGCCATATCAAAGTCATGCATGTCTTTACTTCTTTCAACAAATACGTGGTCATACATCACAATTTAAAATACCATGGTAAATTCATGAGATAATAATATACAGACAACTAAAATACCTCTCAAACAGTTTATGTAATAAATAAATAAATATTCATTTGTATAAAATCACCCTTTTACTTATAATTGGACAGTTCCTTCATCACATGAGTAAAATTAATACATTTGAGATAAATGTGCACAAGCAAATTTGTCCATTTATCCATTCCTGTCTCACACAAAACATAACCAATACACAGTCAAATCGCAAATATCCAATCTAAATAACATGTCAAGCAACAGCTTTAGTGGATATGTTCAATGCCTCTAAAAACCCATATACATCTGCAAAACCTAAATGGAAGGTAATGCTTTTCGAACTAAAAACTAGACTGACAGAAAAAGAACTAAGAAATGTGTGTGCTTTGGTAACAGAAGACAGACAAATGAAGGTCTTCAACTCAGGTATCATGATAGTATTTAAACAACGCAAGAGAATATATACAAAGTAGCATCAGTACATATTTACAAAATATCAGTGCAAAGACTCTTTGAATCAACAACGGATAGAGATTAGTGTAAGATGAAAGTCCAATGTAGCTTCTATTATTACACAAAAGTTAACACCATCTCTAGAAGCAGACCAATGTTACAAATCCCAGCTGAATAAATGGTGTTTAACCAGCATATCCCGCACTCCATCTTTGAGAGGTTGAGAGGTTTGCTCCTTCCTTTGAGGAAGTTCCCAGTCAGGGTTCAGGCTAAAGGCAAATTGGGATAAGATACGAAGTTCGCACTTCACTTGAACCCAGCCAGGACTAAAAATAAAACTCCAAGGATGATACCTGCAAAAACATAATTTATACATCTTGTCAGAGAGCCACCGCATTGCAAAGTAAGATATTAAAAACAAAGACTTACCACTTCTGAACAATGTCAGCACACGAGCATAAAACCTCCAGCCAAAGGTGTAGAACTTGCTCATTTAAGCCCATGCATACAAGGCTTCTCAATTTCACATCCATTTGAACATGTGCATCATCATGACTTTGATTGATGGATTGAACACATCGATACAAAAGCTAGAAAATAAAAAAGGAAGGTTTTTGTTTCTAATCAGTAAAGTAAAGGAACTTTTGAATTTCCTATAAAAACACACAAAGAAGAAAAAACCATATGGAATGGTACAAACCTCTTCTGGTGTTAAAACTTTACCATCTTCATCAAGTCTGAATGTTTTGCACAATACAAGTCTACTGTACACTGAATTGAAATCCTTTTCAACTTCTCTAGTGCAAGCTTCCTCAATGAACAGCCAAGGATGACATGTGCCCCCTAAAGCATGGCAGCAAGATGTCATTTATCAGCATGAAGAATTATCAAAAGGACAGAGAATAATTTACAGCAGAAAAACAAACCTAGAATTGATGGTTTCCTCATGCCATGTTCCAAAACCTGCTTCACAGCCGGGCAAAGAGTACCGCGGACGAGGTCTGTGACCGCTTCAGAAACAGCATCATCCCCTGCACAAGAGTACTGCTTGCTTCTTTCATCTAAGAGTTCTACAAATTTGGCTGGAAACCATCCTGAAAGCAAAATTTTAATTGTAGTATCTTTATGTAATACACAACTTGAATGGAGGGACAGGACAGAACCACACCTCTCAAGCCATTCAACTCCCCAACCCAACAGTGCTCATCCTTTTGGCTCACAATGGTAATGATATCATTTTTCCTGAAGCCAAGCTCATCATCATCATGTCTCTCAAAATCTGAAAGTTAATTGTATAATTATTGAACAAGTTAACTATTCCTTTGAAAAATTCAGCAATGAAAGATCTAAAAAATATTTGAAAAGGTTTCTCTTACCCAGGAGAGCTTTGGCACGTCGTTTTCGTGTGCGTGACACATTTACATAAATTTCATGATCTCTGGCATGGCTCTCCATACTATAATCAGGGTCCAGCAAAACCTTGCTCTGTTTCGGATCCATGGACATGAAGTGTCGTGCCACTTGAAGGACAGTTTCTCGTAAGCTCACCATAATTTCTGTAATTATAAATTTAAGTTAGTTTCTGTATAGATGACGATGGCTATGAAGAAACAACGGGTTTCTGAAAAGCACACCTGTTTGTCGGATGTTTTTCAGTTTGACATCATCTTCTGCATCCATGTTACCAAAGAGCAGCAGCTGAATGACAGACTTGTTCTTTTTTACTTGGCGTCTACAATTTTAGAAATATTAATATTAGATTTAAAACAGGCATTATCAATAAATTTCCAAAGATACAAATGGAGCAACACATGTACAAGGTTTAGCAACCAAGCAGATACAGAGGAGGAGGAATTGGCATGGAAAGTAAATGATGAAAAACAAGGAAAATAACATAGATTGTGATGGAGTGTGAACTATTGGCTACATCCACTTAACAACACAAAGAAGGAAACAGATGAATGAAAAGCAAGCATTGCCTAAGAAGACACTTACATATAAAATACAGATATGCAAATGAGGCAAAAAGCGAAGCTGGGAGTAGAGCAGTGGCCGTTATGACCAGAACTTTGTAACAGGTCTGCCTGGCAAGCTAAAAATACTATTTAAAATTGCATGAAGCAGAGCTGCAGCAAGACGTGCTGACCTACTAAGGTGTTGTTTTGGGAGATTTGGCATGTTTTCTGGATTTCCCACAAGACCACCTTGGTCAGACATTAAATATGCCAAATGGCGCCTTCGATGAGTTTCAATCATCATATCATTCAAAGAAGATGCAACTTCAAAAGATACCTGTACAGCAAAATACAATTGAATGTTATTAGTGAATGCATCTACAATGTACAAGAAAATCTGAAAATTATTTTACCTTCAAGAGATGATCCACATCTTCAATATCCCCAGGTGTATCTGACAAGGCATTAAATATCTGAGCCGAGTTCTCCAATTTTTTTAGGTCCGATTCTGAAGCAAAATATAAAAACGTTGTTTAGAATGAAATTTGGACAAGCAGGAAAAGAGAAATATTAAAGCATTCACCTCTGATCTTCAACATTCCTAGAGTAACTTGAAATAGAACAATAGAACCATCAAAGAAAAACAGATCCCAAATACGGAGTAGGATCTTCATATGCACTACGGAGGCAAAAATAGTAAGGAACCAATGAAGGGTTATTAATGAAAGTTCAATGTCATGTTCTTTCAGTACTGAGTCCAAATCAGGAAGGTAACTGCATATAAATGTTCTCAAGACTCTTTGATCTGCCTGCACACCTGTGAGAGAGAGAGGGAAGAAAATGGGAAATGGTATACTGATATATTAGTATGTAATAATCTTAAATCAGTAAAAATGTTAAGCTTACCAATAAGAGTGGAAGAATAGTACGAAGCAGGAAGAAGTTCCTCAACAATAGTACTCATCATCCAAAATGCATCTTCTTCTTCCATAAGAAGTAGTAATGATGCGGCCATCATTCCAGTACCTTGGCAATATCTACAGGGAGCGTACAAAATAAATTGTCAACACCCATGAGCTGACTAGAACCACCAAGTAAAGTTACTGTTTTCTAGTTGTTAGAGAAGTTCATCTACTTACCCAATTTCAGGGTAAAGCCAAGCCAATCCTCGCAATACTCTCCTAAGTCGAGGAATGCCAGTGCTTGAAAGTTGACTAAAACAAGCATTCCCGGGCAAGGTTCGTAATAGATCTTTCTCAATTTGCTTGGATGTCATCAAAGCATCACTACTAGAGGCCTTTACAATGTCTTTATAGCTCACTTCGGAAGATATCTTCTTTTGGAGAGCACCTGATTAAGGAGGAGTTTTCAACTGTTTGTGGTTGTCTTACTTGCATAACAAAAAGTAGTACTAAATGAAATCAACCCACCTGACAGCCTCATCCACACCTGAGATCTCAATGAATGAGGTATTCCTGCTCGAACCATACTCCTAAGCTTTTCAGTGCGAGGAAGGCAAGTTTCTACATTGTCCCAAGACAAATCACTGACATCTTTATTGTGGCTAAATTCTAGATGCGCAACCCACTGTAACCTGTAACATTCAAAATTCACCGAAAATGCAATTCCAATTATAATAGTTTTTTTTTTCAGCTGAACGAGTAAATATTGAAAAAGGGCTTCAAATACCTATGTTGAGGATCTTCAACAAATGGAATGCCAAGTAATTTATTAGAACTCTGTTCCGGGCCATCTTCTTCTTCAACGCGAAAGCCAAACTCATCAAACCTTTAATAGAGCAAAAAAATGAGAGCTCTTGTTTTTAGTGGTACATTTTACCTTCAATCACATCACAACTACCTGTATTCAGGTTGTGAGTTTGGATCATCAGATTGCTGTCCAAGCCGTGAGAGAATGTCCTGGGGCCACATTGAAGGGGTGAGGGCAGAAAAAGGACCACCAGGCACAGGAGTAGGACCATCTTTCACAACTGAAGAGTGTTCACGGAGGCCATCCAAATAACTGTTCAAGTAACTGTCCTCATCGTCAGAGGCTGCCGTTTCTACCTTATCCTGTAGAAAAACATTTATTATTATTCAAACGTGGAAAAACTTCTTGAGTGCACGGACTCTCAAATGACATACATTATAGTCTTCTTTTCCTCCATAACCCTCATGAGGTCTGGAACCAAATATTGTTTTGGCAATATCCATTGAGCAGACCACACTGCATGCACAGTAAAAACCTGGAACACAAAGATAAAAACAACGTCGTAGTGTGATAAAGCCTAACAAAATAAAGTTGCTTCTTGGAGCCAATTTTAATCTTCATGTAGAGCAAAAGAATACTGGCATTCTCAGCTACATAGTGTGTTGTACTCTTTGATTGAAGGATGAAAAAAATGTCTCAGGAACGCAAATTAGTTGTTGAACATGTTTGTTTTCTTATAAAAACAACGAAACTAGCTGGTCAACATAGAAACTTATGATCCCTGCCAGTGTAACTTTAACCTCCTTGGAGAAACAGCAGACGCCACGCGCACTCCTTATGTCGATTAACGTACCCCGGAAGTTGAATCAAATATTCAACGGACGCATTGACAAACTGAGAACAGCCCGTTCAGTCCGACACTGCTCGCGACTCAAATTTGAACTATTTAGATCGTTTTAATCAAGATTATGGCGAGAGTCCTGCCTACGACGATAAACCAGCTGTCTCTCACCCCACCCCTTCCCCCCACGCAACAAACACAAACAAGTGAGTATGAGAAATCGGGCGAACCGCATCTTGAACTTCCCTCTAGAACCACGTGACCAAATAGTTCTCACGCTGGAATCACTGGGAATAGCCGATGAAAGTGCTTTCGATTGTGATGTGTAAGAGAGAAGCACACGAAAATAAAACATGTGACAATAGTATATTTGTACGGTTTATTGAGAATGATATAGAAACATAAATATCAAGCATATTAATCTACATTAATCCTTCTCAAAAGTTCCTTGGCTCTTTTTTGAAATCTGGTCAATTCCTTTGAGGGTTTTATTTTATCTCTATGACCCATGAATGGTCTTAGTACTTGTGGTATTCTGATACTGCCATCTTCTTGTTGATGAGTCTCGCAGATAGCAATTATTAACCGTGGAATTGCACAGGCAGTGCCATTTACAGTGTGAGCAAACTCAGTCAGTGCAGGGTTTTCAGAAAAGCATTGAATGTTGAGTCTTCTTGATTGATAGTCTGTACAGTTACTACAGCTGGAAACCTCACCAAAAACAGAACGGCTTGGCAGCCAAGCTTCAATGTCATACCTGGTGGGGAATCAGACAAGAACTATAAGTATTGAAAGAGGAGAATCAGCAGTATTTTGAAAAATTGTAACACTTACTTCCGGTATGCAGGAGCACCTAATTCATGAGGTGGCATGTCCAGCACTTGCAAATACAGTTCAAAGGAGCTAAATATATCTTCCTGGATGGAGCGGAATTCTTCTAAGAGATCTTCGGACTGATTCGGAGTTGATGCTCCGAACATCTCAACTTTGGTAAACTGATGGACCCTAAAGAAAAAGTTTTTAATAAAATTTCTCAATTAAATTATAGGCGACACTTTTTAAAATTAAGTGATGATTTCAGTCTTTACTACCTATAGAGTCCTCTTTCTGAAGCCACATCTGCAGTTTCTGCTCTATAACATCTGCTCACAGCAACATAACGTTTAGGGAGCTCTATCCTTGGTAATTTCCGATTCATCAGAAAACCAGCCAAAGCCATTTCAGCAGTCCCAGAAAGGCATAGTTCACCTTCCGCTGCACTTGCCAAATGTTTATCTGCATCCAAACGGTACACCTAAACAAGCAAATTAAACTATTGTAAATATTTCAATGATAAAGAAAACATAACTATCACCAGCTTTCACAAATACTCTTCTCACTTACAATGCTTCTGTTTCCCCTTGTGATCATGCCACAACATTCAATTATCTGATGGTGAAGAATATCAGGAACAGAAATGAGACAAAAACCCTTTTTTATAAGGATCTGGACAACATATCGAATTAGAGCATGCTCCAAATCAGCCAAATCTCGACACAAATAATAAGCTCTGTGCCCCGCCATGGGAGTCAACTCCCTCATGCGATACTGGCTTGAGTATTCCATAATTTTATCAAAAGGTTGCAGCTGAAACTGATATTCAGGGCGGTTCCCAATGTATTTGACAACTTTGGTATCATTGCCACCACTAAAAGGTATAGGGTGTGTGTCATTAGGAATTTTAAGAGCTTCCTGAATCAGCTCACGCCGTAACAATTCATTCCTTCCTCCCTCGAGCAAGTTCTTTAGCTCTATAACTCGTTGGATGTTTCCGACACCCTTCCGATTCTTTATGTTAGTTGCAAAATATTCAGTAAGCGTGGGGTCACAATATCGGTTGATATCAAGTTGAGGCTCAGGAATTTTTAAAATTCTTTCTTCATTATCTTTGAAAGCAGTAGCCTTTGAAAGAATGTATCTTTGAGGCTGTTTAAAAATGGAATGACTATGTGCACAGCGAGTAAATGTCAATCTTCCAAGCCTAGACATTGTTGTTTATCTGAAAATATTTCTTTAGCTTAACTTCAGGTGAATAAAATCACTCATGAATTTCAGGTTAGCCAAGACACTCACAAGTGCTCCCTCCATCCACTGGCAGGCATGTATAAAGATAATGGTTTAAAGCAACTCCTAAAAAATATCCTTGCACTTTTAGAATATTAACATCAATACTTTTCCCAGTGCCAAAAATAATGGTTAACTCGTCTCAAATCACGTTGTTTTGCTTATGTCTTCTGCTTGGCCAGTGGGTCACGGGGGAGGGTGGGTGGCCGGGCCCGAGCCGATGGGCGGCCGGGGGTGGGTGGGGGTGGGGCGGGTGCAGGGGGAAGGCGAAGGCGAATTTCGGCTTAATACAGGAGGCAGTACTGGCGGATGTCACAAGCACTTTTTAGAGGAAATGTCAGCATGCAAAAAGAAACCACCATTTCTAACAAATAGATGCCAAATCAAGGGCTGCAAGTTTGAAAAGAATGCTAAGGACAACGGGCTATTCAAAATATCACGACGAGCAGACGTGTAAGCGTAACAGATGTAACCTATAGATTATGTCTTGTTGTGACAGCGTTAATTGTGTTTATCGGTGTGTAGTAATTATCTTGTCTGTAAAGGATGTGTTTTTTGTTGTTGTTTATTTAGGTTTGAAAGGTGGATTCAGTTGTCAGGCAAGAAGGAGCTCCTTGAATTGCCTATCGATACCCTCAGGTCCTCCGTTTATTTTTGTGATCTCCACTTTGAAGACATCCAGGGAGGTGAAGTGAGAAAGAGGGTAACCACGGAATCATTACCAACTGTGTTTCCTTATGGTCACACTCCCCTCTGTGATGAAGCAATGGCCCGTTGGAGGTCCTCGGCAGAATATGTGGAATACTGGAGATGTAGAGGCAAACTACCATCGGCTCAGCCAGGGCCTCCATTACGCTGCCCCAATTTGCCAGATAATTCTTCTGCAATGTATTGTGAGGTAATGGGATATTTCTTCTTCTTACTGTTAACATTTTTTATTTGTTTCCTGTCTCTTTTATTTTTATTTTTTGTAGACAAATGGACCATTTACATGTTTATACTGTGAAGGGAAGCCTTTGTACTCTGAAGCCACAAAGAGCTGTGATTCAAATAGAAAACGTAAAGTTTCATCTGGGAACGCTTTAGCTTTGAAGACAGGTGGAGGGAATATTTCAGTCCTGAGGCAGTCACATTCTAGTACTTCCCTACCTACTCAACAGCCAAGTACATCACGCTCGTTGCCACCGTCGATAACTTACCACAGACGTCGAGATCCCTTTTCACCGCTACAAAAGGTTGAGGAAACCCTTCCTCCCGAATTAATTTCAAAACCGTCAAAACCAGTGGGTATTCGACTCCCACCCTCCCAAGATCTGAAACCTCAAACAATGATGGCTGTAGAGCTTTTAAAAGGTCAAGGCCCTTCCCAGAGTTCATGTCCAGAAATTTCAAGCCCACTCAGCCCTGTAAAACCCAGTGGTAGTGGAATTACGTCTTACAAAGCCAAAGACTTAGAGTCAGGTGAGGAATTTTTTTTTATTTGTACAATTTTACACTTGCTGAATCTGTTTATTGTTCTCTACCTTATATTATTGCCTCATACAGTGTCTGATGACTGGGAGAAGGAATATGTACTCACCCGTATTGGAAACCGCCTTGTTGCCATACCATGTTTAACGTCCCAAATAAAGGTGAGTCACTGTAGCTTAGTGACAGGAAGGTTTTCATGTCCGCTATGTTTTTTTTGGTATTTGTGTAGCAGTTTTTTTTACCACCAGGGTCCTTTTTTTTTCAGAAAAGAAAATTGGAGAAGGGTCAAGAATGAAAGTATTGTGCATTGCTACTAGCTTATCCTGTTGAACTTTCATCATGTTTTTGCGTCTGATGTTTATGTGATACTTGGTTCATTTCCAAGCCTTAGTTGTTTAAAACTTGTTGTTATCGTTGCTCTATCAAAAATTTTCTACGTGATTTTGTAGACCTGTGTTGTGTAAATGTTTGTAAATATATTTATATATATATGTTGATACTTACTCACTTCATGTGCCTGTCTCACTCTTCCCACCCCCAAAATTCCATCTGCATCAAACACCGCATTTTCCTCAAGTAAATGACAACTGACTATAATCTTATTTTACACAATTAGAATTTGAATAAACATAGAAATGAATAGTGAACCAGAGCAGTGGGGGAGCTAAAAGCCGTCGAGCTCAGGCGCAGGCTAGCGTCCCGAAGCCTAGCCTGGGCCTGATTCTGGTCCACCTTGGCCCTCGTGTCTGCACGCGTCTCTGGGAGCTTCGGGAGCTGCTTGTGTGTGTGTGTATGTGTGTGTGTCCGCGCACGACGCGGGGCGCCACCTGTCAGACAAATACAGCGCGGTGCAGCGTTCCCGTCAATATCCCAATTCTCGGTGCGGTCTGCGGGGAATCACCGCACCGCAAGGTGGCCTTCGCGCTACCAACAAAAAAAAAAAACATTCTCAGCACACAGGCACTCTCTGAGCATCTGTGTGCTCCGCGCGGCACGGCAACGGGGACTCCAAGGGTTCTGGCCCCTCCAAGGTTCTCAAATTTGGCTGAATACCAACCCCTCTGAGAGAATTTTAAAGAGTACACGCAGTTCAAATTTGACTGTTTTCTTTCTTCTTTTTTTATAGGGAGAGAAACTCTTAAAAATACGTCCCACCGCAGATTTTCTTAAATAAGTATTTTTAAAAAAATTGCAGACTCCAAAACAGATCTAAAAATATAATAATTTTTCTTTTTTGGGAAAGTTGACAGACAAGAACCTTGAGTTGGTTCAGACCTTGAAGTGGTTTGCTCCAAGAATGCGCAGACAACAGAATCGGCGGACCAAGCGGTGGGCATCGGCCCTGCCGGGAAGGGAATTCCCATCCCGTCCGCGGGCCACGCGCCGCGCGCTCTTGTCACGCTATTCTTCTCTTCAAAAAAAAATAAAGGGGGTTTACGCGGGGGGGGGGGGCGGATTTCGTCTTGTTCTCGTGCCGGTAATCCCTCGCCGCCGACAACTCGGCCTGTTTCCTGGTGAGCGGTCGAGTTTGGAGAAAGGGTTATTAATGATGGTATAAGGTGTGTGTGGGGGGGGGGGGGCGGGATGCACCGTACACCAATACCGCGTATGCTCTGCTGCGTCATGGCAGTCATGGGAAGAACGTAAACAGAGAGAGGGGGTCGGGTCGGCTGTCCCGCGCCCCCGCCGCTGGGCCGCGGCTACCAGCAGCGGGTGCGCGCGTGCCGCGTGCGTTGACCGCGGCTCTGGTGGCGGCGGCTCGCCTCGCCTGTAGTGCTACACCGCGGGGTCGCTGCTCCCGGGAGTCCCCTCTGCAAGCCCCCTTACAAGAGCCGTGACTCACACGCCAACGGAGAAGGGTTTCCAATAAGGCTCAACCGCCACGACTCCTCGGTGCGAGGTCACTCGACCCAAACTTATTCCACACACATTTCGGGTTTTCAAAGGATTTCCCTGGCCGGCGGCCCATTTTTGATTACGTTTCGAAAATTCGTGGCCTGTTTCCGGGGCGGACGACAGCCTGTCAATGCTAAACCTGATCTGGAAGTCCGGCCACAACGTTGATTTGGGTGCACTTTTGTGACTTCTGTTTGTACGCAGGATTTCACGAGTGGTTGACCCCCCCGGTGCGTCCGGTCAGACGCAGGCACTCCCGGAGGTGCCCGGAGACGCGGCCCGGAGGCCGGGGCACAGGGGGCCGGAGCTGGCCGGAGGCAGTGACCGGAGCTGACCGGAGCGGAGGTCCAGCGGCACCGGGTGCTGCCGGCGCTGCTGGCAAGGCCGCCAAGGCCGCCTTCCCCTCCACGCCGTCTTTCGCTGCACCCGTCCGCGCCGCCGCCGCTGCCGCCGCCGCCGCCGCGCGCCTCCCGTGCCCCCCACGAGCTTCACGGTTAAGGTCGGCGGCAGCAGTCAGTCAGTAGCAGCCGGACCCGGAGCGATACCGGAAGGAAACGACACGACAAGTGCCGCGGCCGGGACCCCTCAAGGCGGGCCCCAGGCCTCTCCCCAGCACCTTATATCCGCTCCTCCCCGTCCGACCTGTGCGTTGTAATTCCGGTGTACTCCGCGCGTAGTTCGCGCCCTTCAATCCCGGCTGGACGTCTCATTGCTGCTGTACACGCTGTCGCGTCGCGCTGACTTTCGGAAAGGTGAGCCAGGATCGGTATGGCGACGTGTTCAGGAGGGTGTGCGGGAGAGGGGAAGGGGGGGGGGGGATGCCGAGATGGTACAGGATTCGTGTCGCCACGGTCTTGTCATTACGAGTTTCGTGTGTCGGAACCACAACACGACTGTCACGCGGTGTCCCAGTGTACTGTGCCTCCGAGGAGCCCTCTCTCCTCTCCTCTCCGCCATCATATCATGTGAATGTGGTCGCACTCGTCCGGCGAGACGCCGGCCAGGACGCCGTCGGCGGGAGCGGCGGCGGCAGTAGCAGGCGCCGTGCCGCGCTGTGCAGCCCGGGGCGCACTTCACGCCTCCGCGGCCCCCGCCGCCCCCGCGGCCCCCGCCGCCCCCACCCCGGCGCCACACTGCCGAAAGGCAGTTGCCGACGGCCCCGCGCCCCGTAACCGGTGCCGACTCCTGCCTCAGCCATGTCCGCCTCCGCCGCCCGCGCCGTCGCCGTCGTCGCGGTGCTGCTGCTGGCCGCCAACGTGATGGCCGTGACGAGGAAGGCGACGACGGCCAACGCCACGCCGCGCCCCTTCGAGGACCTGGCCGAGTCCGCCAACAAAGGTACAGTCTCGGCCCAAGACGTGGCAGAGAGTCCTCGGGTGCCGACCGCCTCGCGCTGACCACCCGCTCTCCTCTCCTCTCCTCTCCTCTCCGCAGACCTGGACCTCACCCCGGACTGCAGCACGCCCGCCAACATCCCGGGCAACTGCGTGCGCATCCAGAGCTGCCACCCGCTGTACGCGCTCATGCAGCAGCGCCTCAACGCCGTGCAGATCGACTTCCTGCGCCGGTCGTCGTGCGGGTGAGGCGAGCGTCCCTCTCTTTCGTTCCCTTACGGAGCAGCCCTCGAGTGCGACAGAGACAGTCGGTCACGGTCTCACTCCGCCCACTCCGTGCACTCGTTGCCGCTGCGCAGGTTCGACGGCCGCACCCCGAAGGTGTGCTGCCCGCAGAAGGGCCGCGCCCCCTCCCAGGGCGGCCAGATCCCGGACTGGACGCGGGTGTCGGGCTTCACGGCCGTGCCCACCGAGGGCTTCCCCAAGGACGCCTTCCCCACGGAGGTGCCCGCGTCGTCGGCCAGGAGCTGCGGCCGCCAGCACGTCAGCACCGGCCTGACGCGCGTCGTCGGCGGCCTCCCCGCCCGCAACGGTCAGTCCTCTCCTCTCCTCCTCAGCTCGGCCCGCACCGGGGCGCGCCCGCGCCGGTACAGCGGCGGCTCACAGCGGCTCGGAGCGCCCGCCGAGCGGCGGCTAGGCCGTGCCGCCGCGCGCGGCTGCGTGGCGGGTCTGCCTAGCCCGCCAGGCGCTTTATCTCCCGCTGCTTTGGTGCCGAGGCTAGGGAGCGTACCTTTTCGCATTCCTCCCTCATCCGAAACGGTTGTCGGCCTCATTTCGTTTTCAATCCTGACGCGTCAAGCTGAACACAACTGAGGCCGCGAAGCTCGACTAAATGTGTGCGTCATTGCATAAACGACTCTCTCGGGCGGAGAACAGCTTGCACGCGGCGCGTCCATTGCGTGCTGAGACACTTGGTCCGCTTCCAGACACGGCCGTCAGGGCTCGCTGGACGGGCGTGTGCGGCGACAACCCCGTGCCCCAGCACGTCGGCCGCCTGCTCAGCTTCGCCCCGCGTCGCGTCTGCGACCCGGCGCCCTCGGCGGCCCCGGCGGCCCCGGCGACCCCAACGCCCACGGCCACCCCGGGGACATCGGCCACCCCGGGGACATCGGCGACCCCGGCGCCCACGGCGACCCCGGCGGCGTCCACCACGACGACGACCGCCAGGGTCTGACTTGGGGGCGCCGCTCGCGCGTCCTCGCGGCGCCACAGGCGCCAATAAAATGCGACGGCACGGGACGGATTCGGGTGTTAATGCGCGGCAACCAGTTTCTCTCCGCCCTTCCCTTGCACGTCCCTCTGTGTGCTCCGTTCGGCACGTCGATGTTCTGATGCGGGCACCGCACTGTATACCCCGACGAGAGAGAGAGAGAGAGAGAGAGAGAGAGAGAGAGAGAGAGAGAGAGAGAGAGGCCCGGGGAGTAACCCTCTTTGTGTGCAGGCGAGTGGCCCTGGATAGCCGCCCTGGGCTACAAGACGCACCCCCGCAGCTCCTTCGGCGGCAAGCCCCAGTTCAAATGCGGCGGCACCCTCATCTCGGAGCGACACGTCGTGTCGGCGGGCCACTGTGTCTACGGCAAGACCACGCTGTGAGTACGCCCCAACCCCACCCCCAACCCCAACCCCGGCCCGCCTCTGCTCACTGGAGTCTGGGTAGTTAAGTCGTGCGCGTGCGCATGCGCGCATGATATTTTTTTAAAAATCCCGCCCCGCTGCCTGCTGCCCAGGTACATGGCCCGGCTGGGCGAGCTGGACCTCGAGGACGACGAGGACGGCGCCAGCCCCGTGGACATCGAGATCGAGGCCAAGCACGTCCACCCCGACTACAGTCCGACGCGGTTCACCAACGACATCGCCATCCTGACCCTGAAGAAGGCGGCACCCGCCACAGGTTGGTTGTCGGGGGGTGGGTGGGCCCGCTCGGCGCGCCAGCTGCGCCAGCTGCGCCAGCTGCGCTAGCCGGGACTGCCTACTCACCGGCCCGCCCGCGGCTCTCTCTGTCCCAGACGGCATCGAGCCGGCCTGCCTGCCCACGCGCCCCGGAATCCGCGAGCGGTCCTTCGTCAGGGAGAACCCGTTCACCGCGGGCTGGGGGTCCACCTACTTCAGTGAGTGCCCCGCCCCGCCCCGCCCCTCGCCGTCACGTGATGACCTCTCTTTGAGTCTGTGTAGTTACGTCGTGCGCGCGTGCATGCATTGGCAACCAGGTTTACCAAGATGACGTCAAATTGTCGAGTTCATTTTTTTTTAAATCTCAAACGTAAAAAACGCGAATGCAGTTGCTTCAGATGTCTCCAAAATATCGTGATGAATAGGGGAGTCTAGCTGGTAATCTCATCCCGCCCCCCGGTACCGATGAGCTCTCTCCATGCCCAGGCTCCCAGTTGCTGGCACAGACTCTTTCACTGCTTTGTCATGGCTTTGTGGTGTGCCCCAGACGGGCCGAGCAGCTCGGCGCTGATGCAGGTGCAGCTGCCTGTGGTGTCGGTGGAGGAGTGTCAGCGCGCGTTCGCCAACATCAAGACCGCCACCATCGACAACAGGACGCTGTGCGCGGGCCTGGAGCGCGGCGGGAAGGACGCCTGCCAGGTATGTGTGTGTGTGTGTGTGTGTGTGTGTGTGTGTGTGTCATCAGGTGCGAGGGCAGCTGCAGCTGCAGCAGCGGACACTGAGAGTGACCCCCTTTGCCCTGTTCCGCTCCGTAGGGCGACTCGGGCGGGCCGCTTGTGTGGCCGTGGGAGGGCACCTACTACCTCATCGGCGTTGTCTCGTACGGGCTGCGCTGCGCCGAGGCCGGCTACCCGGGCGTCTACACCAGGGTCACCGAGTTCCTCGACTGGATCACGGACACCATCAACAAGTGAACGGAAGGCAAGCCTACAGCGCCTCCCTCCCAGTTGCCACGCCCCCCCATGCAGCCTGTGCTGTTGTGTGCGTGCAGCCGCCCCGTGACTGGGAGTGCGTTCCGAAAGGCGTCGACAGTGACCAGCTCATATCTGGCGCCGTGATCTCACTCTTTCACGAGTATTTTTTTTTTCACCCCACTCAAACGTAAAACTGTGTTTGTTTTCAGTTTATGTTGGGAACTAGTCACTTCTCATTTTTTTTTATCTTTCATATTTGTGTCACGTCTTGCCTATCTGTGCCTGTTTGTGACGAATACGAGTCGTCTGTTTCATGGAGGGAATCATTATGGTGTTAATAAATTGATACTAGGATTCGTTCTACGTTTTATTTGCTTTTTCAGTTGGCAGCAGTCTCTTAACTGAAGGCTGATAATTGACAGGACTGTAGATCGCACACAATAACAGTCATCCTACCGCCAACCACCCCCGTACCTGTATGTGGCATAAATAGAGCTTTCCAAAGAGCCGGAATACAGCCAATAGAGGCCTACCGCATTTATCCGAATATGAGGCCCCGAACTTTCAAAAATATCCTCTAAAACTGAGGGAAACAGAAAAAGGGGGACCAAGGTAAATGGTTCCAAATGGTATTAGTTTTGGCTTGAACAGACTCTGAGAGAGGGTCTTGGATGTGTTCTCGTAAATGCGGTACTCCGGTTCTCAAGGGTCTATGTTAGAAATGGATTATAGAAATGCAAACATCTCATGTATCACTCCATCCCCTTCCCACCTGTTCTTCGACAACGCACACATTTTTTAAAAAGCTTTAACGTGTTGTAGATGCTGTCATTTAACTATGTATTCTAGAAAGTTTACCAGCTATAACACACACAATCTTCTAATTGTTTTTGGCATTCTATTAATAAACCCCTGCATTCCAGGAGCAATATTTATGCCACAAATCTTCTTTTTTACCCATCTGCTATTGCTAGAAGAATGTCAATAAGCTCAGCACAAGTATTTCGAACCCCTTTTGCTTTTGTGTGAAAAACTAAACATAATTTTTCAATAAAAATAATTTTTAAAGTTTGGTTCAAAATTTGCTTTTTAAAGGATCCACATAAAAAAACACTGTTCTTTTTATCCAGAACTTCTGCTGGGATGATTTTCACATGCAGGATATGTGGCAGCAGAATAACAAGGGGGCCCAGGCAGAAACTTCCTTTTCTTTTAGCTACTCAGTTAATGCGAAGGCCCCAAAATTACCTTCAAGACCACATAACTAAATAAATACCTGTCATACATAACTATGCGTAACAGCAGTTGAACTACTGTGAACACATGTCTAACAACATCAATTGCACTAGAGTATAGCAGCATGCTGGATACACCTCATACTATGTGATATGTTTAGCACTATCGCAACTTGCCCAAATTTCATCTCAACTGAAAAGTGCAATGGACCAATGTTCGGCCCCTGAATATTGTTATTTCACGTTGAAGGGACAAATAAGAATGTCAACATTGAATTACGAGGCAGGTGGCTGGATAGTTAGACAAAGATACAAGAACATACTGTGTATAGGCTTTATCAGTCTGTATTTGATGGTTATTCACAAGTATCATGTGCCACATATTAAGACAATGTCAATGTTGATTACGGAATCAATATGTTAACATAAACCACCAGGAATCTTTACACAGGATAAAGGTAGAGTAATACTTGAGGTTGAATAAACACAAAACAATTGTAGGCAAGTGAAAAATAACTTCCACAATGCCTCCTGCACATAGTAAATTTCTATTGGCATTTAAGTAATGTCACAAGTGTACAGCCAAAATAATTAAAATAAAATCCTAGAGGTACAATACTCAATATTAGGAAATAATTTTTTCTTCTCTTTTTGTTGCACAGAATGCCTAGTCTTTAAGGAATGGCCCCACCCAAAAAAGCTAGATGCAGCTGTCCAGGACTGCGTAAGGAATACTACTAACTGAACCGTTTATTCTGCCCATCTTAAAGCCGCAATTTTAAAACTGTTCCTTAATTGAATTCCAATTATGCATTCCTCATGAAACACGCAAAAGTATTCCACACATATTTACTTCTTAGCTGCCTGGTTTACCGGATGCTCAATTTTTATCAGAGGGGCAGCTCCAATCAAACCTGGCTCCCATTAAAACAAAAATCAGACTTAAAACATTCTCAGAAGGATCTCCAAAGCAAGAAGACCACTGAAGCCTATTAATTAGGAGAGACAGGACTGTTCAAGTACAGAAAATAAAAATGGAAACAAAATGTAGGTAATTCGTACAGTTGAGAAAAGAAGATTGTGGTGGAAGACTACTCCAGAGCTTATATTTTGTACAATATTAAATAAGAAATTGTAAACTAGCAAAAGGACATGTACGGATGGGATGAACAATGGAAAACAAAATGTCCTGTTAGCCACAAGAAGTAAATCATTTTACATAAACATTTTAAAAAAAGCAAGGCGCATGCTTCCCTGCAGCCAACAACTGCCGTTACAGAATGAATATATTGGAACTGATACTGCGGAAATACTCACTTTGCAACAGGAACATATAAGGATAAACAACTTAAAATATAATAGATAAATCACATTTTGACGTTTAAGGAAACAAAGGAACAACAATCTGAAGAATCACCAATGAGGAAGAGAGGCATAAATTGAAACAGGGACCAGACAAGGATCAAAGTACACGCATAGCCTCGAAGATAAATCTAGAGCTAACATCAGTTACACCATGCACGACACAACAATGTACATGAAAAAGCAAAGAAAAAGTCAATACAAGTATATTACTTGAAGCAAGTTAATAATATTTAGAAGGAGGGAAGAGTAAAAGGGGAATAACAAAGGATTACTGTTATGAAGCTTTGGCAAGACATTGGGAAGGGCCACCATTATATAAATTTTGTATTGATATGAGTGACAGCTTCTTAAAGGAAGCAACACTATGCCTTACTTTTAAAACTACTATGATAAACTACACTGCACATTCAACAACATGGGAGCAAAAGGTATTGCTAAGACAAACTTGAACAGAAAGCAATTTTCCATAACAGTAAAATAATTTAAAATTGGAAGAATAATCTTGGAATTAAATTCAATTCCAACTTTAACAGCTTCAGTCACTTTAAAACATATGTAGAAAAAAAAGTTAATTAAGATGATTCCTGGAACAAAATTTATGTTCTTTAAAATGGGGCTGCCTTGGCTAATACAGTAAGATACAACTTTTCCACATTGCTTAGTATTTCATAGTATTTAAATTGCAAACTTTGAGTGCACTCAAAATGAAGAAAACGATTTTAGGACTACCAAGGTAATTATTGTGCTTTTGTCTACAACCATGTATAATCAAAAACACATCAAAGGGAAAATTACTTTCATTTTGAACACACTCAATGTCTAGCTGTACACACGAACTAGATATAACATGACTTACTGGAGACAACTACTGTACACCATAGGACTAAAACAATTAAAACATAAGAAACATGTGCCCTTGGAGGGTTTTCAATCCAATTAGATGAGCACTTAATTGCATGAGCACTTAACATTTATCTATTTGCAAAACTTCATTGTCCAGCTCAGCAATATTTAAAAAAGAAAAGGCCTGTAATATTCATGTGGTTATACAACAATACTGTCTAAACATTGCTATTTTGTTTCCCTAACAAACTTAACATTGAAAAACTAGCAATAACCACTCTCATTCTCAGATATTGGAATGTGCATCACCTGCCATGGCCACCAAGCCACAGAAGATGGGAAAATCCTAGACAATACGTTTACATACATAATGACTCAACCTTCCTTAATACTACCACAAAAACTTTTGAGAAACTCAGTAAGAATAACTCACTGCTGGAAATCTGAATTATTCAGAGGATCACTGCATCTCTAACCGATGCATACATAGCTTCACAAGACTGCACACATAACTCCACAAATCTACACCATTAACATGGAGAAAAATCTAAATGCAATACAGCAAACAAATAAATAGGAGCTTTGTTCAATTTATACATCTTTGAGCACGCAGAGCTAGTTTTATACATTGCTGTCAAAAGGAGAGCCAGAAAATGCAACAGGCTGTGCATTATCCACTAGAGATGATTTCATGTGAGCTGGCATCGCATCGGGCATCACTCCACCAGGGCCCTCTGCTCCTCCAGTGGCCTTCGACCTCATCTCTTCAACAGACGCCCTGTAAACAAGATATTAATTTTGTTAGAGCAGAACACACTGTGCGGTAATCCTTTAAACTAGATGTGCAAAAAGGACGATGACAGATTACAAATAATAACACAACTGTTCACAAAAGCTTTTTAAGCACAATAACAATCCAAGCATCACTTTTAAATGAAATATACATCCAACGTAGCGTGTTTCAATCACTATAAAAAAGGGGATCATACCTAGGTCATAACATGCTAGTGAGGATGAGAAAATATGTAAGTAACCTAAAACTGTTATTTAAAAGCTTATATAGTCAATCAACAGCCGCGAAAATTTTCCAAATTCTGTAAATATCCCAAACCAAAGCAAGGCACATAGTTAAAATAATCGGCTCAATCTACAGCAAGCAAGCAAACCTAACAAACCAAAGAAGTTTGAGAGGCAATGCAGAAGACGCTGCTCTCACAGGGACCACAAATGCAAAGAATATATGCATGTGCTAAGAAACAGAATCAAAAGCATACTCGATTTTTTTTTGTCAATTTCTTGATGATATATCGTCTTGCTTAAGGACAGAGCTACTCTACCACAAACTTAAATTTCTCAAAAAGCATTAAAAAAGGAAAAATACTTTCTAGAGTATTTAGGGTACAGACACAAATTCCAATTACAGTGACATGCTCTCATGCTAAGAAAAAAAAGATCACACAATAAGAATGAGTTGGTTATTGCCTCAGAGACACCTCTGCACTTTGGCACAAAGATGAGGAACCTATTTAAGGACGCCAAACATCAGGATCCTCCATGAGAGTAGTCTTTTGGTCCACTGGTTGCGGGGCACTACCCGTTGGGGAGGCCATAGCAGCCATGTCTTGACGAGAACCTCTGCCATGAAGCAGACACACATATGACACATTAACAATTACATTCACACAAGTCTCTTTCTCTTTTCCTCTCACTCATGAACACACACACACATATATATATGTAACTGCACAACACACTATAGTTAGAGTGTTACGGTTACACCCAAAAAAAAGTATTAGTTCTTAGCTGGGAACACAAATTAGTCTAGCCAACTTCAATTAACCTTGTTGAATTAAAAGGCACTATTGAAAACTTATACTCAGAGTTTCAACTCACTTCTTTCCGAGGGACATCATTCCATAAATCACTCCCGTTGCAAAAATGAGTCCACTGCCAAACAGAGTGCCCAATCCAAGACACAGCACAATGGCTGGCAAAGAAATTCTGTAAAAAAAAAAAAAAAACATTTATTTTTTTTTTGGGGGGGGGGGGGTCAAAACTTTCTTTAAACATGTTTTCCCTAAATAGAAATTAAATGTATCAGTAGTGTTTAAACTTCTTACACAATGTAAAGTGCTCCTCTGTAGTAGTAGGGTTTCCGCTCCATAAAGTCACTGATGTTTTGAACAAAATCAAGGAACATGCAGCAGCATGGTGCCTCGATAAGAATGCAAACAAACCCGGCCAACCTGTGAGCACACAAACAGGATTAAATTAAATTAAAGCCATCCTATTTAGAGGAAGCCAAGTAACATATGCCTCTTACATCTGCCAAATACCAGCTATGAGGCAGTCTATTTGTGCAAAGAGGATTCCTGTAGCTACCCACAAGCCCAAGAAAACAGCAACTGAAACCAAAGATCAAGTATTAAAAACCAACTGCACTGAACAAGAGGGCTGCTGTACAGGGTACACTGAACTTTCACAAGACATACTTGCTCCTCCCACAGTGCCGAGCCCTCTTCCAGCATACTTCATCCACCATGGAACATCATCATTCGGGACAGCATCTTGTCCTGGTCGCTGCATTAGCTGGCCGATTTTCTCCGTAAAAGACTACAACAAGAAAGGATTAAAATTGGAGCAGGAGATGCACATATGAAAATCAGCATAATAAAACAAATAAAGAGGAAGATAAAAGATAATTTGCAGAGGGGAAATATTGACCATACGCTAACCAGCCACATAGACTGGAAAAAGTTTCTCTGCAACACAAAGTGACTCAGGAAAATGCGCATTAATCACCGCGGGGCGTGAATTGATAAGATCCAGAGATCCGGCCCACTTGAAACCCTGTTACCCACACTCTTTCTGAGTCCCACAGCAGCCAACTGTAGCTCACACAGACTTAAGATCTCAGAATCGAGCGAGGGGAGCCTACCCATGTCTAGAGAGCCAGCAGGGTCAAAGGGCGACCAATGCCCAAAACAAGCAGAGGAAATTGACGAAGAAGTTGCATCTTAATCACAAACTGACATAAAGAGATAAGGGTTAGATAGGGGCCTGTTTCGGGGGAGAATTGCTGAGCGTAAAGACAGATATTGCGTCTAAAACCAAGAGGCAGCGGAATAAGAATGCATTCTTTCTCAGACGCTTACCATTGTGAAGACTTTGGTTTTTTAAAATGAAAGTTAAAAGCCTTTTCTAGACAGAAATACTGTCGTGCAAATGTCCTACACACGGCACACAGCTGACATAAGAATAAGAATGTTGTTGGTCGATCGTCACTGATCGATGTGGAGTCCTGGCAGAGATCAGGACAGTCTTGATTTGATTACGCTCTTGTCGTGTCTTGTTTTTTTCGGTATTGGAAAATCAACAAAAATAAAAAGGAATGCTCTTGAAACCATGGACAAAAAAGATCTTTAGCTTTGATTTGAATCAATTAACTGGTTCTATCGACTACGTGTTGTGAGGAATCTCTGCCTGAAGGTATCCATCCGTCTGCGTTTTGAGGGAAGGGAAGGGAAAGGGAGAATCGCTGAAAGCCGAAGCCGTTTCAAGACGACAATTTGCAGTTTTCTCCGGCCGATACCGATTTATCAGTATAATGACGGACAGTAGCTCGGATTGTACACTCGAAGAAGAATATGTCTTGTATAAAAACAGACCGCAGTGGAGGGACGTCACTCCTATACAACAGGACGATGGGCCGAACCCGGTCGTTGCCATCGCCTATTCGGAACAATGTAAACCTAACCTGTTATATCTTTTCCTGGCTTGCTTGCTTACTTGTCCTATCTGATTTTCTTGACTATCTGTTTCAACCTGCAGTTCGCGACGTGTATGATTATTTTCGGGCAGTTTTGAGATCAGGGGAAAAGAGTGAAAGAGTATTAGAACTGACAAATGATGCCGCCCAACTAAATCCAGCAAATTACACTGTTTGGCAATATAGGTAATATTATTGATGTGTGTGTGCTTATTGTATCTATGGTGCTCTAGTTAGTGATTATGCATTTTTTGTGTTATAGAAGAGACGTCCTGCATCATTTAAATTCAAATCTAACCGAGGAACTAGACTATATTGGAGAAACTATCAGAGAACATCCCAAAAACTATCAAGTCTGGTAAAAATAAAGTTCTGAGATATTTATGTAGTTTAGTTACTAACAAATCATCCCGTTGTGTGCTTTCTAATTATTATTATTTTCTAGGCATCATAGAAGGGTAATAGTGGAATGGATGAAAGATGCTTCTAATGAATTGCAATTTACTGATCAAGTACTCAGTTTAGATTCAAAGAATTATCATGCCTGGCAACATCGTCAGTGGGTTGTGGCAACTTTCAAGTAAGATTTACTCATACACATGTAGGTACCTGGTCCAGTGTGTATTTTTAAACCATTTTTCTCACATTGTTTCAGATTATTTGATGCAGAGCTGCAGTATGTAAATAATCTTCTAGTAAAGGATGTCAGAAACAATTCAGCCTGGAACCAAAGACATTTTGTCATTGTTCATACCACTGGTTTCACACCAGAGATTATTCAGAGGGAATTGGAGTTCACAGCCAGCAAAATCAAAGATGTTGTCAACAATGAGAGTGCATGGAACTATTTACGAGGGTAAGCAGTCATTGGATGAGGTTCTTCTGTCGTCCGGTTTGTAATTGAAAGTGTGCAAAGGTATTGGTGAATGGATCATGAATATCTCCCTTGCAGTGTCTTGTGCCACACTGAGTCAGGCAATATCACATCTGAGGATTTTATTTTGGATTTCTGCCAAGAGCTTTATGATATGGGTTGTCGATCTCCATACCTCCTGGCATTCACGATAGATATCTGTGAGGAATTTCTTGAATTGGGTGTGAGTAGTGAAGCTTATCCCATTCAGAAGGCATTGCAGGTATGGACTTTTATTTATGTGTTAAATTTTTGTTTGATGTTTTAGTTTTCACTCTTTATATATCTCCTTCACACCATTAATTTCCCTTGTAGCTCTGCGAAGACTTGGCAGTGGAACATGACAAAATCCGAAAGGAATATTGGAAGTTTATATCAAGGAAATTAAGTCAAAATGTCTCTTGTAAAACAGATGTCAATAGTTCTTCGTAGGTATTCTGCCTTTTATTACTTGACCTATTCATTGCTTGTACCATGCCTTCATCCTTCCAGATGCAACTTAACATGATTAACATCTATGTAGTACATACTTATAAGTTGTCATAAAATAGCTCATAGGGAAATTTGTATTCAACATCTCTGTATTGTATCACTCACTCTCATTTGATAGTTTTGTAATAAACAGAGTCCACTCAGACTACTCTTACGTGGTGCACACATCCTTTTCAACAATGAATTTTATTCTGTTTAGAGAACATGATTTGTCTAGAGCTCAACCAGTAGAAAATAGCTACGATTAGCACAGTTACGGGATTTAAAATAAATGAAACTTTGTTTTGGAAATACCATTTTAATTCTTGGGGTTTGTAAAGAGCACTTGACAACTCGGGAGTGCGTGGCAAACCCCTAAAAACAACCTTTGTAAAAAAAAATTACACTAACACTGTCTAGAAACAAGTTAACGCATTTGTCAAACATTCAGAAGTGATGCTCACCAACTCCCCTTAGTGCATATCACACACTGGCTGTCACGCAGTGCATCTCTCTTCACACCTGAATCCATGTGACATACACATATGAAAAATGCTTTGGTTAATCACACTTCAGAGGACTTAGAAATCTGTAATATAGTTCAAAAAAGAATCATACAGCAGAGATAATCATTTATATAACAGTGTTCACAGAATAATCAAACATAAAATCCACCCAATCCATCTTGTGACCTTAGATAATCTTAATTACAACTCTAAATAAAAACCAATAACACAGTGATGAGTGACATAGATGAATGGTTGCTGTCCTGTGGGAAGTATTAGAGACTATGAGATACAGTAAATATCCTAAAGACCAATAAAATTGTTTGGGTAAGAGCTGCAGTATAATTTCTTTTTAACTTTGAGAAAGAGCAAATTGACCTACTTTATTTTGACATAAAGTGATTACATAATTGGGATCAATATATGACATAGTGATGATTAAAGAAACAAATTCCTACAACCAAGTTTATACTGATAGGTGCCAGACAATTTGAGTGTCCTTGAAAATGACAACTTGTAAGACAATGGGAAATAGATACTTCTCAACTCAGCAACTTTCAAACATTTAACAAAAATAAACCACCTCAGCTGCATATTCAATGCCATCAGAAATAAATGAGTCTTGCTTCAGCTGGGTTTTGCTCAACCGGACAATACGGACATTTCAACCTGCAAAAAAAGTCAAGAAAAGAAGATTAAACTTAAGGAAAGAGAGCTAAGTGTGTGTAAATTGAAAACACTTACTTATTACTGCTGACAAGTTTGTTTAATGCATCACGAGAGATAACATGACCGCAAACTAATCTCATGGGTGGGTTTGAGTCTGAACTAGGGTGTCGTAATATCGGACAAGCAAACACTGAGTGGTAACGGTTTTCTTGTCCCAAGTCAATTTCAATCTGGAGGGAAAACAAAAAAAATCAGGAAAGGCTGGCCATTGTTCCTGAATGCACACCTAAAAGAGACTAATAATGTTTACCGGGAGCTCATCCTTTCCATTCCAAATGCCTGCAACTTGGCGCTGCTGCATTAAATGCTTTATCTTAAGGAGGGCCGGCAATGCCGTACAACCTGCATTTATACTTGATGAAGAAAATAGAAAAAAAGATGAGGACTTCAGGGTTGAGCCAACAGGACAAAAAATTGTCTGGATCATGTACTTACCAAACTGAGAGTGGACTATCTACACTTAATCCAAGCAATGAACAAGCATCCCTTGTGAAAACATCATATATCTCAGACCATAGATTTGGGTCCAGTAAATGATTGTATGGCGATTTGTTTACACCATGTGGGAGATATAAAAACATCCCCATTAAGTTTTGAATTTCTGTTTTCCAGAAACAACGAGCATGATAAGAAGAGCAAAGAAATTTTATAGTTGCATGACATTACATTCATCACATTATACTTGCCAACCTTTTTCATGGCTGCGAACAAATTGGCTGAGATAAGTACGAGCATACTGAATAGCCTCATTTTGTCGTGAGGCGCCTTCTTGAATTAGTCCAATGAACTGTAACCGATGCAGTTTGAACTCTAATGAAGAATTCTGAAAATCGAAGGTTAACATTAGATTCTTGTAAAAGCTAGGAAATAAAACAGAAATGTAAAACTCTTGAGTACGTAATAAGGGACTTTTACCTGTGCTGCTAAGCTTTCTCTGTGACCTACTGCCCATGCTAGGGCAGGTCTAAGGTCTTTCTGTTGAAGACAATCAAGAATGTGATTCAGTTCTGTGAAGGGTTCTTTGTGACCCTCTTCTGACTTCAGGCCAGCTTCCTATTAAAAGACATATTCAGATGAAAAGGTTGCACATTGTATAAAATGTTAAACCAATATTGCATATTTAGATACACACTCTTGCCAATTCATCAGCAATATCAAGCATTCCATGCCTATAGAAATGCTGGCAAACAACTTGGTTCAAGAGTTGAACCTGGTCAGGACCCGAAAACACATCCTCCCGGCTCACAGATGCAAAGTCAGAGTCAAAATTCTGCAAAAGAGTTGTTTCAGCGCAAGTTGACATGACTGCACATTAAATGAGAACACTACGACCATGAAATTGATTGAATCTTACTCGGTCAATCGCTCTCCCAAATTTGCAGATTGTGGTATGGATGTCTCTGTGATCACCAGCAAGGCACTGCACTGTTTCCCGAACTTTACTCAAGGCTTCCTTCATTATAAGGATTTGAGCTGCTGTTAACTCATGATCCGGCGGAGCTGCAGAATGTAGAGATGAACAAATTAAAATGTAACACATGCATTACAGAAGAAAAAAAAAAACTAGTATAGATTTTATACAAAACAAGTTTTGCATAATATATTTTGGCACTGAATGAAAAACAGGCGAGGAAACGAAAGACAGAAAGAAATTAGTTAACAATAATCACTTTAAAATGAAGAGAAATGGGTTAAAGTCCAATGAAAACAATGACCCCTGCAGGGCAAGGCATTTAACCAAAGATATTTGGGAACCACCGGAAGAATATATTTAAAGAGAACCGAAGCGGAAGGAAGGAACTGTCAGATGATAAAAGATTTCTTAGATGCTATAATCGGTTAAAGTTCGGCGTTAAGTTTATTAGTATCCGAGGACATGACAGGTAGGGGATGTACTAGGTTTACGCTCTGCGGTAATATTGTCATTTTATCTCACCTTCATCCATCTCTTTTTTCAGGGATTCAACATGATTCGTAATGTCACCCAAAACGCGTTCTGCGTGATCCTTAATGCCGGTGATTTTTTGCAAAACTTTGTCAACCTCATCCTCGACTGCGTTACAGGCGTCCATGTTTATTATTTTTGTTGTTCCCAGCCCATATATCTGTCTCTGTCAGTCAATCCGTCTCACTCACACTCACCCTGCCCCCCCCCCCCCCCCCTCTCCGCCTCGCATAGCACAAGAAGTTCTGATCGCTGCGCCAATATCGGCCATCGGGTTGGAAAACCTCGTGTTACACGTCAGCCTTTTATGTCATTCCCTGATTTGAAACAATTTGAAATTAAATTTGCACCTGCTGGTGCAGTCGATACACCTGTCGATACACTCGAGCCAACTCGAGCTCTAAGAAGCTGCTGCGGCTGCGAAGCAGGGGATCGTGTCCGCCGTGCTCCGCTGTGCAACCTTCGCAAATGCAACAGGCGTTCGAAATAAACTGTAGAGGGAACGAACGAGCGCGTGGGTGCCTGCGCTTGGTGCACTCTCATCCTAACGCACGGCCACCGCCCAGGGCTTGTGATGCGTAAGAATGTCCAGTGGCCCGATTTTTTGGACGTTAGGCGTGTGTTGGTGTATTGGCTCTTCCATTATTTTTCGCTGTGTAGGGAAGGCCTTCATAAGTCGTTTTTTCCATACTGACATTGGTTAACTTGATCCCGTACACATTTCGTTGCTTTGCTAGTTACTCCGTAGACCGCTAAGTTGTCCCTTCATCATGATACGGATGCGGAGCTGTTTTGGTTTGTTTAGTGTTTGAAACTGGTGTTTCTAACCTCTCTCTCTCTGTTGTTCCAGGTTTGTTTATGACTTTGCCGTGCCGTGTTTCTTTATCTGACAACGTTGTATGACTTTACTAAGGTGATATCAGTAGTGTAAGCAATTCATTAGACTTTATATCCACCCCTTCCCACTCTTCTCTTGTGCTATGACTCTGGAATGGTATCTTCTATAGTCCTGTTTTATCCCAGATGTTGTAGGTTTATATAAGCGCACGCGAAGTTGCGTTTTGCAGAGATTGCTCTCTTTTGTTACACTTGTGTCACACTTATGCTCCTTCGTCTTTGCCCAAGGCATAACTTCTCAATTCTCGCCCTCCCTTCTGGTTTCTCTTTGGCATTCAAATTTAAATTGAGTGCTTTGGTTGTAATCCTCTTTATGTCTTGTTTTCCAGATTATGAGCAACAAGCAAAGTGCTAAGAAACCCCGCTCTGTGCCAGGGGTACCTGCCAATATGTCGGTCATAATTGATCTTGAGGCAGAACTTCGGAAAAAGTTAGAGGAAGTAGAGCAACTTAAGTTACAAATATTGAGTGAAGCTGCTAGTCGTCAATCATCTTCCCGGTTGGCAAGTGAATCAGAAAAACCTGGGCAACGTTCTGTAAGGAGAACTTCGGATAGTCCAAAAGCACAGAAGCCAACAAAATCTCGCCCATCAAAGAATGATGATCCGGCCAGTAGCGGCGTTGCCCCTTCGGGTCCAGGTTCGTCACCTATCACATCTAAATCCCGTGTTGGTTTGTCCCAGCAGAGGGAAGGCTGTGATGACCTTAACTATAAGAAAGAAAAGACTGCACGTATGCCCAGGGTGAAAAGGATCTCTCAGTCAAGTCACGGCGAGGAAGTGAAGCCTCTGCCCCAGAGTACTGCAGGTGCTGTGCCGGAAGCAATAGGTATAAAGAAGTTGACACCTGAGAAGAAACCTGAAGAGAAATTGGGTTTGAAGCGTGCAGGGAGGAAACGCTCTCAGTCAAGTCTTGGAGAGTCCAGCTCTGCTGAAGACCTGCCTCTTGCTCTTGTATTGGGAATGAAGTGTGCTGCCGTCTCTTCTTCCCGTACAAGCCAGTCTCTTAAACTTGAGAAAAACACTAGAAATGACAGTTTCAAGGAGAAGCCTTCCTCTAGGAGTAAAGGAAAGAAGCGATCTCAATCCAGTCTTCAAGATTTGAGCTCCCTTGTAGATCACCCTGTTTCCAATGTTGACAGCATTGATCGGCCTCTTGCTTCTGTGGCAGAAACTGTGGAAGCAGTTAGACCAGCGCCCAGCAAATCTATGCATGTCAATCAGTCTCCCAGCTCAGAACAGATGAAAGATGATCACAGTGTTAAGGAGAAGATAATGACTGGGTACTCTCAATTCAGTGTTCTGGAAACTCAAGAACCTTCCAAGGATAAGACAGTGTTTGAAAACCAGGGAAAAGAAGAATGTGGAACCAAGAAAACAACTTACAAAAGGAAAATGAAGGATCTTTCACCTAGAAGCAATAGGGGAGATAAAACAGAGTCTAGTGAAGTCACACCACCCAGAAAACGCAAGTCGTCTTCCTTACATGACTCTCCAATTAAAGAGATTGCAACCTCGCCTCATAACCCTCTCCTTTCTAAGAAATCACAATCTATTTTACCCCATAGTGCAGTTCCCGCAACCTTCTCAGATATGAACAATAGTGTGAAGACACCACCCTTCTTAATATTAACACGTCTATCAACAGATGTTGTTCCTATAGTATCGCCTCGCAAGGAACAATCCACTGACTCCGTTACAATAAGTAGCCCAATTTCTGAAGTGGGTAAGAAATGTGATAAATTGTCAAGGCCAATGCCTAAATCCTGCAAGATGAGGCTTGAGAAAACTTTGGCTGCATCAAGTGATAAAGAGGACCCGCCTCTGGAACCTGTTTCTGTAAACACAGGATTTGTGGTTCCTGCACTTCCCCCACTGAAACCCAAAGTTTCAAAACCTGTGGTGAAACCTTCAAGCAAGAGGAGTCTTCCATCTAAAGGCAAGAGTGGTTCAATTGTACCTGTAAAGCATAAAGGCACTCCCAGCACTCTGCAAAGCTCAACCAACGAACCATCTGAGCCTAGTTGTGTGGCTGAACCCTCGGGTCCATCTGATATGTTCCGGAATTTCCATAAACCTAAAGCACAGATTGAACCCCTAGAGAAGCTCAAGATTGAGAATGAGGAACTTGATTTTGAGCCTGGCACAAATGATGATGATGATTTACTGTCAATTTATGCAGATACAACGATATTTCAGTGAGTATTATGCTTACATTTATGCAGTTGTTCGGTATCTTCAAGATCTTTACTTTTGTGGTGTTGGAGCTTTTATAATATTTGTGCTCTCTTTACGAATGCTGGTATTCACTTTTTGAGAATCTACTCTATTTGTTTGTTTGTCTGTTCCCTAATGTGTCATTTCATTAACTTTTCTTTTCTTCCTCCAGAATTGGCGACAACCGAGGTTTGGAGGAGACTGCATTGAGAGCTGTCAGTGCTGCTGCCCCCGACACCTGTGATGTGGATTCAGTGGCCTCATATGGTTCTGATGACAGCAGGAGACTCTCAGACATGGAGGAGGATAGTGATGATGAAGGAAATTTCAAGAGGAAGGACTATGAGTCTGGGGATGTAGTTAGTCACTGTTCGGCTCCCATTGAAATGGGATTTCCCGTTGAAGATTATGCTGCTGACAGCATGGTGGGATATCTGGAAGATATGGAGGAACAGGATTCTAATAATTCATGCATCAGTATGAGTATTGCGTCAACTGACAGTCCTCAGAATTTTGAGGCACAGGAGAGCTACCCTATAGAAACAGCAGACAAGGAAGGTGGTGACACCATCACGTTCAACTCTCGGCCTTCTGATATGAAGCAATCTCTGATCTCTGGGGGTTTTACCGTGTCACAGTCTAATGTATTGAATGAAGAGCCTTCTCCTACCGGAGAGTCTGAAGATCTTGGTGTCACACCGCAAGAAACAGAGGGCCCTGTTTGCAGTGACAAGCTTACAACCATAAGAGTTGAACCTGATCAGGAAAATGAAAAAGATGAGCCAAACCTGCCAGCAACTGCAGAACATTCATCTAATGATGTTGAACAAGTCACGGTTTCCCACTCTTTTGTACGTGCCGACAAACAATCCTCTGATAGTGACGGTAACAATAAAATAACACTAGACCACAACACTAACACTGATGTGGTATTTGAAAAGCAGAAGGAGATGTGTCGGCGTGAAATGGAAGAGGATATAAGACAGATTTGCAAAGCTCCTACTTTCCATGCTGGTGTTCATTTCTCACCTCCGAGGCGTGTCTACCCTGATAATGAGAGACGTGGGCTTCTGCCCACCCCAGATGCAACATCAGCTCGTACTTTGGATAAAATTGGAGCTGTAGACCATGAACCAGGAGCAAGCGTGCTTCCCTCACAGGTCGCAGATCACAGATCTTTTCAGTATTTAAACCGTGAAAGGCCTTCACTGTTGCCTGTTCCCACTGTCGTTTCTTCACATCTGGTGGACCATGAAAGAAGAGGAAACTTTAAGGGATCTGATAATCACAAAGTTGAGAGAAACTTGAATGCACCTCCTCTGCTCTATGACCCAACGGATGGTCCACCTCGACCATATCCATCAATGTCTACATCGCTTGTTGAAGCTGCTCCAACTCTTAATGTTAACACTCACAAGAATGTTGAGGTAATGTGTGTTGTTCTCCTTGATTTCTTCTTCTGTACTCACTAATTTTGAAGTTTTTGTTTATAAATTGTATTGATTTTTAATTGTGACTTAACATTCCTTTTTTTAGAGATCACAACCTTCTAATCCCTATCAGTGTGGCTCATGCCCAATTTCTACCAAATCTGTGGTAAGCTTTGTTTCTAGTTTATAACATCTTAACTGCTTCCAATATTATTCTAAATTTTTTGTGTTCTAGGATAACTCAGCTTCAAGAAGTTCACTAGAAGGAGCCGAGTTACGGATGCAGGTACTAATTTTCTTTTCTATAGTCGAAGAGGTCGCAGCAGTACACAATGACAACATGTAATTACTCAAGTCTGGTGAAAAATATGGGCACTTTTTGATCTGAGCCGGTTTGGTCATTTGTGTGATGTCGGTATCTTGGCTGTTGTTCTCCCCTTTGAAGCACTTTGTTTAGTGATCCAAAACCTCAATGACGCCTTCAGGGGATGTGATTATCTGTCGTCTTGTGAGTAATATTGCCCTCCTATATCTTAATTGTCGTCTTCTATTTTGCAGAGTCAGTTTGAGTACCATAGCTTGAGCTCGAAAGATACTGACCTACGTCGGAGGAGTGGAGACACACACAGGAATGCACATAGTATGGGTCCTAGAGGCAAGTTTTGAATGGTTTTGTGCACTTCCTAATGCTAATATTTATCTTTGCTGTCACTGTTGTAACTTTCTTGCTTTCTCAGATCTAGATTCTGTTGACATCAGTCACCATTGCCCAGGATATCTAGCTAATGGCAAATGTTTGGATGAACGGACTTGTAATCTTCGTCACTGTGTATGTACTTTTTTCTTTTAACATGTCTCCTTTGACTAGAACATTTAGTCCTCTTCGTCACATGGATTTCCCCCTTTTCAGCTTCCCCCCGTTAAATGTGTGGAAATTAAGAACAAGGCAGTTATTGCTGAAACAGTTAGAAGGATGACAACTGACTATGAATTTTGGATGAATGAGTCTTTTTCTGGCATAGTGAAAGAGTTGGGGTCGAGTGATGAAAAGAAAATACTTATGTCAATTTGTCAACATCTTTTGGACCGTGACTTGAAGCTCCAGGACAAATCCAAATTAAGAAAGTATTCTCACCAGTGGGAATTGGTTGCCCAAGCACTTTGCGACTGTGGATTATCTCCATCAAAAGCAGTGCAACAAATAGTGTGCAATGTTTTGACCTCAAGAGATCAAAATTATGATGTAAGTTGTAACAACCTACATTACGACTAATGATCTTGACTTAATCCATACTTATTTATTTAACATCTCCCTCTCCGCAGGTCATTGACAATGTAGTGGAAGCTCTGTATATCAAATTTATTAAAGGCCAGAGCAGATTGTGGTCTGCTCTTCAGAAGTTGGCAAAGATGGAGAGTTATGAGATGCCTGCCCATATTTTAATAGAAATGCTGAAAGATGCAATAAACTACTGGGAACCACAAGTGCATAGTGAAATATGTGACTATCTACTAAGTACTCCCAGCCCAAGGCTTTTGGATCCAAAACCAGAAGACTACACAGATAACGAAATACGCAATCTTGTTTACAAATTCATTCAGATTTATAAGCTGGAGAGTAAAGAAGCAGCTGGGAAACTTGCTGACTACCTAAAATTGGATATTTCTGACGGGAGTTACCATAAGGGTAACACAAGTAATCAAAACCGAATCAGACGAGGAGGGCGCTTCCGTCTTCAGTCCGAGATGCCCAAGTTTGAACGGAGAAGTAGCCACAAAAGTCCAAGAGGGAATGCCAAGAATGTTGATAAGGGGAGCCCATTAAATGCTCATTTAAGGAGCATGGCTGCCAATATATCGACGCCCGGAGTTCAGACAGATCAACGTACAGGAGGTGCCCAGGAGGAAGAGGTGACCTCCAGCACTGGTGAGGTCGCTTGTGCACCAGCTGCTCAGGCAAACCAAGTTTTGGAAGGTGAGCCTGTAGTACAAAATGTGTGTGTGGGTGGAAATGTTGTGGCAGGTGGTGTGCCACCTGCAAGGAAGGCTAGTCAGATAATGCCTTTCCAAGACATACATATCACAGTGAAAGGGGGAGATCGGCTGTTACTTTGCCCCACCTCTGAAACCCTCAGTAATACACCGGAAGCCTCTTCTCCAAATCTTCCTAGTCATCAAGAGAACTCTGTTGCAACGGATGTGTGCTCCAGCTCTGTACCATTAAGTGGCCTTCTAGAATCCTCTTCCCTACAATCTACTAATAGGTCCGAGAATTCGGTTTCAAGAGGAAATACCACCCGGTTGGTAGCACCCAATCAAAGGGTGGAAAATCTAGATATTCGGCAGATGATAGCCAAGAAACTTTTTGCCAGAGCAGCTACGGCAATAGCAGGGTGGGTGCTAAACAAGGACATAATAAATCCAGGTATTATAGCAATTCGAGAGTCCTTATTCCTCTTTAGCACCGAAGACACAATTAAGAACTTCAAAATCTTGCTACAAGCGGTTTGTGGTAAGAGCCAGAAATGTAATTATAATAGCTTGTTAAATGTGCCTTTTGTCTTCATAATATTTTTGTCAAAGTAATTTGTACAATATTAAAATTTTTCAGCTCATGCGGATGACAGGAAGAGTGGCATTTCACCTAAATCGATCATAGCCGATGTGGGGCTAACTATTGTAGCGAGCTTCTCCGAACAGAAAATGTTTACAGAAGCAGACAAAGTCCTCACAATTTTGAATGACAAGGTTGATCTTAATGAAGTTGAGGTGTGTACCCATATTTATGAAACATTCTGTACATTTCCTGCCTGTTATTTCATTGAGTTATGTGTTATTATGTTCTGATAGGTCAACAGCCTGAGTGAAGCGGGAGTGAAACTTTTGTCAGCTGTAGTGTATTTACCAAACAAGAAAATTAAGGAAGTCTTACAAATTGTTACAGGTAACTTCTAATCAGTTTCATGATGTGGGCATTTAGGATTTCAATATTTTGTTGTAATTTTATATATTTGTTTTGTCAATCTGGTTGTGTATCCAATTGTTCAGGGTAGCGTTTGTTTCAGAGAATAACTTTACCAGTTCTCCTGATAAGTGGAACTGTCGTTCCGGACCAGACGATCATGGATTACGGGATATTCTTTGTAGCAATCTCCTTGACCAATGCAGGGCATTGGATTGTTTCCTACCGCAAGTAGAATCTCTTTATAAATCAATGCTCGATGCCAAAGACTCTTATAGTGTTCTTGGTAAGATATTGCCCCTTTTGGTTAGTGAATGCCTTCTGTTCACAAATATATAGATTGGAATATGCTTGTTCTGTCCTCTCTAGATGTTGGAGAACGACTAGACAATATTATTTGCAGCTTCACTCGGGCTGGGCTAGGGAAGAATGCACTCGATCTCATGCTGTGGACATCCAAGAAACACAACCTTATGCCAAGGAGTGAAGCAGCAAAGCGCATCTTGCTTACTCAAATTAATGTGATGTCTAATGAAGATCAGTTCCAATTCACCCCTCACATGTTATGTTTACTCAATGAGGAGCCGTACAATGTAGCTCTTCCAAAGTCTGTTGAGGTAAAGTATTTTACAATGCTGATTTACAGTTTTGACTTTGACTTATCAATTTGCTGAACGTGAATGGTGTTAGACTAGGTTCCCTAGCATCTAATCATACTTAAATTCTTTCATATTATGATCAGGTGTTAGTTTCGAAATTTCATGAGCAATCTTTGTGTTGCTGTCTATGTGATGTGATGATTACATGATTTATTTTCAGGGTCTCTCGCGGGTGGAAGTAGTATTGCAGTCAATTTGGTTTGCTTGTGAGGTGAGAAGTATTTTATCTTTCCTCCTTCATTGCCATCTTGCCAATGTTCCGGATATTCAACAAATGCCAAGTGTTACAGTAAGAATAGAGGTAATTTTTTGATTTGCATAATAAATTTTGTGAACAAAACTGTAGATGTTGTCTAGGTCCCAACTACACTGTCATCTCCTTCCAGGTGGCTTCTCTCCCACCAGCTACAAAAATAAAAGATTATCCTATCGGTCTTCGAGCAGTTGAACCATCATTAGCTGCAATGCAACAGAGAGTCTGTGGAGTTCTTCAGCAACTCAAACTGATAAGTCCCAAGGCCTGTTTTAGTAATGGTTCTATTGACTTAGACCCGGTACTGGTCAAAGAATATATCACCAAGCGTCGAAGAGATTGTAGGCCTGATGACCCACCACAAACATCTCAGGGTGGCCATGCCCATCTGATGGACCAATCTTACTCTCATCAAGATAGCTATCCCAATCAAGCGGATCAAGCTATTGCTAATCAAGATTTTAATCCTGTCCAGGTGGACCCATCTTTTTTAAATCAAGGGAGTTATCAAAACCAAATGGATCAAAATAGCTATTATTACCAAGCAGACCCCAATTTTTTTAGTCAAGATGGATATTTCAACCAAGTGGAACAAGCCTTTAATCAAGGTGGCTATGCTAACCGAATGGTTGATGGATGGGAGGGGTTGCCTTATGTGGCTATGCCTGGTCATGGTAATGCGAACATGGCGGTTGGAAACTGGCAACAACCTCCATTTAACCATGGAGGCTATGGCAGTCGTGGGGGTTTTGTAAATCGGGAGCCTCTCATGCCATCACGTGGACCCCAGGGTTCAGGCTGTGAGCGACCTTACCAATATGATCAGGGGCATGCCAACCGGCCCCGCGGTGGCAGAGGTAGGGGCAGGGGCGGGGGCGGGGGCAGGGGCAGGGGCAATAGGTATTGCTGATTGCGCTCTTCAGACTGAGACTCACTTTTATGACAAAGAGCATCTGAGCTTGTGCTAGCTTTCAAGTGACGTATTTATGCTTTTGTTTGGCTTGCATGTGAGCTAAGTTATGTATTTACTAGAATCAGTTTGTTCTACTAGTGAACTTGGTGACATCAAGCCATTTGTACTCTAATTTGACCAAAACTTGGTGTTTTCTTTGTTTTTTGTTTGTGCAATTATATCTAGATCTCCTATGTTTCTATCAATGTTTCTTGTTCATTAAACATATTTTCATATTAAATTTTTTTTATCTAAACTGTGTTCTTGTTCAATGCAACCCGACTTCAGATCCAGGTCATAGTGTACTGTGGGTGAGCATTGCAATTATGAACAAGGAGGAAAGTTGTATTTAAACTATTTAATTAGATTCAAATAACACGCACAGAACATTTGAAAAGAAAAACATGGCTAAATGAGCCCTGTAACAGTGGAAAATCTTTCAAGGCATGCAACCTTTATCTCAATAGTAAAAACATACAAAAGTAGAAATATTCTCCATCATATCGGACATTTGATCCACGCAACAAATCCGCCAGCATTTGTAGCTTTCAAAATCACTGAATCAGTTTGATTCACTATACACAATTTTGATGCATTACTTCACCTACTGAGCCGAAAGAGCTCTATGTATATCTTGAAATGACTTTTCCAAACACTCTCTGAACCCGCTTCCATCTGCATGTCCATTGTAGTAACTGACCACAGCGCCAAGCCTATCGTCGTATATGCTATATCTGCAACAAATGTAGTTTGTCAGTGAGAAAAGATCAATACGAACCCATTGAATACAATTGGATAACTGAAAATAACAGTTATTCTCACCCTACACCAAGTCCATCTGTAACAACTGGCCCAAAGCCGCCAAGTGCAACAACATCAGATGACAAGGTAGATGTGGACAATATATGATGATTGATGAATGAATAAGCAGGATCTTGGTAAATTTCTGGTAATTTCCCGATCTTCTCGGCTACTTTGCGGAGACCGAACAAATGCCGATCAAAACCTTGCCCTGAATTTCAAGAACATGAATTGGCATTAGCCTCTGCTCTCTTTAAGAAAAAGGAGAAATGTATATCAAAAACAAAGGACCAACCCATCGCAGCTTCCTTCAAAAGATTGCCATGAACTTTGGAGCAGTCAGATAGCAACATTTTAAGACTTGCACCATCTGATACTTTGGACTTGTGCAACATTTCACAAAATGCTTTTGTAGCCATAGTACAGGGACGCATTGTTTCAGTTCGACCATGCTTAAAAGCAGCTGTGCTACAAGATTCATAGGTACCAACATATTTGCCGGTCAATTTATAGTAGGCCACCTAAAAAGAAAGAGAAAAAGAAAGGCGATGGAAACATCACAGTGCTGTATTACCTTATGAATCAAACTGGAAAAGGAGTTATAAGCCAAGTTAAATTCAAAATAGATAGAGACCAGACCTGGAATCCCAGTTGCATTACTGAATCAGGGCTGACTTGTGCAGACTTGCATAAATTCTTACCAAATGATGGAAACTCAAAGAATGAAAATGCAAGAGACTTTGTAGTTGACTGGTACCTTTCTTTGGCTGACAGAATATTTTTCTTAGTTTTGTCATCCAAATTAAACCCTGCAATATTGTGAAGAGAGGGGGGGGGGGGGGGGGGGGAACCATAAAAGGGACTTCTAAAACACCCATGATCCACATAATTATATAAAAGTGAGAAATATACCAAGCTTTTGAACGCATCTACTAGGTTCGCCAGACCACTTAGCTGAGTCAGGATGAACTCTACGATGTGCTGTAGAATCTTTGTAAATGTCTTGGAAAAACCTTAAAACTGCCACTCCATCACCCCAGGAGTGTTCAAAATTGACGGCTGCTTTGCCATCTTTCCCCACAAGAAGAGAGACAGATTTATCAAACCATCTGCAATTTTAAGAGTTTAAGTACAGCAATTGTTGTTTTCATTTAATTACTTGTGAGCTAGGAAATCATTTTACCTGTTAACTCCATCGGAATGAAGAAATGATCTTGTAATAGCTTCCGGATTTTCATCCAGGGAATCATCATCTAGACATATGCAGAATATACTACTATCAATCAACTTCAGTGCCTGCAGAAATTGAAGATTAATAGTTGCTGCAATATCAACATGAGACTTAACAAAAGGTAATTACAAAACTGAAAAAAAAAAAACACACCTCTTTATTTCCACAACTCTCAAGATGACTTCTAGCATCAGCCCAAACATCCCTATTTTCTGTGGTCAGAACGCCCAACGGATACTGGTTTAAAGGACTCGTATCCTCCAAAATATGTTGTAAGCAGCTGGTGATGTAAGCTGGTTCCATAATATGACCTACACATAATATTAACAGTTGACAATGCAATATCACAAAGATTTAAGAAGTGTCATTTACAACCAAATCCACTAAGAGCAACCGTTGCTGTTACATATTTTTATACCATTTTCATCAAGCACATCAAATATGAAGAAGTTTCCCTTCCTCATGACTAAGATATGGCGAGCAGACGGATTTCGGAAAATTTGGTCCTTCTCCTTCTTTGGAATACGAGTGGCATTGAACAAACCTTCATATTGAGACATGTCTAATGGGTAAGCCTACAATGCAAGACGAAAACAAAGAAAACCAAATTAAAGCCTAAACCACCTTTTGAGAAAAAGTAATATGTATCATCAAACTGGGGTAACTTACATTGAAAAGATAAGCACCATACCAACTTATTGATGAAGGTAACATTCTTGTGACCGTTCTGAAAAGGTCTGTGTCACTCTTTTTGGGATTTAAATGAAACACTTCTGGTTCTAAAATCCCCTGACGAAGTGATTTCATAAACCTTCAAGGTAAGATCATATTATGCACTAAAACATTAGAACTACTGTGGCAAAGAAAATAAATTTAATGGCTTGAAAATTAGCTAGAGTTACCTTAGTGATGAAATCAGAAGGTTACTTGTTCGTACAAGTTGTGAGTTGTACTGTTTTAGTGGATCATCTACAAAAACTAGGAGAGGATTGTAGTTAATCGGTAATGGTGCACGGTCTCGAAGATACATATCAAACCAGGGTTCAGATATGTAACTCGTGTGCTTGTTTTTAGCATCATGGTCCTTCAGTTCTTTTTGAAGTTGTGCACCTTCCTCAGAAAGAAACCTAAGAACACAAGAAAAATGGTTTTAAATGCTGACAAAAACAAAACTTCTTCTCAAGGTATAGGAAAATGGGTTACAGGGCTCTGGATAGGTAGACTGGCCTAAAAGATTGTTTATGAGTGATGCTGGTTAAAATACTGCTCATAGAGCTTGTTTTAAAAGAAACATTGAAATTCAGACATTTCCCTTGGGTTTGGAAAATTCATCGACCATTTCCGCTTACCCTCATTACTTGAACCACATGTCTTGAGAGAGATGACTGCAGAGCCAGAGGACAGAGAAGCGGTAAAAAGAGTGGTTTTGAGGCAATAAGACATACTAGGCATCCTTCTACTTGATCACAAATGGAGAAGATATGATGAATCAAGTAAATCACAGATGCATGTAAAAGAGAAAAAAAAAGCTTGTGCACATGAGCTAGCATCTCTTAGTAAAAAATAAAGCAATAAAATATTCAAGTAGCCATGCTTGGAAGCTAATGAAATGCTTTGCACTTGCCAATTAAAAGTAGTTCATTGCACAAAGGTGAAGTTGTCTATTTGGAAAAGCAGTAAAAAAAAAAAAACCACCTGCCCTCAAAGTGTTAATAAGCCATGATTTCATATGAAATTCTTTGCAGTTTTGGGAGGACAGGCAAGTTTTGCCATATCGGGTCGGTATTGTCTATTTATATAAATAAAAGATAAGGCAATGATAAAAGCAAGGCAGGAGAAGAAATGAAAGAGCCTCACTGCTGTGCTGCTATACTGCAATTCCGTACCTCTTCACGATTGTCTCTGTCTTTCTAAAACTGGCTTCATCGAGTAAAGGTCTCTGAGCATTAAGATACCGCTCACATGTTTTCGCTAGCTCTGGTACAGGTAATCTTGGAAGAGATTTCTGAAAATGTAAGGTTGGAACCTTACTGCGTTGCCAAAAATCATATTCATCTTGGCTAGAAGAGCTAAAAGAAAAAAAAAGAAAAGATACAACAAATTTTATCACACGTTCAGTCAAATTAACACCAAAAAAAGAAATATCGAGCCCTGGTAAGTCACAGAGGTGGCGCTTAAAAACTCAAACCTCAGATAGTCTAACAATTCAGCTTAGGGTATTCTGAGTTTGTGGATGTGCAGTACATCTGCAACTTCAATGACAATACATACCTTTTCCACCTCACAGGCAATTTGGGTGTGCAACATCTGATCTGGAGAAATGGCAAGATAAAACAGAGGCATAAGAAATAGCCAATTGATTTTTTACAACATACAGTAAGAAGAAACTTACAGATTTCTCTTGAAGAAAGAATCTTAACATTTTACTGTCTGAAGTTTAAGCCTTTAAGATGAAGTGCCTAGAAAAAGGAAAGGGTAGAATTCAATTCCCACGGACACCGTTTCATGTATCCGATTCCGTATCGGTATGACCGTCTAAATTAATTGACAGGCACACTTGTTTACAAATGTTATTTCTAACCTACCAATACTCTGTCAAATTTGTCAAACCAACCAGATAGAGCACAGCACCCTCGAGGAGAAAGTACGTGAGGCAATACAATATGCCAGATATTAAACTACGGAGTGTGAACTGGCCTGAAATTGTACTCTGCACTATACGGCACTTCTCCGGTTTCAAAGGTGACTTTACTACTGTACAAGTGGCAAGTCGCACTTGTCTTATGTTGTTAATCCGGCTTCATTTCAAACTAAACCAAGAGAAATTTACAGATGTCGGGAACCGAGGCCTTGTTCATTAGCGATCGGGAAGAATCGACTACAAAGAATTAAAGGGCAGATATCATTGCCGTTTATTTCATTTAGTATTTTTTATTACAATTAAATTTATTGTCGATCAGGGGCAATTTGCATGTCTTTCATACCGGCGGCGAATGCAGGGGGAAGATGGGGGGAGGGGAGGGGGGCAATGGGAGATTCTATTGGAATGTGCGTTTGCGGAGTACAAAGTTTATTTGAGTTGAAATGTAAGATTCTAGTTAGAGAGTAATAAAGTCGCTTCATCTGAGAGCATGAATGACAATTGCCGCAACAAAAATAAATGTAACTCGGAAGTAGATTTTTGAAGCGTTTTGCTAGCCTTGTTACCCGACGGAAGTAGTCAATGGAACAGTATTAATACTTTCGGAGCTGTAATCGCCGCTTTAAAATTTCGAGTTTAGGTTTCGAAAAATAAGGTATCATTTATCACGAGTGGTTTATGCGTACTATTACCTGTCGACCTGAAATATTTCCTGTTCTTCTATTTGTTTGAGTCGAGTAGTCCAGTACCGGAAGAACATTTCTCTCACACGTTGCGTACTGTACCCTGTAGACACAGACCCAAATCAAACGCCTTTTCAAGAGGCCAAGTACTGTTACTCACAGGTTCTTTCGTAAGTATTTTAAGTTTTCGGTGCTAGTTCTTGGCGCGGCCCCTGTCGCGTTGCCCGCCTGTGGTTGTTTCCGCGCCGCCACTGTGCGCGTACCTGAGAGGCGCACTTCGGAGAGTCGAGGGAACCCCTTTCGGCTTATTTTTGTGGGACGGTGAACGATAATTTCAGTGAAGTCCGGAAGCGGTTTGGCTGAGGTCGGAGTGGAATATTTTGTGACGCGCGATACTCCGAGCGTTTCTTCTTCTGTGGGCTCGGTGGCCGAACCTCACAGGTGCGAAGGTGCGACCGTAACGTCATTGTGACCTGGTCTCAATCCACTTTTATGTTAGCCAATGACCTCGTTTGTGTCGCTTGAAATTCCGTGGCCATCCCTTTATTCGTTCGTCATAGTGTTTGACAGCTTGTTAATCTGCGACTTCGCATTTCTCCAGGGGGGTTTTGAGCGCCTTGCACGTATGAATCCTTCTGCGCATGACTCATCCGACCTACGCTCAGCTGTTGTGTAACGAACGCTCTGTCAAGCCTCGTTTTTGTTCCGTCTTTGTTCAATGTCCCTTCGCTCGCTCTTATGTCGGTGTGGTCTCGGTGGTTCACCTGGCCGCTACCACATCTTGGCGTTTATCTTACTCGTTGATTTGTGACACTTACGTGAATTGAGGTTAGGGGTGCTGAGATGACTTTCCTGTTCTGTTGATTTTGGATTCATGCCAAATGATTATTTGTTTTTGTTCTTTGTTCCAGCCATCTGTTGTATGAGTCAAAAAACTGAGAAGCCGGTGCTGTCAGGTCAACGCATTAAGACCAGAAAAAGAGGTTTGTTTTGATCTTCTGTGCTTGATGTAGATATACGGTGTCCATTCAGCCTTCATGAGATTGACATGTGGCTTCATTTTTAAATAACTTATTTCCAGATGAAAAAGAGAAATATGACCCACAAGGGTTCAGAGACTCGGTCCTTCAAGGGCTGGACAAGGCTGGTACAGACCTAGAGGCTGTCTCCAAGTTTCTTGATACTGCCGGTTCTAAACTAGACTATCGTCGCTATGGGGAAGCTCTATTTGACATCCTCATTGCCGGTGGCTTGCTGGGTAAGAATCTCGTTGGACATTTTGCTTCCGTCCTTTCTTTCAGGTTTGAGTATCTCCTTACTTTTCCGTTTCTCCAGTGCCGGGGGGTTCCATTGCTGCAGAGGGTGACAAACCATGCAAGACGGAGTGCTGCTTGTTCGGTGCCCCGGAAGACATGGAATCGATGCATAACTATGAGCAGGTGTTCATTAAGTTGATGAGAAGATACAAGTACCTTGAGAAGATGTTTGAGGAGGAGATGAAGAAAGTTCTTGTTTTCATTAAAGGCTTTAGTGAAGCCGAAAGGAGAAAGTTGGCCCGTATGACAGCACTTTGGATTTCAAACGGATCAGTACCACCTTCTGTGCTTCTTGTGTTGAGCAATGCAAGTTTGATTTTTCTGTCAAGTTTTATTCTTTTTTTAAATTTTGTTTTCCCTTGGTATCTTATTGTGATTTATTTTGTAGGAGCATCTTGTTAAAGACAACCTTGCTCTTGACTTCCTGTTAGAGATCTTCATTACCTGGAAAAATGAAAAGGGCTTGTCTAGTTTGGTTACTGCTCTAAAGAGGGGAGGACTGGAGGGCAAGTAAGTGACCACATGGTTAGTTTACAACTGGCTTTGCATTTTTAGCATTCAAACTTATTCTTGGTTTGTGAACAGGCTTATGGATTTCTTCCCTCCGAACAAAAGGACTGAAGAGCATTTCAAATCAGTTTTTGAAGAGAAAGGTTTGCCGGACATAGTCAAACTTCACAAGGCACAGGTAGCTACTTTATTTATTTTATTTATCCTCTTTCTCTCATGTGACTGGGTGTCCTTCTAAAAGTGTGTTCCATTTGCTACAGGCAAGTCAAGGAGCCAAGAGGGATCTTCAAATGCAGCTTGAAGAACAACTGCAGGAGGGCCGGCAAATCAGAGACATTGTGGTGGATATTAAGGACTTGGCTACAAGGAACAACATACCTGAGCACGAAATCATCGGCATTGTGAGTTTTGGGGTGTCCTAAGTGGTGCAATAGGTCCTCTTCTCATTGCTAATGTATGTGCTTTTGTGCTAGGTTTGGTCAACTGTCATGTCTCAAGCCGAGTGGAACAAGAAGGAAGAGTTAGTTGCTGAGCAGGCTCTTAAGCATCTGAAGCAATACACGCTACTGCTCGAGGCTTTTACTACCACAGCTCGATCAGAGTTGGCCCTGATGCTCAAAGTGCAGGAGTTTTGCTATGGAAACATGATCTTCATGAAAGTGTTTCAGAAGATCATCCTGCTCTTCTACAAGAGTAAGTTTGTGTGGTCTATTCGGTACCAGCTTGGTGTACACAAAGTACTAATACCTCGCTCTATTTGCAGCTGATGTGCTCTCGGAAGAGGTTATTATCAAGTGGTACAAAGAGGATCATTCATCCAAGGGGAAGATGCTCTTCTTAGACCAGATGAAGAAATTTGTTGAGTGGCTTCAGAGTGCTGAAGAAGAATCTGAATCGGGGGAAGAGGAGGACTGATTGGGATGTGTTAAATTTGGACCGCTCCAAGATCTGTGGCCAGGGAAACGGCATTAAAGGAGTATTTGCAGAGAAATTATATTTTACATTTAATAAATCTGGATCATTTCAAATTGTTGCACTTCAAACTTCCTGTTGTTCTTGGTGTTGTCATCACTGATCACTAGGTGCCTTAATTTGTCTCCCTTGAAGGTTGTAAGGATGTTGAACTAGCTAGATTAGGCGGAGATGTTTATTTTCTGATGGCGATGCTAAGGATCAAACTTCAGCCAAGGTTATCTGTAGGTCTAGCGAAGATCTCAATCATACTGTACCACGTTTATTGCTGCTGCTGGGTTTCGTCGCAATTTAGGGGCTTGCATACTTCGGTTACAAATTTGATAGTGACTACAACTGGTGATGAGCCAAAGTATAAAATTTTATTGGTCTGTTGGTTGTGCAGCTTTCGAAAAATATGTTCTGCTGTAATGCTTTTAATAAGTAAATATTGGGTTTCATGTTTTAGAAAACCTTTCAGAATTTTTTATAGTATCAATTTGAGCGAGTTTTGCTCCTTTTTTTATTAAGCTCAAAGTATGCTTGTTGAGATTGGTTTACTACATATATTCCATTTTGTAACGTGGGGTGGAAGAGTTCACTGTTCATTGGTGTCTCATCACTATTTGTAACTCCACATCAGACTTCATGAATCTTGTTTTCCTGTTATACTATGAGGGAGAGGCCATGGTTTTATTTTTATTGATGTCATAACTTTGTGAGAAAAAAAATAAATGAATTGTTTAAATTAATGTTTGATTTCGCTTCCACTAACGGCCTCTGGGGAAAGGAATCTACAGCCAGACACTTGCTACCCAATGGGAAGAATCAGACAAGTAACAGTTTATTCCTTTATTAAAACGTGTTCAAACCATCCAAGCTGTAATGGTATGCGCATCAACCATAGCAAATGCCTAGCCCACAGACGGCAGGGAGATACAGTTCAGCACGTTGACATCAAATTTATACTACAAATCCTATTTCTGAATAAAACATGTCCATCTGAACATAACTATCAGCCTATGTCAAACTGTTGGACCAATTCATCATTGCTCATGAACAATCAAAGGCCTTGAACAGGAATGAGTAAAGATGCAACATTTACAAGCGAGGTAACAAAAGGTTGTTAGTGTCTTACTTCCATAAATTGGACCACATTCTGGAAAAGTAAACAAAATACTTCTGAATGGGAAAATTTCTTGGCTCCGTACTGGCCATTTCACTTCCTCTGCATAATAGAACCCCCCCCCCCCCCCCCCCCCCCCAAAAAAAAAAAAAAATTCTTAAAAAGAAAATTAGCTCATTTCCAGATATGGAAGTCAAAAAGGAATGGATGACGGCTGAACAAATTAGTTGGCGGTACCTCTAGATGCCTCAGTCTTCTGGCTCTCGACTGACAACGGATGCCGATCGAGAACAGCCAGAACTACACAATCAAATCCTTTACATCTGAAGGTTATTCTCAGCACATGTCATTTACACAAAATCGAAATCTGAAACTGGTAGCACTCATACACCTCATTTAAAATTGATGTGATTTATAAGATGAGAGATACCAAATCATTTTACCACAGATAGTCTAATTTATTACCAAAACTAGTATTCAACAACTAAAGCTTAAAATATTTACATAGCAAAGCAATATGCTCTGAATAGTGCAAGTCAAACACTTTTCAATATTACAAATACAATTATATTTACATCAACCAGAATAATCATTGTGATTAAACAAATCTTGGTCATAGAGAGTAGCTATAACTTTTCTTCCACCAAAAAATCGACCATCAAGGCCATCTCTGGCACTTTCTGCTTCTGCAAAACAGATAAACAAATGGAGAGTTCGAATTAGAAAAAATTGTGGGCAGAACAACTGTGCTAGTCCCAGATTCACTTACCTCGCATTTGAGAGAATTCTACAAAGATTTTAACAATAACTTCCGCATCATCATCCTCTTCTTCCGACTGCCTTTCGTTGTAAATTATCACTCGTTCAACAATGCCATATCTGTAATAAACACACGCATTGCGTTAAGTACCCTCATGACACTATGTAATATTGGGTAGAGAAAATCAATGAAATGCTCACTTGCTACACTCATCCTGTATTTCTTCCTGTAATGTTTCATCTACATCTTCCGGTTCAACCATATTTCTTAGGATAACTACGCGGCTCTGAAAATTTTAATGTATAACACATGACAATAAACACCCCCTACTAGAAAGAAAAAAAAACATTGAAGTGCACATACCTCTACTTTTCTCATTAATTTCTGCATAACTAAATGCCTGGCACTTTGTCCTTTGATGGATATATTTTCTTGTGCACTCAATGTCTGTGGTTCAGCTTCCTCCAGAAGTTTCTTTTGAAGCTCTTCCTGCTGCTTCTACAAAATCAAAAGAGGGAAATTTTCAAAAAGATGCAATGTTACACATCTTAAAATACATAACATTCAACGGTAATGTGGATCATGGAGAAGGAGAAATCATGAAACTTGTACCTGGGCCTGCTCCTGTGCTCTCTTTAACAAATCTTGAGGAGGCGCCAATGGTTGCCCGACTGCTGTAGGTGTTACCACGGCTGGAGGAGGAAGTGTGATAGACTGGCCAAGAGCTGAAAAATGAAAAAAAAAAAAAAAGAACAGTTCAAACTTCCATTCATTCCATGACTTCCATTCACTTTAAAATCCAGTTCTCCTTACCAACAGGCTGGATTTGGGCCGGTGCTCTTAATTGTGGAATCGCTATACCCGGGGGCGGAATGATAGCCGGCGGAGCGGCCGCAACTGCGAGCCCGCTGCTCAGTAGCCCCGCCTGCTGCTGCGCTGCAGCTAGCAAGGAAGGGTTACCCAGCACACCTGGGATAGCAGCGATTGGTCCTCCAATACCGGCTACAGATTGTGCTCCCAGCGACGAGTTCAGCTTCGCCATGCCTGAAGCCAGAGACATTTGCATAACAGAGGTGCCATATTTACAACGGGAATGACATGATGATACATCAAAATTAGCCAGAATAAAAAGACAAAAGGGGCTTGAAAGGAAAATTTCCTTCACTCACCTAAAGCGACGGCATTTGTAGCAACAGCATCCATGGCTTGGATCTTTGCTGTGGCTGCTGCAGCTGCTACAGCAGCAGCGGTAGGCATCAAGTTGGCTCCTTGTGTGGGATTCTAGACAGGAAAACAAAATTAGTGACTAAACCACTTGAAAGTAATACGTCCACAGTATGCGTTGGCTAGTCTTACCGGGGGTCTAGCTTGCAGAGCATTTGGGGGAGTTATTGCTCGGCCGACACGAAGGTATTGGCCTCCAAGGTCAAACAAATTCATCGAAGCAATGGCCTCTTGGGCTGCTTGTTGAGTTTCATACTCTATGAAAGCATAGCCTTTATGTCTATTGGTGGTAGGTCCCGCGGCAAGTTTGCAGGTCTTGATGGGGCCAAACGCTTCAAAAACACTGCGGAAACATGACTCTCTTGAGCACTTGTCAAATTGAAGAAAAGAGATTTCATTGTTAGATAAAATACCAAGATGTTACCTTTTGATGTCTTCCTCCGTCAAATCAGGGTGGATTGACGCAATGTAAATTCTATTATACTGTTTTGCTTCTTCTGTGATTTCGTCGATGACCGATTGTGCTTGTGGCATATTACTTGGTCGGCCAACAACTTTTATATTTCGGCCACCAATCATCACCCCGTTCATTTGTTCTAGTGAGAGTTGAGCTGCTTCTGGAATCTCGTATTCCACAAAAGCAAAACCTACATACAAACAGGGCTATAAAAACTCTGTTCATATCAAAGAGCAAAGGAGCACGATTGAACAAATAAATACACACCTTTGTGTTTTTGAGTCACCGGATCCCATGACATATTAATGGATTTAATGGGCCCAAAGGGGAGGAATGCTTGGCGTATGGTGTCCTCTTTTAATTCAAAACTGATGCTACCAACATAAACCCTGAAAAACAGAAAGGTTACGACTCAGTACTTGAAATACACCCGCACGGTCAGACTTGATCAACAGGACGAATGCAGTCAGATCTTATCAGCTTATTGATTTTCCACATTGAGACAGGAGACAAACTTTTCAGTGCTCAACTGTCTCATCAAACAATATTAAGTTTTAATCACTCTGCATAAGGTATGAAAATTTCATTATGCCCAGATGAGAGTCCTTGGTGTAGACATAATCCCAGGGCATGCAAAACAGAAATAGGTGTGATGTGCAAGCAAAAACTACATGCAAAATGGAAACAAATTAAACACAATAATCATGCGGAAGAGGGCCAAGTTACAAAACATGCTACAAAACATTTTAATACAAAAGAAGCCACTTGCAAAAGAATAAAGTATTGTCACAAGATCACGCACGGGGAAAATCCAGTTAGAAAAATGCTCTGCCTGTCAAGATCTTGCCAGCAGTCAGAACACTAAATTACTTGACATGCAATATTAGAAATTCTTCTAGAACAGGAATATTTATTACTACTCAACGTAAACCCCTACAGCACAAGGCAAAAAACAAAGGAAGTGAGGCAAATAAAGCCAGTGTCTCAACCTCATGCAAAGAATTCGGCTTGATTGTGGGATTTCCAGAAATTTTGCAATGCAGCCTAGCCACAGTTGACTGAAGTTCAACACAAGTTGAACCGAAGTTTTGTTAAGAATCCCAGAGTGTTAAGACAGCTTCTGCTAACCTGCACATGAGCACGAGCACATGCTGTCTCTGAATGTGAATCCTCTGACTAGCCACTTGCTGTAACAAGACAGATGGTGTTGCCACCAGGAATGAGTGAAACGGTCCACACCACACCCAACCAAGCCGACTTCCTTCTAACGCCAGTATTCAGCTGAACACGTTGCCAATCTTAGATGTTGCCATTAGAAGCTTAAACAGGCGATGAGGAAGAACAGACAGCAAACAGACGAGAGCAAAAGCGAACCTCTACACACAAACATGCGAGTACTGGTGCAACTATACAAATTTTCATTCCAATATTGCTTGCCACTAGCACACACACTTCACCTCATCTGGCCACTAACCTGCACATGAGAACTAAAGCTTGCTGCCGATGGAACGATTTAGCTTTCTGAAAGTGAGACATAGGGGAGTCATCTGTTAGTTCATATTTTTTAATTCTAAGTTTAAAGCCACCGTGTGCCCGAAAACAGCAGCATGATTCAATCAGACCTAGGTAGGTGGAAACCTTAATTGTTTGCTCACATAACTAAAGTATGTAAGATGGCCTATAATAGGCCAAAAGCAAAATTCACGATAATCAGAAGAGATAGAGAGACATTTACAAATTTGTTTTGAAAAGACTTCTCCTAGAAGTAAGAGTCATAACTAACTGGTATTGGGAGGATTCAATGAATTATTCAAAAAATTTACTCAAAAATGATTTACAGCACATTTTTGGTTTTCCACAGCAAATTGTAACTAAATTGGAATACTTGAAACGCGCACACATTCTGTTCATTAAATTGATTGAATGTCTTCGTTACTCCCACAAATCTTTAGAGTGAAAGTCTGTTACCTGTTGTTGATGAGCAAGAGTCTGCTTCATTAAAACCATCTTAATACTCTGTTCCATGGCGTATTTCTTTGCTCTGGCTACATTTTCTTGTTGCTCTGAATAGAGTTTCGGTAAACCCGCACCAAGAATACCCTGGAGTGTAGATCTTGCACCAATACCTGAAATATTTCATACAGAGGTGTTTCAATGGACAAAATTAAGCAATAAGACTAAATGGATAAAACAAGAGTTTTCTCCTGAAGAGTACCAGCAACTAGTTGTCCATCTTGCTTGAGGTCATAGATAGGTTCCGAAAAGCATGTGGCACCTACAAATAAGAGAGAACAATTAGAGATCATCAAACAATGCATGCACTTATCTTTCTTCTACATATCACGGCCGCAAGTACGGCTGACTTCGGTGTAAGACCTACCAATGAACTATTATGATACTTCCTTACATCTAACGAATCATTGGTACTAATTTTAGAATCTCCTATCCACCACACCACACCTTCCAGCCACTTTACTCCCCTAAGTAAAACGTGCCAAATGACGGTAAATAAATTAAAATTACTGATAAACGTTAAGAATTAGAACTTGTTCTGCCCGTTGCCTTAAGGTCATCATTTTAATATCACGATTTATTGAACGCAGTACTTCTGCCCAAACTGATCATCATGGCAATGAATTGTTTGACTACACTTTACGGTCAATCATATGGTTGCCGTAGTTGTTCCTCCACGAAACATTCAGAGGACCAACCCATAAATGCAAACCCAAACTAAAGTGAGTAAAGGCATAATCAAACTTCCATCCAACCCTCCATCACTACTGAGAAATAAAACGACAACTTTATTCCACCCTCTATGGAACCCAATTCAAATGGGTGATTACACAAACAGATCTGTGAGTAAATGCCCTGAAATCAGTGAGGAAGGGGTAGGAGACAGAACCCAAAAGTTAGTTCACAGCTCAGACACACACTTATTTGAGAGAGTGCAAAGATTTAAGGCAAGGATGAAACGGCCGATCAACATTTTAGAATGAACAGAACCAAGAGTTGAACAGACATACGATGAATCAAGACGAAGGCATGGAACCTGATGACACAAATTAAAGCCAAAACAAATCCCAATCATTCTTAAATCAGTGTATGCCTGAATTGTGTACTACACAAACAAGAAATGGTTTTGTCGTCATGAGGCATAAGATGACCTTTACCCCTGTATACGATGATAATCGGGGGGCTCTGTCCCCGATTTGTACGCAGCGATCGCTGAAAACACCTGGGCTAGGCTAGGACGCAACTCTACCCATGAAACAACACAGAAAACAGAGAAAAGAAACAGGAAAATTAAAACTTTGAACCTCACATGGAATATTGCTTTGGATTTTCAAACTCTTTGTGATGTGCGTCTACAGAGCAAAGATGATGCAAACACTGAGGCCTCAGTACCTCAGTTGAACTTAGGAACAAAAATTATATGCAGTCTGGCATGCCACATGTTGATGATTTTTACACAGTCGTACAATGATGGTAACTTACAATACCACGAATCTTAGTCAAAACATAAACCTGAACAAATCTCATGTTAGAATCTTGCAAAACATTTTGATAAGGAATCCTCTTCGTGACTCCTAAATTTCGGAACGGCATACACTTCACTTTCCACCTTTAACATAGAACCTGTGCAACAAGATTCCTTGGGTTCCTGGAGAGAGCGCTCCTCTAGCAGACTTGGAGTGTGTTGATTATGAAACAGCCAAACATATAAACAATCTTTTACCAACAATCTAACTGTGCCCAGTAGAATAAAAAAAGAGATCTTATCAAACCACAAGTAAAAAAGAATCAAAATACACATTAGCTAGCAAAAAGGGAGAAAAAAAAATGGCAACTTCAAAAATCATATAGAATGGGAGGAAAATAAATGGTTTGACAACAACCAGAATGAAAGCAACTGAACCTTCCATAGCCATAGGAGAAATAAGTCTAAGAAAGTCCCTTTTGACTTGCTAATTTGTTCATAAAGAGAAGCACAAGTGATGAAACTGATCCTCTAGTCACATAACATGTCTTAAAGAGTAAGTACTTATCCAAATAGAATTTGACCCTAATTAAATAATACAAACAAAAAGGTATCTTATATACTATGAGAAGAACTACACTTCTTCAGTGATCTCTACAGAAACAGTTTAGAGTGAAACTATATTCAGTAATGACAGCCACTGGTGTCAGCCAATTGAAGGGCCTTCTGTAACAACTCAGAAACAGACCACACAAACTGCATTAGAAATGCAATCTCACAAGAACACGAGACGATCTAGTCAATATTTTCAGATTTACCATATACTTCAGATCAAATAATTGTTCATTCACCAATATTTGAGGGGGAAAAAAAAGCTTCCACAATAAAAGCCTGATCTAGGCCCACACACAATGCCTCAGTCTTAAATAACAGCAAAACCAAGAATACTTCCATGAAACTGGAACATTAGGTTCTACATTGTCATTTTACCCATCTTGTATTAAGTCAAATACCCAACAAATCCGTTAACCAAGAAACCAAATAGAATCCATTCATTTTGTTGAAGTGCAGAGAATATAATGCCTGATGATGCTCATTTCAGTCACAATAGCCAATCTAAGAACAAACTGCAAGATCAGCCTGAGAATTGTTTACTATAAAAGCTGTTTGACGTGTAGCCACAATAGTTTATGAACAGTGGTAAAATCAAGATGACCCAAAAGGGAAACACATTTCATTGGCAGGGGTTGATTAGCAAGGAGTGTACAACAGCTTTGATACTTGTTTTACATGAATTACGAAAAAAGAAAAAAAAAACTTTTTCATAACATTACACCTGTGTGTTCTCCACTTAGTCACTCATACTGGTGCAGGCCATTCACACAAGCAGATTACAAATGTCAATGTGGAGGCACATTCACTTCCAACAAACTGTATCCACAGACTGACTCAAAGATATTGACTGTTACAATCATTAGAGATCATAAATTTTAGTTTCCCCCATCATTGAAAACCTAGGTTGACCTCATGAAAACGCTATGAATGCTGGCTGCAGAGAAAAAACAGGGAATGGAAACATTTTCACACATATACTTACTCTCTCTTTTAATTTTGGCAGCGGGTTCTCCATTTTCCGTCTTGACCCCATTTTCAGCTTCCCGTTTGACAGCCTTAGGATGGGTTTCACTGATGCCATTTCCAATATCTTCCTTATCCACATCCTTCACTTTTTCTGGAGGGGTGGAAGGTGGAGGTGGAGGAGAGGTGCTGTCCTGTAATGCCAAATAATGAGGGAAAAAATTAAAGGTTGGGGAATAGAGATCAGCAGTGCGGAACTTCCAGATAATATCATGATACATAGGGTTGCTGAAAAATAACAAAAAGAAACCCACGACGATGCCAACTAACGGGCAATCAGAAACCGAGCGGCCGAAAATGTTGTACACAGTTATCAGAAGCAACTTTAAGGTTAAGGATCTAGTAATTCCCGACGAAACAAAGCGTCTCCGTATTGCCGAGAGAGCGAAGTTACGGCTCGAAAGAAATCCAGGCGTGCACCATGCAGAAGAAATCTTCTATTTAGTGATAGGAACACTTAAGTCCTGGTCTGTAGGCGGGACACGGCACACGTATCCTTTGCATTACTTTAGTGCTGAAAATGTTCACGCCATCTTGACCTAAACACAGCATTGGAACTCACAGAATTGGAAGAGCCATTAACATTTTCCGAGTCAGATGAAGCAGCCATTGTCGAAATATAGAAAAACCAATCAAGTCCAACAAAACGCGTCCAACAAAAGAGCAGATGAGCGACGAGAACTGGAACTGAAATCGCCAAACTAATGCTCTTGATCGCAGCGAACAGGCCTTCACCTCTGGGCTCTGCCTACATCTAGAGGAGACTAAGCCACGAAGAGAGGCTGGCTACATATACAATGTTTCACACCTTCTTCAGCTGAAACACAGAGGGCGCATCGGTCGGTCGTAACTGTTTCTAAAATTCTAAAACCTATTATCTGTTGTACACGCGCGTGAAAGCAAAAGCAGGCCATCAGGAATTTCCCCCAGCTCCACCCCAATTTGAATATGCCGAAAGAAGATGGTTTTTAAAAATCGGTCGCGACCGACGCGTCCTCTGTGTGAGACGGTACGGTACGATGGTACTCGCCCCTGTCTCCTGGCGCCTGCCTCTTCTAGTCAGTGATCTGGGCCTCTAGGAAACCTCCTTCCTTCGCTGTTTTGCGGATGGCAGCGGCAGCCAAATAACTATTTGGTAGTTTGTGGTGGCTGCGTAGGTTGTTGTTAACATGCGGACCGTACTCATGGTGGCTGAGAAGCCGTCGCTGGCAACATCTTTGGCTCATATTTTGAGTAATGGCCAATCCGTTAGCAGGAAAGGTGGGTTAGTGGTTCGCCGGTTGTCAAGTTTTTCACTGACGTTCTGCAATTTGTAGGCGTGCTTTCTGCTTTGGAAAAAAAAAACAACTTTTTATCGATTATTTATTTATCTTATTTCTTCCAACATCTATTGCTTACAATATTTTTGAAACTGGCGAAATTCTTTGACATTTCACATTGTTATTTAATATTGTTTTTTCCATTTCATTAATTTTTTAGCAATTAATGGAGCATGCTCTGTACATGAGTGGGTGGGTAGCTTCCGCCAAGAACAAGCTGAATTTAAAATGACATCAGTTTGTGGTCATGTAATGTCACTTGACTTCACCAGCAAGTACAACAACTGGGATCGTGTGGACCCTGTAAGTATTTAATTTTTGTGCTCTGTTCCTACTAGTTTTCGCTGTTTTTACAGTTTTCACATTTTCATGTATTTTGTGTTTAGGTTGAGCTCTTCACTTGTCCGGCAGAAAAGAAAGAAGCTACTCCAAAGCTGCGTATGACTCAGTTACTCAGTCAAGAGGCTCGTGGATGTGACTACCTAGTGTTGTGGCTTGATTGTGACAAAGAAGGGGAAAACATTTGCTTTGAAGTCATTAACGCTGTGGAAGGGTTTATGAAAAAAAGTTGTAACGTTCCAGATGTGAGTCAAAATTTGATTATACAAATGTGGTAATCGACTTCTTATCCAGTTTCTATTAAGTGCAGTTTTCTCAGGAGTTCTCCCAATAAACCAGGAAAAACTTCGGTAAACAGGTCTTTCAATTCAAATTTCCCTTTTTGCAGGTGGTGTGGAGAGCACATTTCTCTGCTATTACTGATAAAGATATAAAAGAGGCAATGGCAAATCTTGGGAAACCGAATGAAAATGAGGCAAGATCTGTGGATGCTAGGCAAGAGCTGGACCTTCGTATTGGTTGTGCCTTTACTCGCTACCAAACAAAGTACTTTCAAGGAAAATATGGAGACCTTGATGCATCCCTGATTTCGTATGGTCCGTGCCAAACTCCAACTCTAGGATTCTGTGTTGAAAGACATGATGATATTCAAACATTTAAGCCAGAGCCATACTGGGTTCTTCAGGTACTGTACATTGTTTTCTATTTTATGAAGTATACATCTGTCAATTCTCTAATACATCTTATTTTCAGGTTGTTGTCAAAACAAGTGAAGGCCGGGAAATCACTCTGGATTGGGATAGAGTGAGATGTTTTGAAAAAGAGATTGCTCAAATGTTTCTTGCCCAGACCAAGGAATTTAAAGAGACCATGTAAGTATAAATACAGTTTCAGTCATCAAAACTGCTCTGAAAGATATAGTGTAATGCTGTGGAATTCTTATCACTCTTAACTTTTATTTCTTTTCAGTTGCTCCAATGTGTCCATGAAAGAGAAAGCTAAACAACGTCCCCAGGCTTTGAATACCGTTGAACTCATGAGAGTTGCTAGCTCAGGCCTAGGGATGGGCCCTCATCATGCCATGCAGATTGCGGAGCGTCTCTACACTCAGGGCTACATTTCCTATCCGAGAACAGAAACCACTCACTACCCAGAGAACTTTGATCTTGTGTACGGTTTCTAATTTCCTGTGAATATTATTAATTTCTTGAATTGACTGATTTATGGGTTCTATCTGTTTTAGTGGGACTCTGAGGCAGCAGCAGAATAGCCCTGACTGGGGAGCTGAAGTGAGAGAATTGTTGGCCTCTGGGATCAACAAGCCCAGAAAGGGAACAGATGTGGGAGACCATCCTCCTATCACTCCCATGAGAGCTGCAAGTCATGCAGAACTTGATGGGGATGCTTGGCGCTTATATGATTATATAACACGACATTTTATTGGAACAGTAAGTCTCTATGGTTCACTGTTAGCAGTACTGCCTCTTTTTCACACGCCACAGAGCTTGATGGTACATTGTGTGGAATATGATCTTATCTTTGCGTCTGTGTTTTGTGTTTCCCAGCTCTCCAAAGACTGCAAATTTCTGAGTACGACTGCCACATTTCCCATAGGAAGTGAAACATTTACTTGTACTGGGAAGACTCTTTTGGATCCAGGGTATACTGTGGTTATGCACTGGCAAGCACTTGGAAGGAATGAAACTATTCCCCCATTTGCGGAGGGTGAAACTTATGAAATACAAGATGTGAGTATCTTTGTGTTTCTGAGAGGCTTTTGTATTTATACCAAATGTTTAAACCACATTATTTTACCAGGTCAGACTTGGAGAATGCCAGACTTCACCGCCAGATTATTTAACAGAATCTGAACTTATCACCCTTATGGAGAAGCATGGCATAGGAACAGATGCCTCTATTCCTGTCCATATCAACAACATCTGCCAAAGAAACTATGTGTCTTTGGGATCTGGGCGACGTCTTATTCCAACCACATTAGGCATTGTGTTGGTGCATGGCTATCAGAGGGTTTGTTTTATTATGTTCGTCTATTTTTTCATTCGCTTATTAGTGTGCTTGTGTGTAATATTAATATTTTGGCACAGATTGATCCAGATCTGGTGCAGCCTACTATGAGATCTGCAGTTGAGGAACAACTCAACCTGATTGCGGCCGGGCGTGCAGACTACAATGCTGTTCTTCATCATACTATGGAAATTTTCAAATTGAAATTCCAATATTTTGTCAAAAATATTGAGGGAATGGACAATCTTTTTGAAGTTTCCTTCTCGCCTATTGCAGCAACTGGAAGGGCTCACTCAAGGTTTGTTACAAGCCAGAATTAATTTGTATTGAATTTTTTAAGAGGCAATTGGTTTATGATATTTTATAGCTGCCATTTCATTTTTTAAACTCCTCCCCCAGAATACTTAATTTGACTGTTCTGAGTCTAAACTGAGCTTTTCTTTCACAGGTGTGGGAAATGCAGGCGCTACATGAAATTTATTCCTACAAAACCATCTCGACTTCATTGTGCCCACTGTGATGAAACCTTCAATCTGCCACAAAATGGAAATGTCAGAATATTTAAGGAACTTCGTTGCCCTCTTGATGATTTTGAACTTTTGTCTTGGACCGCCGGCACGAAGGGGAAATCATATCCGTTTTGTCCCTATTGCTTCAACAATCCACCATTCAGGGAGATGAAGAAAGGTCCAGTGTGAATTATCTATGTGTGGCTTAGTTATTTGTATTCAAGCATAGTGTAGCGTACTTATTTGTGGATGATCTTCCAGGTGCTGGATGCAACACATGCACACACCCCTCCTGTCCACAAGGAATGTTCAGCACTGGTGTGTCTAGTTGCATTGAGTGTGAAGCTGGTATCATGGTCCTGGATCCATCGTCTTCACCCAAGTGGAAGTTGAGCTGTAATAGGTAAGCAGAGTATTCTGTCGTTTTCAATGAGAACCCATCTCCTCTCATCACGTAATGTTCATTTTTTATTTTATTTAAAAACATATAATGGTATTGGTTGTTGTAGGTGTGATGTCATCATACATGTATTCGAAGATGCTCATAAAATCACAGTTGAGGAGGCTGTTTGCGAATGTGGAGCTCAGCATGTTAAGGTGGAGTATCGAGAGGTACGTGTATTTAATTGATCTTTGTGATTCATGTGCATTGCACTTTTGCATTTAAAATGTGTGTTTTAACTATTTTATTTGTACTTTAGGAAAGAAGCAGATTGCCAAAGGAAGCTACAGAAGCATCAGGCTGTATATTTTGCTTTGAGGACTTCAGCTCTTTGGTTGAGAAACATCGTGCTGTGCAAAGGCCTCATACTAACCGAGCTCCTCGTGGCAGAGGAGGAAGTCGAGGCCGCTCCAAAGGCAAAGCCCGTCCACCCAAAGACAAGATGGCTCAACTTGCTGCATATTTTGTTTAGGTCCATAATATGATTCTGTTGCACTTGTGGTATCTGGATGTGGCAGTGATCTGCAGTGACTGTGGACTGGGGTGAGGCTAGTCTCATTTTTCTGAGCCTATTCATAGGGACTGGAAATTGAAAAGTCATGAACTTGAGTACCTAACTACTTAAGACTTCAGCTTCTTAGTGCCAACTCTGCAACTCACTTTAAACTATGTTGGGAGGGGGATGGAATAATTGCCTTCCCTCCAAATGAAATGAATTTTTTTTTAAAATCTTGGATTCACTTCTCAGTATACGGGTCGTAAGTCATTCCTGTGAAGAAAGCCCTTGTTTTGCATGCTATGTTTCATATATATAAAACAAGTTACTGTATGCTACAGTATGCTGATTGTCAAGTCATTTATTTATCTTTTTCAGTTTTTAAGACCTTGATTTTTATGTTATTTAAACACTGGTGTGATGAATAGAATTCCTAGCTTTAGTTTCTCCTAAATCTTCACACATTGTTGGTGGCATGTTCGCTTGATGCTTGTGATCTTACGTCAGACTTGTAATAGATTAATTTGGTAGATTTATTCAATTACCAATCCCCTCTCCAAAAAAATAAATGTGACTTGCACGCATGGTGTTTTCTGTTTAGTACGTTTTATCCAATGTATGTTTGTAAATTGTAGCAAACAATTCTTTTTAAATCGTCAATTGAGTAGTCCAATTGCCTCTCTCAATGAGAAGGGGTCATTGTGTTGTAAATAGAAGTTAATTAATAATTAATTATTAATTAATTAATTATTAATTATTAATTAATAATTTATATTCAATTACTTGTGCAGTTCAATTTATTATTTATTATCCTTGAAGCACTGTTGTCAACAAAAGTACGGTTTAGTGGTTTAGCCATTTGTACAGATCTGTGTGTGAAACTGTGATTTCTTGTTTACAAATTTTGTACATTATATCATGATAGTACCTCCCGTATAACTATTGTTTGTGTTTTTTTTTTTTTTTTTTGTCTTTTTACATCAGTGGCAGGATCAGACCCCTTCTACTGTTGTTTGTTAAGTTATATGTTTTTGATCAGACTGTCTGCTTATGTAGAACCATTTATTATCTTCGGTTTCTGTGAAGTAGAGAAGTATACAAATTTAAATGCACTGTTTGTGAGCACCTGGATGATTACAAATCAGTGACTACAGACTTCCGAAGAACACAATCACTTAATTTAAATGGTACATGAGGCTATGATGACTATGACAGAGACTTAGCTGAGTTAGCTATCAATAATGTGATCAGTCGTGACATTGTAATAATTTTGTTGGTGACATCTTGGGATATGTGCCAATATACTCCTCAAATGCTCAACCCTGTTTATTTAATGTTGGTATAGGAAATGTGGATTTTACCAGTTGAATTGATTTGAAACAATTATGCTCTTGTTCTAGGTTGTGCGACACTATAATAAAAACTAGAAAGATGAAGACAGTTTGATCTTATTCATATAATTCCTCAATATCACACACAAAATATCCTTATATTCTCGAGGCCCCCTTACCTGAAAGAAGAAAACAAAAGGTGCCATGGGGCTCGGCCTTTCTTAAACTTTTCAACTTAAAATGATGCTTAAGGCAAATGTAATCAGAGGAATAGAAAAGTAATTAATTAATTAATGCACATTTAGTGCAGAATGGAAAGTAACTTATCACAGAAAGCCTTTGTTTTTTCCTCTGGAGAGGACTAAGACTCATCCAGTTGTGCTTTTAACTGCCAAAACAAACTGGCCAGGTGCTGATAAAGGCTGGAAGACGTCCTTTAAATTTTAGTTGGCCGTAACTAACTACAGTCAGTCACTCTCGCAATTCTTCGCTTTATCTACACTCTGGCCCTTCTTAATGACACTTTCCTACCAATGGAGGACAACTCCGTAAAATTTTATTGTATATTTATAACACAGAGTAAATACAACTTCAATATCAACACACATATAACAACATCAACAATCAGATAGATTAGATTAAAACTACCGTATTTACACGATTATAAACCGCGCCCCGATTTTAGGGAATTCTCCCCGTACTGCACCCGCTCCCCCTCGGCCCCTGGGAGATAGTTAATGACCAGCCCGCACTACAGGCAAGCAATGTGGGCTGGGCTACCTCCCAGGGGTTGAGGGGGAAGGGGGAGGGGAAGGGGTGCAGTACGGGGAGAGTTCCGAGAGATGGCGCTGCAGGTCACCAGCGGCGGTTCGCTCGCGCGGGGTGCTCCGTTCGACGCCATATTGACCGCCCCCAAGCTGCAGCGCAGCGCAATGTGGTCAGAGAACCTTGCTTGCGCAGGGTGGCTTGATGCCGCGCAAATACGGTAGTTGAACGAGGCCCGCCCCTCACGGGAGAGGGTGCTGCCTCTGGGCGGATGTGCTGGCGGGCCGGTGAAGTGTATTCCGCAGGCGGCGTACCCGGGCCCATTATCCAGATATACGGAGGGGATTCCCCTTCCCGAAGGTGGATGAGGGGAGACGTTGTTGTAAAACGTTGATGGACAGTTAATCTGGAATCCGCCATCTACCCCACGCGTAACAACATCAACAATTAAAACACGAATAAATCTTACTTTGTATGTACATGTAACATCAATTTGGCCGATCTTTTCTCTTGGCACTTTTGTTTGAACAAGATGATAGAAAATTTTACTTCCTATCAACTCTTTCATTCTCTGGTTTGCCAAGTTAAGAACATAGAACACATGACAGTGACAGTCAACATCTAGTTAGAACCCTAAAACGTGATAACGTGTTGATAATTCCAGTCTAAAAAGATTGATAAGACAATACAGAAGGCTGCTCATGCCTCCTAAAATTTGTAATTTTACAATTCACTAAGGAACCAATGAATAATTTTTAGCGGCTTCCATATTGGCATTCGATGAGCAGACAATTTGAAATACTGCACTTGGTGTGAATGCTTTGATCCCAAGGAATGTGCGTAATCATAAACTTAAAACAATAATAACATGAAAAAGAAACATGTTGTGAGACATGGGATATAGAACTTACTGGTAACTAAAGATAAAAAATCCTTTTGTTTTTGTTTTTTTTCAAAAAATTCAAAATCAGAAGAATTATATTATTAAAACCTTAGCGAAAATCCTGAACATGTATGATAGATAATAATCAGTTTTTAATCATACAAGCAATATCACAGAAGGTACCTCACGCACTTCTAATTGTGTGCTTTATTCGCACTGGCTAAGTTTGCGGAATTTGGTTGGATACAATTTTACCTTATGCGGGTTTCAAATATATCCTTCAAACAACTGCAGTCAAACTACAGTCTATGGATAGAGGTATGTGCGGGGGGTGGTTTATTTAGTGGGCCTGTGTACATGGTACTACACTATGTACTTCAGGTATTCCGGGAGTATTCCAGGTGTTACTGTGGTATTACATGCTTAAAATTGCATATGTTACGGTACTGAACAGTGGTATTATAATAGTACTAGAAGGTTTTACAGAGGTACCATACCAGGTATCCAGGCCCATACTGCACAGTCGAATGGGTTGCCTACCAGCGCCTTACGGTCGAAAGAAACACAGTAAGGCGCTCCAGGCAAACCTGCTGCACTGCACAGCATGGGCCTGGACACCCGGAAAAGATGACCGTTTACGGGGTACTATGTGCTAGGTTTAATTTCATAATGATGTTGTATGCGATTTATAACCAAGTTATTGAAGGTAAATGCTGTGCAGGGTTTGTACGAAATTATTAAAACATTTCAACCTTTCCAAATTCGCTACCAGCCTTTTGAAACCCTAAATAATATACATACATATGTCAATCAATTCATTGATAAAACACAGAGGCGTCTCTCATTTTATTGTCGACGATTCACAATTTGTTGCGGCTTGCACTAGGATGCAACCACGCACTAGACTAGACGTTATTCTGAGAGGTGGCTAGCGCGATCCTCTATCAGCGCGTTCTTGGCTACGTTCAAGAAGCCACACCAGAAGGCCCCAGCACCAGCAGCAAAAGACTCGAGAACATTTCTGGAGGCCAGTGGACTAGATGGTCCACACCTGCACCTTCTCGGCCACGACGCACCAGTTGGTGTGGTCGTAGTAGGACGAGATGATGTGCAGGTTCTCGGCGTAGCGCTCGATCAGCTGGTCCAGCTCTCCCTCCCGGAAAACGTGGTAGTAGCGGTGGTAGGTGATGGCGCCGCCGCCGCCGCTGCCGTTGGCGTTGTCCGAGGGCAGCGACCGCAGCGAGTCCTGGGACGTGGACCCGGAGAGCGAGGTGGTGCAGGACTCGGTCTTGGTGAGGCCGTGGCCGTGCGGGCCGTGGCCCTCGGGGGGCTCCTGCAGGGCGTTGAGGGCGCGCTGTCGGACGAGCTGCCGCCCCGGCGTGCCCGGGGTGCCCGGGGTCTCCTCGGAGCTGGACCGGCCGTCACAGCGCGCCGTCCGCCGGTCGGCGAAGCGCACGTCGCGGCTGCAGTCGGACGCCGCGTCGCACACGTCGCTCATGGACTCCATGGCGCTGCCCAGCGAAGCGGAGGCCGACGCGGAGCTCGTGTCCCTGCGGCTGTCCGTGCCGCTGTAGCCGCTGTAGCCGCTGTAGCCGCTGCCGGTGCGCTCCGAATAGTCCCCGCCGTCCGAGGACTCGAGCGAGCAGCCCGGCCGCAGCGGCGTGCCCTGCGGGGTGTGCGGGCCGGGGCCCGGCCCCGGGACCTGCCCCTGCGCCGGCCCCGGCACAAGCCCCAGCCCCAGCCCTGGCCCCGGCCCGGAGCCGGACCCCGGACCCGGCCCGTCCGCGGCCACGGCAGCGGAGCTGCTGTCCGCGAACACGACCGCCGGGGCCGGCGGCGGCATGGCGAGGCTCCGCGACACCACGGCCGGCGGCAGAGGTGGCGCCGTCGTCTCCGGATCCGAGGCCTCGCTGGCCAGCTCGCTGTGCGGGGCCGAGTCGCCGTCCGTGCTGCGTGTCGACCGGATGGAGCTGCTCAGGCTCGAGACCCCCGTCAGCGCCTCGGACGAGTCCACGCTGCGCAGGCTGGCCAGGGAGGCCAGCGAGGCGTTTTTCGTGAGTAGTGACAGCAGCTCGCAGGACGAGTCCACGTTCTTGGCCAGGTTGGCCAACACCTGCGAAACGATAAAGCGAGCGGTTTTAGAGTCCCAGATAAGAGAGGCGACGGGAGCTGACTGAGCGCCCGAGAGGCAGGCCACCGCGACTTCTCCGTGCACGGGTGTCGTGCGGGCTGGCCTACCGCTGCGCTTGCAGGCGCGCGGGCCAAGGCAAACACCGTCGGGCCTCTCACCTTGTCGAAGTGGGCGGCGGCGCCGGTGGCGCTGGCCGAGCCGGGCCGGTCGCGGAGCTCGAGGCTGAGCTTGCTGAGGCCCTGCAGCTCCTCGCCCAGCTTGGCCAGGTCCCGGACGGCGCCGTCCTCTCGGTATCGCACGATCTCCTCCAGCAGGCGCTCGCTCAGCTGCTCGGCGAAGCCGGCCAGGTGCTGGCGGACGCCCTCGTCCCAGCTCTCCTCCTCGAGCGGCGAGCTCACGCCCACACTGCCGTCGGCGACCTGGGCCTCGCGCGGGGACAGCACCAGGGGCGGCACCTGCGGCAGCGCGGACCGCCGCGGGCTGTGGGGGCTGCGCTCGCCGCTGGCCGACGGCGGCTGCGGCTGCATCTGGCCCGCCTGCGGCACCAAGTCACACTTCAGTAACCCTCCCGGACCCTCCCACAGCCCGCACGCGGCCCTCTCAGTCGCTCTCTCGCACTCACGCGAAGTCCGGAGGGGTCCGGCGTCTCTGGGATGGCGGTGAGGTCCGCCAGGCCACCGCTGCCGGCCTCGGGGTCGCTGGTCTTGGTGCTGAGCACGATCGGCAGCTCGACGTCGTGCTGGCGGCCCGACCGGAGCCTGTCCGGCTGCGGGGTCAAGAAGGAAACAGTGTCAGTCACAGCGGTGCCGTGTTCCCCCGGGGGCACCGCGCCCCTCCCGGCCCCCCACCGCAATAACCACGTACCACATGCGCCGGCTGCGGGAACTTGAAGACGGTGTTCTCCTGCCCCCGGGAGCCGCGGGAGCCCCGGGCCGCGGCGAGGCTGCCGGGCAGCGAGCTCCGGCTGCCCGACTCCTTCATCCTCGTCATCCTGGACGGGTTGGGCGAGTTGTCCGGGCTGAGCTGCAGACTCCAACTCGATCTGCGACACACGGAGGCAGGAGGTCAGCATGCACCGAAGCTGAGCTGTGCGGGGCCCGCCGGGGCCGCCGGGGCCTCCACTCCTACCTGGAGGTGTCGTCCCTCAGCGTCACCCTCAGGTCGGTGGCGTCCAGGTTGACCTGCCGCCGTCTGGCGCGCGGGCTGGCCTGGATCACGGGCTCGACCGCGTCCTCCGGCGCCCCGTCAGCGGGCGCCTCCAGCAGGCCGAGCGAGGCGGGCGTGGAGGTGGAGTGCTGGGGCTGCGCCGCGAGCTGCTCGCACGACGCCGTCCTCGACACGGACGGGCCGCAGTCGGCGGGGTCCGCGGGGTCCGAGGGCTCCGCGGGCTCCGCCGTGACGGCCGCCTTGGCCACGCTGATGACGCTGTCCACACTGTCCGGCGACGACACTCCGCTCGAGTCCGAGTCCACGTCGTCCGTCTCGGGGTTGAAGAGCTCCAGGGAGAGGAGGCGCGGCGCGGTGCGCGGCGCCGCGGGAGGGCAGGATACGAGCGGGAAGGCGCCGCGACCCGCCACTGCGGAGCCACACACAACACAGCGCCGTGAGGAGTCACGAGGAGGCGCGGAGGAGAGGCGCCCGCGAGGCTCGGGGTAGGCCGGCCCGCAAGACACGCGTGCACGCGCGGGCTGGTGTGGCCTACCCGGCAGGCGCTCTGTGCTCTGTGACCGACGTGGCCTCTGACGAGGGAAACTCACTGTTCCTCTGACGCAGCGCCTCCTTCAGCTGCTGCAGCCTGGTGTCCTGCTGGGCCCGGCTGCAGGGCGGCAGCACGGCCACGCCCACGGCGCCCCCGACGGGGCCCCCCACCGACCCCACCCCGCGGGGGCTCAAGGGTACGTTCGGAGGCAGCGTCGGCGAGGGGACGGGCGAGTGCGAGTACAGCAGAACCTGCAGAGGGCAAAGCGCAAACAGAATGGACCTTGTGTACCGTTTCAAAAATTTGGGGGGAAATTTGAAAAAGACATATAAAAATTTTGTCCTTTTTTGAATTTTTCCAAAATGTCTTCTATGCCTCCTACCTTGGGCGAGCTGGGCAGCGAGCCGGGCAGCGAGCTGGGTTGTGGTGAGGCGGGCGCCGACGTGCACAGAGTGGGCGACGGCGTCTTGGGTCCCAGGGGGTCGAACTGGTCCGGCTTGGGGACGAAGATGACGGACGCGAAGCTGTCCTCCGAGTCCACGCTGGTGTCGCTCTGCAGGCTGTCACCGCAAGTCAGGGACCGGATTACGCTCAACGTCCACGGGAAAATAATTTATGAAGTACAATTTTTTTTTTTGGCGTCTGCAACGCGGCCTTTGCCCTGAGCCTCCGCCCCGCTCACCTCGAGTCCTTGGACGAGTCGGAGCCGTCCTCCCGGGAGTGGCGCCGCTCCTGCCGCTCATGCCGCTCATGCCGCTCGCGCTCCGCCACGCCGAACGGCCCGCCCCCGCCCCCGCCGGCCGGCCGCTGCTCGTGGGCCTCCGCCAGGGGCCCGCTGGCGGGGCTGGTGCAGCTGGTCTGAGGGCGAACGTCCCCGTCACAAAGCGTGCCCACGTCGGCGGGGAGGCCCCCGGCTGCCCCGGCTCGGTCACTCACCGCGAGCGGCTCCCCGGCCTGTTTCCAGCCCTGCAGGATGCGCACGAAGCCGTTCTTGAGCGAGGTCCCGGCCACCTTCTCGATGTTGGTGGTGGAGCTCTTGAGCTTGCTCGTCAGCCCGATCTTGAGCAGCTGGAAGCGCTTGGCCGCGGACGCCGAGAACAGGGTGTCCCTGCGGGCATCACGTCGAGGTCAGGTTTAGAGATCGCCGACCGCGTCCGCCGAGGTTTGCCAGCTCCGCGCGTTGCAGTACCTGAGCGAGTCGAGCGTGCCCGGGGCGCCGTGGCCGAGGCCCGGCCGGTGCCTGTACATGAGCTCCTCGTTGAGCGAGGCCTGCTTCTGGATGTTCTGCCGGACGCGCTCCTTCTCGCGCAGCCGCTCCGTCGACATGAGCTCCTCGTTCATGGAGCTCTGCTTGAACACGGACCGGCCGCCGTGCAGCCGCTTGAAGTCGGGCAGCGCCCGCACCAGGTTGCGCATGTCCGTGGGCTGGTCTCCGCCTGGCAACAAGCACGCCGTCGTGAGGGGACTTGGGGGCGCGGTCGCGGTCGCGGCGGGACTCGAGCCCGGGCGGCGGGGGCCCTCACCGGCTGCCTCCTCGGCCTCCTCGCACATGGACTGCTTCTGCTTGACGAGCCGCGGCTTGGAGCTCAGACTGGACGAGCTGGACTGCTGAACCTGCAACCAAATCCGTTCCCCGCGACGGTTCACAAACACCGGACGCGGGAGGCACGCTCGAGCTCGAGGACGGCGCTCGTACCTGCCGGCTGATCTGCTGCTGCTGCTGCTGCTGCTGCTGCGCGTTCGAGCCCAGGGCCATGCTGGGCACGCTGGAGCGGGAGCGCACCAGGACGGCCCTGGGGTCCGCCGGGTCGCCGCCCAGGATGTCGCTCAGGCTCTTGGACTTGAGGTGCAGCGGCAGCGCGTCGTCGGCGTCGGCCCTGTTGTATATCTGTCGACAACGGGTGCCCATTAATACATGCTCTCCCAGGAAAATTGTTTTTTTTTCTGGCAGGATAAAATAAAAAATTTAAATAGGATTTGGAAATTGGGAAATTTTTTAAAAAAATGTCCAGAAAAATGTCAGGTGGAAAATAGAATTTCGGTATTAGCCGCAGACGTCCCTCCCCGTCGACTCCGGTCAGTACCTGGTCCACGTCCTCCTCCAGCCGGCGCAGCTCGATCGGCAGGTCCTGGATGTCCTCGCAGCCCTCGGGCTCGTGGCGGTTGGGCAGGTCCCGGAGCGGGGACAGCGCCGACGCGGACCACGAGTCGAGGAACCAGGGCGCGGAGCGCTTGCTGCCGGCCAGCCTCTGCAGGGCGCGCCGCACGAACGAGTAGCACGTCTCGTTGGGGGAGGACAGCGATGAGGAGGACTGCGACACCGGCAGGGCCGGGTCGAGGCCGTGGTCCCGGCGGCCGCGCTGCGCCCCCCGCTGCCCGCTGCCCGAGTCCGAGTCCGAGGTCTGCGTGTAGGCGTGGTACGGCGGGTGCAGGTCCTCCTCGCTGGTGGTGGTGGACGTGAGCTCCAGCGACGGCGTGCTCAGCCGCTGCGGCCGGTGCCACGGCACCAGCACGTCCTGCGACTCGAACTGGCCCCCCCCAACAACGACGTCAGCGCGGCGTTCCGGATCGGGCAGGGCAGTGTCGTCCGTCTCTCTCGCGCTCATTACGATCTGATGAGGTGCGCAGAGGGCCCCGGCCGACCGCTCGAACACCGGCACCGGCCGGCCCCCCCGCGGCCACCGCCCCTCACCTTCCTGTGGCGCTGCTCCATGGCCCAGACGGTGATGACAAGGCGGCCGCCGATGCGCAGCACGCGCGTCAGCTCCCGGATGGCGGACACGCGCCGCTCCGTCGTCGCCAGGTGGTGGACGACGGCCACGGAGAGCACGGCGTCGAAGCACTCGTCGCGGAACGGCAGCGCCAGGTTGTCGCACACCAGCACCTGCCCCGCGAACGATAACGCAAAAATTATTTCTGCCGCGCAAAAAAAAAGAATAGTTAAAAATTTAATAATAAAAATAAATTTTTAGGGGTAGCGGTGGGGGCCTCTGGGACAGACGACTGTCCAACGGAAATGCAGACATGATGGTATCGAGCCGATGATGGTCCGTTTTCGAAAGTCCAGAGGCCGGGGGATTTGCGATCGTAAAGTTGGCGCCGTATATTTCTTTTCATTTGGAGCGCATTCGGGCAGCGGTGCCCTTTCGCGACAGATTCCCGTCGGCGTGCTCCTCTGCGGTTGTCCCGCGGGACGTGCCGGGCCGGTGCCGAGGTCCATCCTGATTTCCCAGAACTTTTTGTACCAGTGAGGGCGCGGTATGACGTCACGGAGACGGCGCGTCACGGCGCGGTCGATAGGAGTGCCCCCCCTCCCCCCCACTGCGTACGGCCGGGAGGAGCGAGGGGGAGAGAGAGCGAGCGAGGCGGGGGGAGAGAGAAAGAGAGAGAGAGAGAGAGAGAGAGAGAGAGAGAGAGAGAGAGAGAGGAGGAGGAGAATGAGCGAGGGAGCGAAAGAGAGTGGGAGAGAGGGAGAGAAAGAGCGAGATGGAGAGATTGAGGGGTGCGGGGGGAGTCTGCGAGGCAGGTCAGGGTGAGAGTGGCAGAGGCCGGGGGGCAGCGGGGGCCAGCGGGGGGGGGGGGGGGGGGGGGGGGGGGGGCAGCGGGGGCCGGTGCGCGCGCGCGCGGTGCCCTCCCTCCAGGATTAGCCCTTTTAAACCCTTCGCCGCCCGATGGCCGCATACCTGAGGGCTCTGGCTCCCCGGAGGATCAACAGGGCCCGCGTGCGCCTACAAATAGCCTCCTAAAACCGTGCCGGGGCCCGGGCCTCCGGGTCGCCCCTGGTGGGCTCGAGTGGTCACCTGGCGACGGACTCACCTCGTGCTGGTTCTCTCTGGCGAGCTCGGTGAGCGACAGGCACCGGTCCGCCCCGATCTTGAACACGGCAGGGTTGATGCTGAGGTACTTCCCGTTGCCGCAACCTGGACAGACGCCATTGTGAACCTCGACACCGCGACGATGACACACGCGACCGTGCTCCTCACCGCGGCCAAGACCCTCACCGACATCGCAGACGAGGGCCCCCGGCTCCAGGTCGTGCAGGAACTGGGCCACCTTGGGCCAGGCGCGGCTGCTGCAGTTGGTGCTGCTGGCCCCGGAGATCTCCTCGTACACGTCGTGGACGTAGGCGGTCTCCAGCGCCACGGAGCGCGCCTCACCCGCGCAGGCGCCCGCGCCGCCAGCCATCACTGCGCCCAGAGCGTAACATGACGACACTCCCGGGGTAATGTGAAGGTAGCGCGGGGTAATGCGGCCCGCATTACCTCGAGGTAATCCCAACATTGTAGAAAAGGAAATTCGGCCAGCATTACCTCAAGGTAGCCCGAAATTTCTAACTTTGAAAAATCCGCGGGTTATTCTGAAAAAATTATTGGGCCCAGGAGTAATTTGAGAAAATGCAGCGTGTAAGAAGGAGGTAATCCGGGGTAATCGAAATGAAACCGAGAGTAATTAAGAGGACACGACTGTAGCGAGTTGTTACCCCCTCGACCGCAGTCCGCAGTGCTCCCGAACCGACCCGAGCCACGTGTGGCGTGTGGCCTACCCCTCCAGGGACTGGCAGTGCTCACAGCACCCTCTCCATTCGCTTAAAAATCATAATTAAAAGTGTTGCTCGTATTGAGGTCAACAAGTGGGAATATTAGACTGGACTGAGGCTCCCCCAGAAGAACGAGGTCACTTTCAGTTATGATTTGGACTATTGTACGTTAACTAGGTCAGGCTGCTCAACGGTCCTGGAGGGCTGCCCGCCCGGTCTGCCGGAGGGAAGCCGTTTGTTTGTTTTGCTAAATTTAGCTCTGGCGCGGTGATTTGAATGGATTTCCTATTCTCTCCTCCCTCGGCCGGGCTGGGCGCACCCGTCTGGGTTTGGGGATGGCCGCGGCGTGCCGTGGCGGCACCGCGGGCACCACCCCCTCACCTGCTGCAGCCCCCCGACCCCTATCTGGAAGTAGGTCACAGAGAAAGGAGGGGAAGGGGCGCTACACCAACGGCGTTCACAGCCAGACAGACCGCCCTGCACTCTCGTCGGGATGATAAAGGGGGAAGAAATGACCACAAACTCTGGTCCGCTGGTCTGACATGAAGCTCAGAGACTGAAACCGCCGGTTCTCGACGACGCCACGAAACTGTGTCAACTGTTGTCCCCCCCCCCCACCTCGTCCGCTCCGGACGTCCTCAAAACACGTAACGTTCTCTCCGCCGCCGTGCGGCGCTCGAGCGCGGGGTGGCGGCCGGACGAGACCTACCGTGCCGCGGGGCCGTCCGCGTCACATCTCAGCGGCTGCACGCCTGTGGTCGCGCCTGCGGCTGCGGCTACGGCTCCGCCTGTGGCTCAGCTCATGGCCGCGTCGCGGGGGGTTGGCGGGCCCGTGCCGCCCCGTTCCGTCCCGTCGGCGTGACGAGCGCGCTTGTACTGGCTCTGGCTGCCGCGCCACCCCTAACCCCGACCCCCTGGCCGCCGCGCGCGCCGCGCCACACCGGCCACCCCCTGCCGACCACGGCACCGGCTCGCTTCCGGGCCCCGCCGTCAGGGGGCGCCACGCGGCGGCGGCCGTGTTCTGGAAGGGTGGGCGCGCGTGCAGGGCGCGTGCCCACCGCGCGTGTCGCGGGCCGGTCGCAGGGGGTCGTATACCCCGCGGCCACCGGATCTCAGTCCGTCCGCCGTCTGCCCCGGCCGGGGTTAGTTCTCCCACCGGCCGCAAGAGTGCACGCTGACGCTCGGCTGTAATTTCAAATGAAAATAACGCATCTTCTGGTAGCAGTTTGTTCCCCACGGGGATTCTCTTTCAATACAATTTTTATTTCTATCACAAGCATTATTCGCAATCGAATTTTATAATCCCCCTCTTTCCCCACTATTAAAAAACAATAAAAAAACAAATGCGCTTCGGCTCGTCCCGCGAACGCTTATTCCCGCGATTTTGAAGCGACCCGCTCTTTCGAGGGACTCGGCCGCTCCGGTCTGATCCCGTAAGTGAGAGAGCGACAGGTGATGCGAGATGGCCCGCACCCCGGCGGCGAGACTGAGACAGGAGATGGAGTGCGAGCTGCTGCAGATCGAGGTGGACGTGTGGACGGACATCCTGAAGGAGCAGCAGGGGCTGGCGGACGCCGAGCGGCGCAAGCTGGTAGGTTATGAGGCCGGCGCGAGGTCGTGCATTCTCTCATCGTGTGCCGTGGCTGTCGACGTCAGGACGGCCTGGTCGAGGAGACGCTGCTCGCCCGGTCCACGTTCTACCTGGAGGCCGACGACATCCTGAGGAGGGTCTCGGACGTGTCCGGGGCGAAGCGCCCCGCCGGTGGTGGGAAGGCGGTCAGCCGGACGCAGCAGACGGACCCGGTGCCCGTGCCAGCCGGCGGCGCGGCGGGGATGCCGAGAGGTGGGCTGTCTGTCCTGCGGCGCTCGGCTGCTTTGGTATCCTGTCGAGAGTGTTCCTGTGTGTGTTCAGAGGCGCTGCAGCAGCTCAGGGGAGAGGTGGCGGGCCTCGAGGAGGCCGCGGTCCTTCTGGCCGAGCAGAAGCGCCTCGCCGACGAGCCCCGCCTAGGGGAGAAGTTCGTCGAGTACGTGTATTGGGTCCCGGTGGGGCGTTTCCAACGAGGCTGCGGGCCGGGAGGAGATACTCCGCGTGGCCCGGCTCACGCGTCCCACCCGCGCGGAGTATTGCTCTGCCTGGCAACCCTGCGAAACGGGCGAAGCACGTCGTCGCCATTGGCTTCTAAATTTTTGGAGCCTCGTTGGAAAACGTCGATAGGAACAGTCTCAAGTCCGTCGAGTGTGAGGGAGGTTGTGTAAGCGCCCGCTCTTCGTCGGCAGGCTGCGGGAGGTGCAGCGCTGTGACCGGGAGCGGGCCCGGGTCCTGGACACCGAGCTGGCGGCGCTGGAGCAGGGGCTGGCGGCGCGGTCCGTGGAGGCCCCCGTTCCAGGGGACGCCTCTGAGGACTGCTGCTGGGCCGAGGCGCCGTGGGACCTCGACCTCCCCGACGACGAGGGGCCGACGCCGACCTCTCGTCGCGCTCCCCCGGCGCCGGTCGTCAGGCCTTGGTCGGCGCGGCACGCGGCGCGGCCCGGGCAGCACCAGCAGCAGCGGCCCTCACCGCCGTCACCGACCCCGTCGCCGGCCACGGCACCGTGCCTCCATCAAGCACCCCGACCACGCCCCCTCGGGGTGCAGGGCCGCCTGGCGACGCAGCCGCCGCCGTCGGCAGCCTCGCAGCGACCACGATTCGTCCCCAAGAAGGCCGTGCTGTCCAAGAGGCATATGCAATGAGGGGGGTCGCGGGTGGCGAAGGAAAGGAGTTCACGTGCAAACGGCAGATTTATTGTAAATGAAGTGGTTCTCATTCAGGGGTTGGAAGGCGACGGCGTCGTGGACACGTCTGCCCTGAAGACCTGGACCCCGAGGGGGTGGCAGAGGTCCTCGGGCACGACCTGGCCCACGGGGGTGGACACGTCACCTGGGACAGAACACAGCTCAATGTATTTTCAGGACAAAATAAAATTTTATTTTTTTCAGAAAATTTGTGTATTTTTTATAGTTCGCGTCTAATTTGATTCGACTCTCGCTTACCCTGAGGACACGTGCTGAGGCCGACGAGGAGGGGCATGTCGGCGATGAACTCGATGTAGTCGCCCTGTAGTCGCCCCTCCACTACCACCGCACTGCGTGGTAACGCCCGTCTCTATCTCTCTCTCTCTCTCGCACACACTCGTCGAGGCGAAGGTGAACAGCCAAAGTATCCCCCTCCCACTTTCGGTGCTGTGCAACTCTACGTTGGAGCGAGAGAGAGACGAAGCCCGGCAGCGCCTGGGGTAGGCAGACACTCCAGCGTGGACGTGCGAGGTGTCGTCGTGCTCGAGGTAACTTGGCGCGGCGCACCCGACGGCGCATATAAGCGCTCGGCAGCCACCCGTGTCTGAGAGTATCACGAGGTAAACCACGAATTCGGCCATTCCTCATTTCAAAATGTCGGCTGTCCAATACTTGCCAAGACCAGGCCTGAAACCGTGAGCGGGGTCCCCTCCGACTAGGCCAGAGCGCGTCGGAAACGCGCGGCGCGAGCAGGCGGCGACTGCCCGAGAGCCTGCGGCAAACGGCGCGCCGCCCGGCAGGCAGGCAACCCGAACAACGCGGCTGTGCGGCGGGCTGTCCGTGCCTACCTCCCAGGGGCCGGGGAGTGGTGGTGGGGAGGGGTGGGGGGCGTAGTGCGGGAGAGCGCCGAGAGATGGCGCCGCGGCTGAGCGGAACGTTAGCTCTCGCGGGGTGCTCCGTCCGGCGCCAGCACGACACCCCTGCGGTTCCACACGCTGTCTCGTGCCGGCTGCGTCGGTCGGCGCTGGAAATGCGCGCGCCATGCTGCTCAGGCAGTCGTGGTCGCGCAGAGGGGGAGTGTTTTCGATCTCGGTCTCTCGCGCGGCGCGGCCGTGGTGTCGGCGTCTGCGGGGCCGGAAAGCGCACTTTCCGCGCCGGGGTCGGGGTGGCCTGGAGGCGAGAGGAATGGGGTGGTGAGCGCGGCCCGCCGCCGTGCGCGCGTGGATAGGCTTGTGGCGCGTCCCATCGCGTCTGCTAGAAGCTGGTTGTTCTGGCCTGAAGATGATTATAAAGGGGGAAAAGGTTTCAAAGCTCCATAAATGACAACACTTTATAAAACCAGGTTCTAGGGGCCCATGAACAAAAAATAATTTTGACTGTCGGCAGTTTTAAGATACTATTTTGACTCTTAGATAAGACATGACGTCGGTTTAAACCACAGGTTTAAGCACAAATTTTTTAAAATATTTTCTAAACTTTAAATCACGCGCTGTTAACACTGTCCAGTCCAGCGCCCGAGACGGCGGCCGCCGAGAACAACAGGAGATGTGCTGCTGCAGCGGCCGCGCGGCCGCCGCCCCCCCGCGGCTCGTAAACAACGCCCGTCCCGGTATAAATAGGCCCGGCGGCCCATCCTGCGCCCCGCCAGCTCGGCTGTCCGGCCGCGGCCAGTCAGCCAGCCAGCCAGCGAGCTCGCCGCCGCTGGACCCCACGCACGACACACGCGACGAGCCGCGAAACAGATTAGGCTGCGTCCAGAAACCACGTAACGCTACGCATCGATGGGAGAGAGAGAGAGAGAGAGAGAGAGAGAGAGAGAGAGAGAGAGAGAGAGAGAGAGAGAGAGAGAGAGAGAGAGAGAGAGAGAGAGAGAGAGAGTCCTGCGCGGATGATAATGCAAACATTATTCGGACGCCTTCCACGCTGCGGACGTCCCGAAAATAGCAGAGCGCTTTGCAGATAGGGCGGTGAGGGCTTGTGTGCTTGTTAACCCGCCCATTAGTCGAAAGCAATTTGGTTTAATACGGTGGAGGGGCTGAGGGGACTGAAGGGCACGGCAGAGGGCGCTCGGCGCGGTCACACGCAGGTGCACAAGCAGACGTGACGTGGTCGTCACGTTGTCCCGTCGTCGTCGTCGACGGACCGTTATAAGGAATTGGAAAATTGGGCCGCAATCGCTTTTTCGCCTGAATATAATCGTCTGCCTCCAGCAGAGACGTCGTATATTGCCGCCGCACGGAAGCCTTTTCCCAACGTGTCATCACAGGAGGCGGCCTGGCGCGTATGAGGTTTTTGCTTATCTCCCGCGAACGTTACTACACGGGATTTACGGCGCGGGGCTGCTGCTGCTGCTGCTGCTGCTTATCAACACCTCGGAACGCGACCAATCACCGCGCCCGTATCTGGAAACGTGTTTTATTAAGCCGCTAAAATAACAGCCATGTTGTTGCTGCGTCGTTACGGGAGCACCTCGCGAAGGAAGTAAGAGACAGCACCGCAGGGAAATTTTTCGGACACAGAGATTAGAAACTTAGGCACTGCCGCTTAACTTTGACAGCTAAAACTCCTTCTTTTTTTTTTAGCTGCACTGCCTGAAACATTTGTCACGACGTCTAAAAATTTTTATGAAGGCTCCCAAAACTCTTAGACGGCGAAGCTAAAATTTATTTAGCTATCAAAGGTTTTACAGATGTACCCAAAGTACTTCTCTCCGCGTGTGACATGTCCCGCCCGAGCACCGTCTTCGTATAGTTCCGTCTCTGTCGCACTCATGGAGTACAGCATGGGTCGCGCGACGCGACGCCTTTCCATTCGCGAATCGAATCGTTTCGCGATCGCATGCGCCTGCCGGCAAAACGATGCTGATGAGTCGGATTTATCGCTGCGCCGTCCTCAATGGCTCTCTCTCTCTCTCTCTCTCTCTCTCTCTCTCTCTCTCTCTCTCTCTCTCTCTCTGCGAGCGCGCAGCCTCAATTGGAAACCCCCGTTCAAATAACACTCTAAAAAGACTCTAAAAAATTAGTTGATGAAAATTGCCATTCTAAAAAAAATGCAACCAACTAGTTTTACTGATTTTTCTAAAAAAGGTAAGGCATATCTTTTTGTGTGTTAAGGGGGGGGGGGTGCGACTAGAGCTAAGAAGCCCAGCTTTTCTTGAGATAGTTGCGTCCAGAACTCGCGTCCCCTCCTATCCAGTTAAGGACATCTCGGGAGCACCGGACGCTGGCCTCATGACACCTACCAGCATCCTTCTACCAGCAGAAAGCACGAGACAAGTCTGGCGGCGGCCTGTTGTGCGTGTGTGTGAGTGTGCGTGTGAGTGAGAGTGTCTGTGTGTGTGTGTGTGTGTGTGTGTGTGTGTGTGTGGAGTAGGACTCACGTGCAAGCCAATTGGAGCAACAAAAACAGATAGCATCCTCTCGCTTCCGGGCCATCAAAGGGAGCATGCCCAACGTCCGTGCTCCCCGCTGCAGACGCGCAACAAGAAGTCTTGATTTTCGAACATTATTGATTATTTCGATTGTTTTCAAAACTACCGTGAGATCCCCGTCAAAATGGCGTCGGCTGCGATTTTTCCTGACTCAGATGCCAAAAAATAACACACAAAACCACATTTGGATTGATTTGAGAAAATTGTTTGTTGAGTTTTGTTTACACCGCGATGCGTTTGTTGATTTTCATTTCCCCTCCCTTTTTTTTTTGCTTTTTTACGCCGCGCTCGACGCCCGCCCGTGCCCGTGTCCGTGGGGGGGAAGGGGGCGTGGCGGCGCAGCCGGGCGCAGCGGCTTGGGGGTGGGGAGGGACAGCGGCGTCTCTGCCGCCGGCGGCCCGTGGCCCGCGGCGCGGCGGCCCGTGGCCCGCGGCGCGGCGGCCCGTGGCCCGCGGCGCGGCGGCGGCAGCGGCAGCGGCGGCTCTTTGCTTGCAGGCCAGTCGAGTCCTAACCATACTTCGCGCCATACAGCCAGCTAGCCAGCCGGGGCCCGCCCTCCCGCCGCCGCCACACAGCCCCACCGCCCTCACGGCAGTTGCAGTGCACGCCGGGCACCCCGTCGTCAACCCCCCCGGCCGGGGCCCCGCGGTCACAGTCACAGAGCCCCGAGGAGCCCGCAGACAGCAGGTCCGCAGGGGGTCGCCATGGCAGCCGAGACGCAGCGCGCCCTGCTCCGGCGCCGGTCCAGCGTCGGCGGATGCACCGAGATCAAGGTACGCGTGTCACTGCCCAACGCAGCGCAAAAATAGATTTTTAAAAAAATGTCTGAAAAAAATCACAAGGCGGAAAAACCATAATGAAAACCAAATTGGCGTGTGCTGGGTTGAAGGGTAGTTTACGAGCGGCTTATGCTTGTCGGCTGGTTACCGCCGGCCTCGTGCCCGAGGGGCGTCCTGATAGCCGGGCGGGGGTGGGTAACGCGACAGCAGCGCTGCATGGTGGTGACAGTAGTCACTGCCTGCTGCAGGCCGACGTGGTGCGGGGGCGGCGCGCAGGGGCTCTCTATGTGGTGTCGGAGCCGTGCCCGAAAGTGGGGCAGCGTAGCACGGCGTAGCACGGCGTAGCACGGCGTTGGACTTCCCCGGTCCGCCGGGCGGCCGGCCGCCGCGCTGCGGGGGCGGAGGGGCTGAGAGCTACGTGCGCGCGGTCGTGTCCCGCCCGGCCGCCCGGCCCGCGGCCCGCGGCCCGGTCAGGTCGATGCCGTGTGGCTTTGTCTGGCTCCAGTGAAGCGCACGCCGCGGCCCAGAGGCCTAACACACACACACTCTCTCTCTCTCTCTCTCTCTCTCTCTCTCTCACACACACACACACGCACACACACGCAGACACACTCACTATGCCCAATGCACTGGGATTTATTCATTTCCATCGTCAATCACCGTCGTGGCGTCATGAAATGCACCGTAACAACGAAATGGATTTTTGAACGTGGCGCGCTCGGTGGCCGCGGGTGCTGCGACGGTCATTGCTATTGGATGAGGGCGAGGCGGCGTATCGTTTCCGGGTCGATCAATACTCTGACGGAATGAGGACCGGCAGCGGAGCTCCCCGCCGACTGCCGGCCGGCCCCGTGAAACATTCACACCGCTTCGCCCACACTTCCTTTTCGTGTCGTCCTGCACCACTGTCACTGTGTCGAGTTGTCGCTGGCTCCGACATGACACCCCCCCCCCCCCCCATATCGCCCGCCGTTTCTAAGTTTAGGCCCCCGTCTATAAGGGCAGCGTCTCCACGTTTTCGTCCGCGCGAAAGCGTCTGTGCCAAGTGGTGTGTTTTGGCGCGCCGTTCCATGCTGCGCAGCGCGGCCAAAACACGACCGCCGCCGTCTCATCTCTCTTACTCTGTCGCACACTGCTGACCATCCACGGTCCGTCTCTCTCTCTCTCTCTCTCTCTCTCTCCCTGTACACGACGACGACGACAACGCCTTTGACGCCGCATTTCAATTGTCAATGGACACGAATTTAAGGGGGGAGTGTAGAGGGGGGGGGGGGGGGGGAGGTCACTGCGCTCCGCCACCGCCCTTGTTTTTCCAGACGTGCCAACAACAACAACAACAACAATTCCATGCGAGCCAACAACATCAACAACACATTCGCAGTTGTAGTTTAGTATGGCTGTGCGAACGACGACTGCGACAGAGTGGTCAATGAGAGCTGTGGCCGTGGCCGTGTGTGTGTGAGGGCGTATGAGTGTGTGTGTGTGTGTGTGATTACTCTCATACGCGCCATCCGCAGCAGCATCTGTCAGTACGAGGGGTAGGCAGAGGAGGGAGAGGAGGTTTAAGGACTACTTGTTGATCCGCGATTCCTCTCTCTCTCTCTCTCTCTCTCTCTCTCTCTCTCTCTCTCTCTCTCCCTCTCGCTCTCTCCCCCTTCAACCCCTTCCCTCTACCCCTTCCCCCCCCCCTCTCTCTCTCTGTCACACACATTCGTTCGCACCGGAGCGGCGCAGAGCGCGTGGCCCTTTTGTTTACCTCCCGCGGGCGACACAGGGTGACACACACACACACACACACACACACACGCCACCACTACAGCCACCTTGGTGACCTTCACCTCCCAACTGCTCCATGGCCGGTAGCGGTACCTAGCTGACGGGGCGTGGGAGGGTGGGGGGGGGGGGGACTTAAGGGTTGTTGACGTGGAGCCCAGTTACCCCCCCCCCCCCCCGCTGGCAGGCCAGCTGATGTGCGGAGCTGCAGCAGCAGCAGCAGGGTGGCGAATCTACTTCTTGCGACTCGCGCGCGAGAAGAGAGAGAGAGAGAGAGAGAGAGAGAGAGAGAGAGAGAGAGAGAGAGAGAGAGAGGGAGAGAGATATGGGCAGGGGATGGTGGGTGAGGAGCCGGGCAGCAGAGGGCACTGGCAGCCGGCGGCCGTCTAATATTAGCACCAACGACGCGCCCCTCTGGTAGGCGTGTCGTGGTGGAGGTGTTGTGGTGTGGAGCCGGTGTGGTGCGGGTGCCGCGGTGGTGTACCCCACCGGTGTGGATGCAGAGGGGCGCGGCACGAGGCTCGCAGCACTCGGCCGTGGTGGGAAGGAAAGGTCAGCGCTCACAGCTAGACCTCTAACCAGACCTCGAGGGGGCTGCGAGGCGAGGCCCTGTAGGCAGGCCGGCTTAATCCCCCGGTCCCTCCCGGTCCCTCCCGGTCCCTCCCGGTCCCTCCCGGTCCCTCCCGGCCCCTCCCGGCCCCTCCCGGTCCCTCCCGGTCCCTCCCGGTCCCTCCCGGTCCCTCCCGGTCCCTCCCGGGTGGCGGGTCAGCCCGCGGCGCGGAGCGAACCCTCCGCGGGAGCAGCGGCGGAACGCAATTATTTCATTTCATTTGTAGAAAAGTGGTCATCGCGAAAGTCTGAGATTGAAACCGAGACGAGCTGTGCGGGTGCGTGGAGGGGAGGGAAACTGTCAAAAAACGGATTTAATTCGTGTTTGACGGCGCGGCGCGGCCCCCGCGGCCCCTGGGCGGCGGGGCGTCCGCCGGTCTGTGTACAGACACGGGCCCTTATCACAGGGCGGTCATTCGCCCCCTCCTACCCCCATCGATTGGTTAGCCGAGCAGGAGCCGAGCACGAGGGGGCCGCGGGGCCGCGGGGCGTGAAAGTCTCTGCTTTGTCCACTGTCTGGCGGACCCTTTGGTACACATGAGAATGTGAAGGGCATGAGAAATAATCTACTTTTTGTAACGGTGAACGACAAGTCTCGAACCTTGAAGAAAACTCCCCCTCTGCAAAAGAAATTTGTTTTCTTCATTTTTTTTGCCAAGCAGGAAAGGTCCTGCCAGCCCTCGTTCCGACCGGAGGGCCCGAAAAAAAAAATAGTCGACCCCCTATGGTGAGCGGCCGGCAGGGTAGGCCAGGCGAGGCCACGCCGTGCACGGCTGTCGGAGGGTTGCCTACCTGCAAGGCGGCCCCGGGCTGCCGCCGTCGTGAGATCAATGCGGCACGAAAGGTCACTCACCGGGGACCGCGAGGGGCCGTGGGGGGCCGCGGGGGCGTGTCCCTCAGCACGCTGCGGCAGCACGATGCTTTGACGTATCGGCCACGGAGGAAGGGGGTGGGAGACACTGACAAAAACCGCACCGGCAAAGTTTTTAAAAATACAAAAAAAATACAAAATAATCTAAATGGGTGCGTTATCTACGTCTAGAAAAAATGTACTGGCCGAAGAAAGTTAAAATGAGACGATGCATTCAATTTTCCCGGTGAGGGATGACCCGGATTGCCCCAGAATTTGTCCACTGGGCTTCCGAAGTCGGTCCCAGCCCTCGCCCAGAGAGAGAGAGTGCAGGTGCAAAGGAAACACAACAAGAAGACAAAATGTTTCGGGCCGGCGCTGCTTACGTTTGGACGACCGCCGGGCCTCAACGGCCACCAACACGCATTGATCCATCCAGGTGCCCCCCGCGGGGCCCGAGGGGCATCGGGGAGGCCCCAGTGGGGCAGCCCGGCTGAATGCAGAAGGGTGTCGGGGTGGGGAGGGGGGGGACGACGGTCAGTAGTTTGGGGTGCCGAGGAGCCGCGCGGGGGTGAGGGTGCCGGTCAGTGAAGGGGGAGGAAAGAAGGGGAGGGGGGCGGGTGTTGTAGTGAAAATAAGGCCCACGCTAGTCCCGGCCGATAGCACTACTTATAGTGGCATTTCGGCGGAGGGGGTGACGGACGCGCCCCTCCTCATGACCCCCCGCGAATGTAGGCCGCGCCGGGGGGGTCAGCGACCCCGCCGCACCGGCACGCGCGGGGAGGGGCCGTGCCCGGCGTGTGCGTGTGTGTGCGTGTGTGTCCGCGTGCGTGCCATATGTGTCACGGCCGGCATCCTCATATACGGAATGCTCTCCCGGGCCCATTAGTTGCCGGCGATAGCGCGCTCCCCCGCTGCCCCCCGCCTGCCCTGGGCCTGGGCAGCCCGAGGGGAGACGGGCGCCTGCGAATGCCGGGGTAGGCCAGCCCGCAAGACACGCGTGCGCGCAGCGGCCGGAGCTGGCCTACCCGGCAGGCGCTGTACGGTGCGCGCGGGTGCCGGCCGCATGGCGGCGCCCCCACGGTTCAGTGTATGGAGGCGGGCAGGCGACGGCGGCGGGGCGACACACAACAACGGCGTCCCACGCTCTGAAACAGCCCATTTCAGAGGTCCGGTTCCGTTCGGTAATTGCTCTCCCGTGGGGCGTGGCGTGGCGCGGCGGGGCGTGGCGGGGCGTGGCCGCCGCCCCCGCACCCGGAAGACAAGGGCTGGCAGGGCCGGATGCCCGGGTCGGGGGTGGTGGCGGTGGTTGGTGGGAGGTTATTAAAAGCTGTGCACTGCAAACGATATGGAAGAGCGACAGCCACATTACACCATCCCTAAGCAGAATCTTATCACCAATGATATTTGTATTGATTTCCCGCAATCGATGGGGGGGGGGGGGGCGAAAAAAGTGTACTTCAGTTTTGTTGTAGGCGGCCTGAGTGAGCCGGCCACGACTGGCCGGGCTACGCGCCGCGCAGACAGAGCGTGCCCCCGCGGCCCCCGCGGCCCCCGCGGCGTGTGGCGTGGGGCTAAATATAGGGCCGAACATGTTTTTTTTTTGCTTTATTTTTTTTTACATCGCGGTGCCAGCACGGCAGGGCTAGCCAGCTCGGCGTCAACATATGCCCCCAAGCTATGCGACGCTATGAACACTCACACACACGTGTCATCTCAACCCTGGAGAAATACACTTTTGGCGTAGCACCATAAAATAAAAATCTGCGAACGAACACAAACCCTCGTGATTCTAAGGCGCTCTCGCTGTTTTTTTTTCTCCCGCGCGTTGCGACGCAGCTGTGTGGGGCAGGTCAGGGGCGCAGCGACCTTGGGGCCCTGTGTCGGTTTCCGCCACTACCGCGGGCCACACAAACACATAACCCCCCCGAACAGAGGCTCAGGTACCGCAACACACAAAAATTATTCGAAATGCGTCTAAATATCAATTTTTTTTAGAATTTCTAGTTTTGTTTGTGAATTTTTAAGCCTTTTTTCTGATTTTTTTTGACAAGGACGATTTTATTTGTTTTTTTTTCTGAAATTCTGAGCCCGGCCTCTTCCAGTAGTTAACTGAACACAAGTGGAAACAGAGGCCGAGATACCCTCCCCCCTCCCCCACTCCCTGATTACCACCTTGCACGTGACGTCACATGACGTTTACTGTGTTTGGGTGGCGGCCGGCCGGCGCCGGGTGCGGCCTGTGTTTACAGGCCCGACTAGCCCGCCTTGCTAAGCACTGCGCAGCGCTGCTTTGACTCCCGTGCAGCCGGGCGCCGCCGCGGTTAGCTGCCAATAATGCCTTCCGGATGGCCGAACACCCCCTCCCCAACACTCCCATCCTCCTTCATTACCTACGCAGTGTGTACAAAAAAAAAAGAAGAAAAAAAATCGGTCAGCTCTTTAGATCGTAGATCGTATTGCGACGGGAGAGGGTGGCCCGTCAAGGCGATCGTGTGATGCCATCAGAGGGGATGGGCTGATGGCCTGACGGCCTGACGGCCCCAACAGCGGCGTTTTCGGCGCACTTCCCGCACACGAGTCGAGGACGCAGGTGAAACCCGATTCCGCCAGCCCTCATTATTTTTGGTTTATGGCTTATTCGGAGAATTTTAAACCGTAAAAAAAAACTGAAATTGGGGAAAAACATCCCCTTACAAAAACAAAATAAAATATCGGTGGTCGGTATGGGGATGCGCAGGTGCTGTCTTATCTCTCTCTCTCTCTCTCTGCCTGCCGTGCGGGTTCGCGTCGCCGCGTGTCCGCAGATAGCAGGACGCACCGGCGGACAGACAGACAGACAGACAGACTGAGAGGGGGCGTGGTGGAAGCGCAAAAGCGTCCCGGGGCTAAAAATATCCCCACAACTGAATGATTGTCGTACAGTTGGTGCAGGACGGGTCGACTGCCCTGCGCCGCTGCCCTGCCGCTGTCCAGACGGACACGGCAGCGACTGCGGCGGCGCGGCCAGGCGCAGAGCGCTCAAAATGTGGCGGCGGGGCTCAGCATGGTGGTGGTGGTGGCCCCGTTCCCCGCGGAAACCCGCCGCCGGCAGGCCGTGCGGAACTCTGAACGCGGTCTGGAAAAATTTCGAAATTCGACGTGAGCTGCATCCGTCTCACTCGTACTTCTACGGGACGCTCCATGCGTGTGACGGAGACCGACGCTGCGAATGCGGCAGTGGTTGTTCGGAGTCAGCCGGGTGTCGCGTCAGGAGCTTGTGAGGCAGCGCCGGGCGGACGGGCGGCCCATCCTACAGCCGCGCAGCGCTGGCGGCGGAGCGCGGGGAGGGGAGGGGCCGCTGGGGGAGCCGAGCCGAGGGCGCCGAGGGCTCTGCGGCCGAGCGGAGGCCGTCGGCCACCACAAGGCGCTGGTGCGGAGGGGCCGTCCGAAACCCACGGGCCCCACGGCGGGCCCCGCACGGGGAAGCAAAGGGTGGCTGAAACAGGGCCGACCCGCGACGCCTGCCTCGAGACAAGGACACAACCCCGCTCCCCGCTGCTGCCGTCTCAATGCCGTTGAAAGGTTAGATTAGCTGGGAGGACTCTCTTCTCAACTCTTCCCGAAACTGTACACACACACACACACACACACACACACACACACACACACACACACACACAGACACTGACTGCACAGACACACACACACAGACACTCACACGGGGTCTGATTGTGTTGTCCACGTCCGCGTCGGCTGTTTTTACCGTCGCAAACGTAATTCTGAAGATGATCGTCTCGATTTTTCGTTCATGGTATGGGCGGTGTGTTTTACAGGCCTTGTATCAGGGGGAGGGCGGAGTGGGGGCGGGGCCACACGTGTGACGTAATAGGCGACCAGTGCCTAAGTATCCTCCACGCCCCCCACCCCTGTCCCCCACCACCCTGGGAGGGGGCTCGGGATGCCACTGCCATCCGGCACCCGCCGGTTTTCCTCCGCCTTCCAGTCGGCGGCGCCGGAAGCAGGGTCGGGCCAGCCGGGGCATGGCGGGTGGGAGAGAGAAAGACACAGAGACAAACAGAGAGAGAGACACACACACAACGCGGCCCTCCCTCGCTCTCTGTCGCACACACACGGCTGCGTTCACAAGCTGCCCGTATATTCGGCTGCGCAGTCAGAACGTGTCAGGCGGGTGCCTCCTGTGTCTCTCTACGAGACACCCGAGGCCAGAAATTTTGCCGAGCCGAGCCCGGCGCGCAAATGGACTAAACGCCGACCCGCCCACCACGCGTTTGAGGGGACGGTTCGGCTTTATACGACGACAAAGGCAGAGAGGCCACGCTGCTACCCCTGCGGCCGCCGGCCCACCCCCGACCCCTCTAACCCCCTGACCCCGTGAGACCGTGCGCTGTGACGCACTTTGTGCCTCTCCCCGCTGCCTCCCCTCTCTCTCTCTCTCTCTCTCTCTCTCTCTCTCTCTCTCTCTCTCTTGCTACCCCTTGGTGCTGCTACCCCTTGCTACCCCTCCGCCCCACCACCACCACCCTCCCAGCGCAGGCCTAGTAGTCGGGTGCGCGGGCGAGCCCTCCCCGTGTGGCGTCGCCGCGCTCAGTGCGTCGTCCCCTCCGTCCGTCAGCGGTGCCCCATGAGAGAGTGCGAGCCGCGCGAGCCGTCTGTGCGCCCCGTGCTGCGGGGGCGGTGGCCGTCCCTCCGGGGCCTAGTGGAGGTCTAGAGCTGCTGCTGCTGCTGCGCGGGCAACAGGTGGCCGTCGGCGCCCCCCGTCCCGTCCCGACGCCATGTCCTCGTACAGGGGCAGCGGCGGCCGGCTGCCGGTGCTCGTCGAGGCCCCGGCGGTGAGTCAGCCGTCAGCCGTCAGCCGTCAGCCGTCAGCCCCGGGCCCCGGCCGGCGGCCGCCCGGTGGGCAGGCGACCCGCCGCCGCGGCTGCGCGTTCGGCTGCCTACGCTGCACGGCGTCCTCGGGCTCCGAGGGCAGCAGCAGCGGCGGCGGCGGCAGCCTGACGGATGGATCGTGGGGGGCATGAGCCGGACGGGTCGCAACCCCAAGCCGAAGGGCGGCGCTGTTGTTGTTGTTGTCGACGGTGAGTAACGGCCCTGCTGCTGCTCTCTGTGCGCAGAACTACATCGTGTCGTCGGAGAGGTGCGGCGAGCTCCACGTCCACGTCCAGGGCGAGGTCAGCCAGCAGGAGAAGCGGGCGTGCTTCCTCACGGTGCACGACCTCGGGACCAACCGTAAGTCCGTCGCGTGGGACCCCGGAGGTGATTCCGATAGGAGATGAAGCGAGCAGTGAAATGAAAATCTAACTTTCCAGACCGCTCCTTCCTGGACTTCGTCAACTCGCCGTGCATGCAGGAGATCAAGGACAGGTCCATCTTCGTGCACGTCGACATGCCCGGGCACCACGACAACGCCGACAACCTCCCGGACGGGTGAGGAGGCTCGACAACGCAACCGGCGTGGCGACGAAATCGTCCATCTAATTAATTTCCTAATCTGTACCAACTCGGTGCGTCCTAGGTTTGAGTACCCGTCGCTTGACGTCATCGGGGAGGATCTGGTGACGGTGCTCGACTTCCTGCACCTCAAGTACGTGGTGCTGCTCGGCGAGGGGGCGGGCGCCAACGTGCTGGCCAGGTTCGGCCTCAAGCACCCCACGCGCGTCCTCGGCATGGTCCTCATCAACTGCACCGGCAGCGCCGCCTCCGTCATGGAGAACTTCAAGAACAAGACGGTCAACTGGAAGAGCAACGACACGGTGTCGTCCTCCGCCGAGCACTACCTGGTGTTCCACAAGTTCGGACACGTGAGTAATTCGCGCCTTAGCCGCTGCTGCATGGTTTTGAGCGATTTGCGGGTGTACAGCAATTTATTAGACTAGCGAGGTTTATGAGATTGATCTGCCTTCTGCCTATCTCACCCACTGCAACATGATATTTTTTTTTGTGGATTGGTTTAAAAAAAAATTGACTAAAAACAGAAAAAAAGGTTTTGTCTTTTTGCTTAGTTCCTTGGAAAATGGATCGAGTTCCTGTGCCCCCCTCCCGCCGTCCCGAGCATGTCCTGATCTGGATGAGCCACAGCCTTGCATCCGAGGGGTTGTAAATAGCATTAGCCTGACTGAACCCGAAAAAATACCCCAAACCCAAAGCAGTCATTTCAAACGCACAAAAAAAAATTCTCTCCCACCTTTCCCGTTTCTCATTTTACCCTCGCCGGCTTACGTCAATGAAACAAAAGGGTATATTATTACCAAGGTTTTGTTTGCCTCCTCGACACCATGTCTCTCCCAGCCAACTCATGGTCCTGATCCCTGTGACTTTGCTCTAATCTCTGTGGTTCCCGCATGTCCACCTGCCGACGCGCTCACCACATTCGCTCATCAGATGATCACCAACGATCAGGTAAGAACCAAATAACCATGCCGCGTCTGTGTTTTCTTTTTGCTCACGTTTTTCGTCGCGCGCGGGACCGACCACCGCGGCCGCACCACGCGGATAACCACGGCCTTAATCGGCCTTAGCAGATTACGAGATACCAAAGTGTTCGGCGACCGAGTCCAACCTACTTTTTCTGTATCCCAGCACAGTGAGGAACGGTTAATCGGTGTGATGTCATAAACCGATTCGGGGGAGCGGGGGTCAGTGGCGGATCCAGGAGTGGCACGAGGGGGGGGGGGGGGCGGTGCCTCTGCCTTCCTGCAGGACACCGTCGCTGCCCCGTGCCTCGTGCCACTGGCAGGATGCTGCATTCCTCACTGGGGCACCGCCGCCGCTCTCTTCCGAGTCCTGAAAATCGCCTCATTCCGTGTCTCTCCGTGTGCAGCAAGTGAGCCACGACAGCAACTCGGACAAGGAGAAGGTGGTGGACGAGTACATCCAGCGGCTGCACAGCACCACCATCAACACCAAGAACCTCAAGCAATACGTGCACGCCTTCATGAAGTGAGTGCCGACGGCGTTTCGCTTTTGGATATATATTTTTTTAAATTATTCTTTTATTTCTGAACCACAAAATCCACAAATGTGACCCTTCGCAGGCGCATGGACTTGCCGCTGTCCGAGTCCAAGACGGACATCCTGCTCATCACGGGTGTCCTGGGGGCGTACGCGTCCGTCGTGGAGAAGCTGCACAAGGAGCTGGACAAGGACAAGGCCACCCTGCTCAAGGTGGAGAGGGCCGGGGACGTGCTGTCCGACTCGGTGAGTGACGCGGCTCGAGGCCGCCCGGAGGCGCCCGGAGGCACCCGGAGGAGAGGCCGGGCGGCGGATGACGCATGCCCCGACTCCCGACTATCCTGGCTCCCACACCCACACGAGCGCTCTTCGGAGAAAGGATTTTTCCTTCCAGCCGTGCACCTCGCCGCCGCCCGATCTCCACCATTTAAAAAAAAACCCTCCCTCTCTCTCTCTCCTGCTTGCAGCCGGCCAAGGTGGCGCAGAGCATCCTGCTGTTCTGCAAGGGCCTGGGCCTGCTCACCTCCGTGTCGCTGCCCGGCGTGGACCGGCAGCGCACCTTCTCCGGCTCCTCGGGCGAGGGCGAGTCCCTGGGCCGGCGGCGGCTGTCGCGCGGCATGTCCATGGAGGAGTACGACAAGCCCAACATCCGGCGCCTGTCGCTCACCTGCGCCGACCCCCCGCCGCCCGTCCCCGTCGCCGGCAAGGCCAAGTGAGCGCGGCGTCGACGGCGTCCGGGACTTCTCCCCCGCGAGGAGAGAGAGAGAGAGAGAGAGAGAGGACTGCTCCAGCACGTGGCGGCCCCGCCGAGCCCTCCCGCATGAGATCGCCGTGCCTTAGCCGTGCCTTAGCCGTGCCTTAGCCGCGCCCTTCAGGCCCTTCTGGCCGTGCCGTGTGGCCCTGCGGACGAGTGCGGGACAGTGGCGGCGGCAGGGGGTTTGTGAGGCGCCCCCCCCCCCATAAATGTGTATACCTGCTCCCGACCACGTCGCCCCGTCTCCCCTGATATGGCTTCAGCTGATAAGATATATTTTGTATGGTTACCGTGTAAGGAAGCGCGTGGGTATGTGCCGGTACGTGAGATATTTGAATCCTATTTTGTCGCAGGGTGTACAAATATAGTTTTTTTCTGTGACGAAGAGATCATTTTTGGTGTATGTTTGATCCGGTTTGTTATTGTGTTGATGTAAACTGTGCGTGCTGTAGATGGCAATTTCTTTAAAAAAAAAAAACGCTTGTTTCGTAGTGTATACTTGCATTGGTAACCGTTGGACTACGGTGCGCCCCTACGGGGGCGAGCTATTTTAGATATTATTTACTTCTAGTTGGATATTAGAGTATAGAGCCAAGAGCACATATGGGCCTATGGCTGCTAAAATACGTCTAGAATTAAAGCTAGAATACCATTGCGATGTGCTGTACAGGGTGTCTCCCTATGCACGTGCGGATTTCGGGGAATGGAAACTGCCAAAGCCAATGGATGAGACACACAGGTCCATGCAGCAAGCCAAAGGTGGATCAAATCGCCGATTTATAAGCTTGCCAAGGCATGGTTCGTGATTTGGGGCGTGACGGACGGGAAACTCCAAATCGCCTTCATTATTTTTTATTCTCTTGAAATCCGGTCCCGTGCATAGAGGTGACACCCTTCGAGCGTTTGACAGCCGTCATATTTATACAGTCATTAGTCCGTAAGCAGCAGCCGGCCGATGGTAATTTCTCATTCCACTGCTTTGTCTGCATTGCAAATGTCTATCGTCTAAATCTAGAGTTCCTCGACGCTTTTAGTTCGTGTTTTTTTTTCTCACTGTCGTTGAAACTTTTTGTCTTTGGAATTTGATAGGGAGAATTAAGCGTGTTTCAACCGGACTAGCACGTGCAATAGCAAAGTACTTTACTGAAAGTATCATCGGCCTTTCGCACAGTCAGCGGCGGCGGTTATTTGCGCTGGCTGCGTCATTCCTACTTCGTTTATAATAGGCTTGTTTAGAAACATTATTTTCGAGGACCAGTTGCATTTTCTTAGAAAAAGAAACACAAATAAAGCAAACTTTCTATTCTCGTGCCAAATATGATTTACTTTAATCCAATCATTTAATTTTGTCCCGAAAGGTGTGTTTTGTACAAAATATTATTTTTTTCTGATGCGGCCGCGCGGTCCCCGCGGCGGCGGCGGCTCCGTGGAGAGTTTCCGCTCCCTGCGAAGGGCGGGGCTGGCTGCCGCTCCTGCCGCCTCATGTCAACACAACGTTGCTATTTTTTAATGAATGGCTTCTCGTTCCTCGCCGAATCGGCCGAAACCACGAGGCACACGTGAGAGAGTTCATTCACTCGCTGGCGGCGCGGCGGCACGGGTTTTGTGTGGATTCCACAGCTCTATTTCCGAGAAGACCCACATCGACGCTGTTTTGGAACGTAAACCCCACATCCGCTCGGACCTGCGCCGTTTCCTATTTATTCATTCCTTTCCTTTGCGATTTTCCCTCGAGAATCAGTATCAGTATAATTTTTTTTTTTTTGAAAAAGGGGTAACAGTATCATAAAGCAGCAAGAGAGAGAGAGAGAGAGAGAGAGAGAGAGAGAGAGAGAGAGAGAGAGAGAGAGAGAGAGAGAGAGAAAGCAGAGAATTGCAGCCCATAGAACTAGGCGCCGTTTGACACGATTACAAGAGAAAATTAAAATCGTGACACATCTTCGCTCGCGTGCACACACACACACACACACACACACACACACACACGCCGCAAGTATGCCGCGTGGCCCGCGATATTTCCCGCCCCGTCTCAGACACGACGGGGCCGGCGGCCGACGGCCCGCCGTTAAAAACAGGGCGAGTGACTTTGTTTCTCGGATCGCGGTGAAACCTAATAGCTACTCCGGCGAGGATGGATAGATCTGCGTCATCCGGCGAAGCAGCACTGCAGACAATCATTATTGGCGTCTAGCTCGTACTTATAGTCCCAAATGCCTGGATACGTAATGGTAAAAAGTTTTCAAAGCAAAATAAACCTCCTCCAACTCGTTATCATAACCTTTCGACCGTTATCGCGCGAAACTGGGTGATGGTGGCGATACTCGTTTGTTTGTCTGCGCGAGCCTCGGTACCGCAGTCGTCTGCTCGCGAGCTTGTCGCAGTGTGGCCGGCAGGACAACGCGGACGCAGATGTCGCCGAGGGCCGTAAGGCCGTAAGTACGAGCATGGCGGCTGGGGGACTGTAGGTCCGGCAGGCCCGGCCCCTCCGAGCAGCGGGAGGAGCGAGACACACCATGGTGTGATTGACCTACAGCCAGTGAATCAAGTCTTATCACCATGGCAGCAGTGAAGAAGGAAGATTGGGCCTTGGACGCCTGCCTGAACGGACTCTGCTTTGTGTTTGGTAGTGCATCATGTGCTGTACGGCGCGATACAACAAAACTTCTCGACGGACAAAACTATACAGTACGGGTTGTTTTTTTTTTGCCCTCACGAACGTTTTTTTCCAGACGAATCTAAGACTCAGCTTAGACGCTCGCCGCCACGGGGCACCGCCGCGGTTAACCACGGCCGTGACCTAACTTGATGCGCTGCGACGTTAGATGAAGCCGACTGGCGCGAAAAAAACAAAACAGAGAAGAGACAAGAGGAGGAGAAGAAGAAAGGCGGTAGAAGCTTCCCGCCGGTCATTTCTCTCGAGAAGCTTTTGTCAAACGGGGTAATCTTTGAACTGCGGCCGCGCGGCGGAGGCCATCGTCGGCCAATCACTGTGGCGCGTAACGACTTTTTCTCGTATCGGCGGGTATTTGAACCCGCGCTGCCGCGGCCCGACCGAGCCGGCGGCGGCGGGAGAATCGAAGGGCAGCCGTGGTTGCCGATTATACATGGGGGCAGAATAGGCACCTCCGACGAGGCCGGAGGTGAGAGAATCAGGGTGCTTCCCAGAGCGGGTACGGATAGCATGGAAAACGGCTCGGCAGAGGCGCTTGTTCTACCACTTCCGTTCAGGAGCCTCCCTGGAAACGCCCATTTCCAACGGTTTTCATTCGAAACAGCGTCCAAACCGGCGCAGTTCCCGCGGCCCGCGGCACCGCAGCCCCGCATTGCATGCAACTGTATTGCGGTGTTTACGCCGAACGGGTTCGTATAAATAGGTGCTCGCGGGGACAGAGGACAGTCGGCCCCTCGGGCCTGCAGCAGCAACAGGCTGATCCCGAGGAGACATTATTTCGTCGCTCTGCCTCTGTCGCACTCACGGGCCGTCCCTTAGGGGGCGAGAGAGACGGGACGACACCCTGACGGCCTCGGCGGCGGCGCAAAGCCACCCTCCCAATTCTCATTTTAAAATAAAATAAAATTAGCCAACGTGAACGTGCACAGGCCCGCCTCAGCAAGACTAGCGAGACTCCGTCGCGGATCGGGGCCGATACGTCCGAAGAAGTTCTGCGTGGGTACCGGCGGGTACCGGTGGGTACCGCGAGGCGGCGAGAAATAAACAGCGGCGCCGGCGTTATCGGGGCGACACGGCCGCGCCGCCGCCGGGTGTGCCGCGGCTCGCGGAGTGCGAGAGAGACGACACGTCGCGTCTGACTGCGGCAGTGCGAGAGGGATGTTCGACCAGGGGGGGCATGCTCGGCTGGGCGTCCCTCTCGCACGGCCGCAATCGAGTGGGGCGTCTCTCTTGCACTGCACGGCGGGGGGTGGGGGGACGCCCAGCGCGGGCCGGCGCCGGTCGCCGCGAGTGAGCCGCCCCGGTGACAGCGGCGCCGAGGGGCGCACAGCGACGCTCAGGTGACACGGTATGGCATGGCGTTATGTAACACGGCGGCCGACGACCGTGTGAACACGAACAGGGGGGGCAGGAGGGCGAGAGGGCGCGCGAAAAGCAGCGGGGGGTGACGCCGGGGTGAACAGGGGAGCGGGACGGGAGGGGCCGCGCCACGCGGCGAGAAGGACCGCGATAAAGCCGTCCCGCCACGCAGATACGCCGGCCCCTGCGTTCCGCGTGTGCGTACAGGTATATATGTGTTCCCCCCATTGAGGATCGGCCGCGCCGTAGCCGCCGCCGCCGCCGCCGCCGTGTCCGAATGGGCGCGGAGCAGGTAACCCGAGCCGCGCCCCCATTGGTCAGCGCGCCTGCCTACCTGTCCAGGCACCTGCCCAGCCCGCAGGAGTTGACTTTGGAGTGGTGCCGGCCGCGCCGGGCGGGCGAGGCCTCCAAAGCGCCGCCCTCCCCCGCCCCTCCCCGCCCCTCCCCGCCCCGCCGCGCCCTGGGCTTGCCCGCCTGACTGCTCGTGCCGTGCGCAACTGTTCTGGAATTCGACGTATGTTATGAATGAAGTGCGCATCTCTGCCCCGCTCTGTCCAAGGCTCTCTGCCCAAGGCTGTGCTCGAGCCCCCCCCCCCCCCTTCCTCCCCGCCCCTCCCCGCTCCCGTCTCGCCCGCGCCGCCGCGCCCCGCAAAGGACCACATTCCCCTTCCCAGGTAAGCATTATTTTCTCCTCCAAAGCCCAAGTTTTTCTGAGCTGATTCATCGAGCCCCCCCCCTCCCCTCTCCCGCGTCCTTCCTTCCCCACCCCCCGCTCTCCCCCTCCGGCGCTCCTTCCCCTCCTCTCCTCTCCGCGCGCGCTCCGTGCAGGACAACAACAAGTCAAGGGCGATCAGGGCCGTTTGACGTTCCAGTGCATCCTTCTTTCTTTCTCTCTCTCTCTCTCTCTCTCTCTCTCTCTCTCTCTCTCTCTCCCTCTCGGTACTTCATTACAGGAGGCACGTCCCCGCCGTGTTTACATCGGCCGGTGCCCGCGCCCTCGGCGTCGTGAGCGTCTCCTCGCGGCCTCCGCGGCGCTTCGCTGGCGCAGCTGGCGCAGCTGGCGCGGCTGTTTCTAGCGGGCGCGTCGTGGCTGGCGGATGTCCACCGCGGCGGCGGCGGCCGTGCCGACGCCAGCAGGGACTCGGGTTCTCGGGTTCCGCCAGGTCATCTCGAAGGCGCCACACTTGGCAGAGGCAAATGACAACACGACGCCACGCCGCGGCGCGGGCGGCAGCGGGCGGCAGCGGGGACGTGGGGCACCGCCGGGCACTGCACGCCCGCCTTTTGGGACCACGCCCACGCCCGTGGCAATAACATCAACAACATAGAGAGGGTAATGGGCGGGAGGACCCCCCCGGGCGCGCCGCCGGGTGCACCTGCACGACGGCCGGCCGCCGCCCCCCGCGCCGCGGCCACCCCAACGCCCGCCCGGGCTGCCGCGCGAGGGACTTCCCGCGGGGAAGTCCTCGGCCGCGCCGCAGCCGGCGCCGTCCTCGCCCCGGCCCTCGTCCTCATCCCCCGGCCGCCGCCGCCTCACGCACGAGGTCCGCTTTCCCGGAAAGGCCTCCCTCTTGTCCGATGTTTTCTCCTTTTCCCGCCCTGCGGTGCCTGCGGCCTGCGGCCTGCGGCCGCGCCGTGCCGCGCTGCGCCGCACGCTACGCTGCGCTACGCGAGGCGATAGTCCCGCCATGGTCCCACCCGTTCGTTCATGGGTCCCCCCTTCCCCCTCCCCGGCTCTAACTTCTACTACGCCCTCCCCCTCCCCTCCCACCCCCTGCCTCGGCGCCACTCCCCCTCCTCTCCCCCTCCCCTCCCGCGCCCCCGCCGCGCCGAGGCAGGGAATGGCTGTTGCTGCTGCTGCTAACGCCCCAGCTCCCTACATTGTACCGTGGAGCGCGCTTCGATTCAGTTCGCGCCGCGACGGCGAGCCGAGGTTAGTCGGGACGGACGTTAGCTCGGCAGCTCAGCTCGGCGGTGGCCGCTGAGCAGTGCCGTCGGCAGCCAGTGGCAGGAAGGACCCCCGGGCCTGGCCGCGTCCCGCGGTGCTGCCCGCGCCGCCGCGCCCAGCGCGCCCAGCTACATCCAGTGCGTCGAGCAGGAAGAGGTCCGAGCCGAGGCGGTGCTGGTTGCCATGGCAAGGGTCGTGTAGGGCCTAGCCTCGCGACAGGTCCGCCGCCAGACAGCGGAGCGGCAGGCCACCCGCCCAGCGCAGGGACCCCCAGCCGCCAGCCACCCTCCGCCAGCGCGCACGCGCGCGCGCAGCGCCCGTCTGATCCGGACCGAGTCGGAGAGCCACCAGTAGCCGCCGAGGAGCCGAGCGCGGGGCCCCGCCCTGCGTCCTGGTCGACACCATGACCCGCCAGTACAGAGTGGTGATGGTGCGGCACGGCGAGAGCGAGTGGAACCTCCAGAACCTCTTCTGCGGCTGGTACGACGCCAAGCTCAGCGACATCGGTACGTACTGGCCGCGCCTGCTTTCCCCCTGCAGGTCTGCGAGTCCCGCGGAGCCTCCAAGCTCACGCTCTCGGCGGCCACCAGTGGCCGCGCGGCTCCGGGGCGCGGGATGTGTGTTTTAAGGTTAACGCACAGCGCCCCCACCTCTCCAGCCGCCATTCATTCGTTCACTCATTCATTCGCTTTCACGCGCTCGCGAGGACATCGCGCTTAACCGCACCAGGAGTCCTTCCCCTCCCACCTCCGCCCCTGCCCCCCCCCCCCCCCCAGTGTCCCTCCCCGCGCAGCGCGGCTCCGAACACGGACACTGTCAACTCGGATCCTTCCCTCTCCCTCTCTCTCGCGCGCTTTCTTACGGGGCACCCCACGAGTGTGACAGAGGCAGAGCTAAGACAACGTATTCGGAATCGGCCTGCCGCCAGGCATCGCATCGCGTGCCGCGGCGGAGCCTGGCCGCGCGGCAGAGCCGAGCTGAGAGGCTAGCGCTGGGACAGGAAGAGTAGTTCTCCAGGCTGACGCCATTGCCTTTCCCGCTGCTGTTTGTAAACAAGAGAGCGGCGCCTCGCGCGGCCCGCCGCCGCTGCCGCCTCTACTGCCGCTCTGGAGCTCTGGAGAAATGGCGCAATCTCCGCGTTTCGTGGCCGGACCCCGCCGAGGGGCCGCCCGTAAGCGGCGCCGCGGCGCGCTTTGCAGTGCTTGCGGCGCACGCGGCACCGCGCTGCGGAGTAAGCGTTCCCTCGCAGAAAAAAAAATGGCCAGAGAGATAGCCGAGAGTAGGGGGGCCGTCCGTCAATGCGGCCACCACCGCCACCGCTGCTCAGATGCGCGGCGCACCGCGTCTCGACGCGTGTCGCGTGTTTTGTGGAACGCCCCCTTTGCATCGTCTGCGAACGCGCTGGATCCCGGGGTCCGGGAAAACAAAACGCGGGGCGGGAGGGGAAATCCCCCGCAGGACACTCCCCCGTCACAAACATGTTGTGCTGCCGCAGGCCGCGAGGAGGCGCACGCCTCCGCCAAGATGCTGCAGGAGGCGGGCCTCGAGTTCGACGTGTGCCACACCTCGCTGCTGTCCAGGGCCAACGACACCCTGGACGTGATCCTGCGGGAGATCGGCCAGCCCAACCTGCCCATCTACAAGTCGTGGCGCCTCAACGAGCGCCACTACGGCGCGCTCACGGGCTTCAACAAGCTGCAGACCGCGCAGAAGTACGGTGCCGAGCAGGTGAGCCCCCGGCCCCCGGCCTTCCCCCGCTACGCGGCCGTCGGCTGTCTGACGGGGTGTGCAACACAAACATGGCGAATCCCATCTCCCATATAACCGAACGGCCGGCGTTGACAGGTCCAGATCTGGAGGAGGAGCTACGACATCCCGCCGCCCCCTATCGAGGAGGACCACAAGTACTACAGCGCCATCGTCAGCAACCCCAAGTTCGCGCAGGACCTGAGCAAGGACGAGATCCCGAAGACCGAGTCCCTCAAGACGACCCTGCAGCGCGTCATCCCCTACTGGGAGGACGTGATCGCGCCGCAGATCCGCCAGGGCAAGCGCGTGCTGATTGTGACGCATGGGACGAGCCTGAGGGGCCTCGTCAAGCACGTTCAGCGTAAGTCTGCCTGAGACCCGGCGCGTCTCGTGTCGTGTCCTCGCCGTGTGTTTCTAACGTTATCTCTCGCCTTCCTCCCCCTCCTGCCCCCCCCGCAGAGATGTCTGACGAAGCCATCCAGAAACTCAACCTCCCGAACGCGATCCCGTTCTACTACGACCTGGACGAGAACCTGCGGGCCGTCCGCCCGCTGCGCTTCCTCGCCGACGAAGAGACAGTCCGCAGGGAGATGGAGAAGGTGGCGTCGATAGGGAAGTAACAACTCTATTTTAAGAGCATTATAAGACTGATTCATTTTATCTATTAATAATTTCGCCCGACCCGTGAGTGGTAGCGGTCGGGTAGTACACTAAAGTATGCATGAAGTGCTAACAGAGGCTAAGAATTTCAAGAGTTAGAATGTAAGTGTGAAACCAAGTTCTTTGTTTGCCCTTTTCTTTCTTTTGGATGTAATTGTAACACATCTTTGGATGATGATTTAGGAAAAAGAAACAAAAACCAAGAATATGTCTTTTACTTATGAATATAGCAATATTTATTTCATTTAGTTGAATTCTTTGCACCCTCTCCAATTCTTATTTTCAAAACAATGACCAAAAAATACACAAAGGATCAGGCTCAATTTGGCACATGTAAACTGACAAATTGCAATCATAAGAAAATAACACCACTCTACAATGTATGTGAGTAATGGTCCACTTTTAAGTTAAAGCATTGATTTACATTACCCTGAGATTTAGTAAAAATAATTAAAATACAAATTTTAACAAAAAATATGAATTTTTTAAGTCAAAACAAAGAGTTCAACATCCCAAGGGTATGTTTTTAATCTACAACAAACCTACACATGAAGACAGATGTAACATGTAACAAATCTTGTTACAAATCTCAAGCAACAAGTCCATAAAATTGCATTATCTTAATTAAGGACACACAGCCAAGAGCAAGTAGATTCTTCATAATATTAACCATGGCTGCTGATACAGGCAACCTCTGACAAACAAAGAGCCATCAAGAACTAAAGTCAAGTACCTGTTATACAGTACAGAAAAAGTGATGCTCAAACACTTTGAGATAGACAGATCTATCATGATTTGTATACTACAATAATCTCGCATCACAGACCATAGGAACAATTTCCAGACACAGCCCTTTGTCGTAAGCTACTGGTAAGTTATCTGTTTTCAAAAGTAAAATCCTCTTAATTGAAAGTCACAGACTGAAATGTCATTCTAGTACAAAATTACCATTAAAAATATACTATAAAAAATATAAATATATACTGGCACATCACATCATTGTGTGTCAGTGACTAATTCACAAGAACACAACAATTTACCTATATGCTTTGGCTATCTCTAAACTTGACAAATATTTTGGGGCACGAATTGAAAATACATTCATGATTATCACATACAGTCAGCAATTTAAAAAGAAAAAAAAACAAACTATTGAGCTATTAAGGATCACTTCAACAACCATGAAATAGGATTCCAACACAGCATATTTGACAAACTGCAAGATTCCACATTCTTTCAAGTTGAAGAGAAAATAAATTCGTGTAGAATAAAGAGAGTTTTATCATCACATAAGTTACAACAGCCCTCAGAGTGTACATGAGAAATTAAGTTATGGAGAAAAATACTACACACTGACCAGTCAGTTTTATGTTGGTTTGTCATATTGACACTCAAGAAGACACTACTTCTCTCTCTCACTTCCTTATGGAACTTGCAGGCTGATACACAAGCAAGCAGAAGTTTGGTAGTCGAAAAGGGTAAAAAATAGTACAAGAAGTGATACAGAAGCATATGGCACATTTAACATTATGAAGCTGAGCAACATGTCTCACTCTTTTTAGATAACTGCAATTTGACAGATTCCTCTTTACCCTTAGCTGAGGGCAGCTCACAGTTGTCTGCAATTAATTGGAATAACTCAACTGAAAGACAAAACAGAATATGTTAGAGAGGGAAGCCACAGAAAAGCACATAGGATCAGGGTTGCAAATATAAAATGAAAAACTTAAGAAAAGAAGAGTGGTCTTACCAACACTTTCTCCTGTTTTGCTTGAAGTTTCAATGTACACTGCACCAATGCCTGTAACATTAGAAATTTTAGTAAAAATACGATTTTTTCCACCACAACAATCAATATAAAATTTTTGTTCACCTTTAGAGAACTGTAATACTTTCTCATGAGAAATTGCTCGTGCTTTGGTTCCATCCTCTATGACATCTTTCTTAGTTCCACAAAGATAAATTTTACAATCCTGAGAAGCATATAACAAGATCATAGTATATGGATTCTTTATCAGTTTTCTGGTTAATCTTAAAGTGGGAAAAAAAAGTATGATTGTCACTCACTTCTTCATGGTTCCTCAGTTCAATTATCCACTGCTTGGCTCGGTCAAAGGTTACACGCTCTGAGAGATCAAAACACACGACAGCTGCTTTTGCATCTCTATAATACAGCTGACTCATTGCATAATATCTACAATTAAATAAAAATACTATTAGATTATAAATATTGGACGAACACATATTAATAATTGAAAAGTAACATGGAAATTTACCTTTCACTTCCTGCAGTGTCCCAAATGCCCATTACAAACTGGCGGCCTCTAGATGACACAGATTTTGAAGCAAATGCTGCACCAATGGTCTACAAGAACAACGGGGAAATGCTATAAAACTGTGATAAAAATGCAACAAAAAGTCTTCAGTATGCAAATGGAACACAAACCAGTCACCATTGTCATGGTTAATGCTTACATTTATGTGGGGTCGAGGATGAAAACGGTCCTGAACATACCGCTTCATGAGACTAGTTTTCCCGACAGCTTCAGTACCAAGCAAAACTACTTTAAAATCAGCTCCACTCATGTTTAACTATTGTTCCTGAAAGGTAAACAAAGAAATCTTGAGAAACCTAACCCTTGTCTGTTCTGTCCAAACAGGGACCAAACGGCTCGTCCCACCCCACAGAACCAGCTTCAAGAAATAGGTGGTGCTCACAGTCCGTTTATCGACGGAGCGCTGTGGCGCACGGGCTATGAGAAATCCAGAGCTCGCTAGAGAGTAAATATGAAATTCGCGTCAAAATTACAGGAGCACGGAGTAAAACTGTGACCGCACCGCAGCACGAACAGATGGGGAATTAGCGAAAAACGTCTAAATGAGAGGTTGACAGCGCAAACGTCAAAGTATACAGCCACAACGTCATCCGGCAGATGTGCAACAGCGCATCTGAATTTCCCTAAATATGACTGCCACGGCACTGCGAAGCGAACGAACTATAAACACACCCCTCCGGTGCTCGGTAGGGTCTCTGGGGAGGAGCCGCTCCGGGCTGGACAAACGCGGCTTCGGCTGTTTGTAAACTATTTTTATATGGAGACAAAATTTTATCCGGGAACGGATGTGATGACAATGTTATAAACATTAAGATGCGTCTCCTGTAAGTATGTTCCCGTGTGGCATTCCGTTGTTGCAATCCCAGTTTCGAAAACAAAGTACCTATGGACAGGTGTGCCTTGCTTCTTCCCTTTTGTGTATACTTGCATCCAACCAGCGGTGATATGAGAACGTAAACTTTTGCTTTCATGTACTTGTTTTGATGTTAAATTGTTGTATAAACAAACTAGTGGCATCGTTCTGAGGGAAATGACATATTTGTCACACATGCCGCATTGTCCGAAGACCGGTATGTTCCCTTGTGCAAGTATGCAGAGTGGAAACTTGTGTGTCACACCGTGAGAAACTGACATTAGTGTGCCAGTCGCACTGAGGTTATTGGTTACACTTTTCATTAATTTTCGTATCGGTGTCATTGAATGAATCACTTTTTCTGTCGGTTTTACGACCAGCGTATCGTCTCACGCTTGAAGATGTTCTCACCTGTGCCTCTGCTGTGCTGTGAACGTGTTCTTATGACCATGTTTGTCCTACATTAATCACTCAAGGTTAGGTTATACTTTCCATGTTTCTGCATACAGTCATGTTGATTGATATGCAATGGCTAGTGGCTGCACGTACCAAATGTGTGCCATCAAAAAAATTTGCAATTTCCGCAGGTGTAATTCATAGTTATGCATCTTTCCATTCAATTCTTTGAGGTTATGTAACAGTGTTTGGGGGAAGTATGTTGTTGTCATAAACGTTTTTTATCAATGGGCTTTACAGGACTCGTTCAAGCACTGGTTGTTTAATGACAATTTACAAGTTCTTATGATGTTGACAATTTTCACCCTGTGTGTCAGTTGTCTGTTAAACCTGTCTCGGGGCCCCACTCATGAGTTTTATTTACAGCTAAATGCAAGCATGAACTGAAATGAGTTGGTCACCTCTGACCTATCCTGCTTGAGCTGAATGCAGACACATCAGGGTGACGACAATGCAGAGTCTGGAGGATGCATGTGATGAAGCTGATGTACGCACTTATAACCTTATGATTTCTATCCCTGTGGAGTCAAATGCTTCAGTCCTAATTTTGGCATATATGTTTCAGAATTTGATGAACTTGGCCCGGAAGCGGCCAACATCAATTCCATTCTTCCAGCAAAAGAAAAATGGGCATGCATATTTTTCTATCCACAACAGGCTTAGGCGCCTTTATTATGAAGAATGTGCCAAGAAAAACTCCTTACCTCTGCAGGTTTGTGGTTGCTTGGAAATTAAACACTGCATCATTTATGTTTGGGCCTTTTAATCTCAATTGTCTCATATATGCCCACCAGGACCTCAAATCTACATCACTTCTCCTGGAGAAGCTTGTGGCAAGAGACAGTCTCAATACTCTTATAGTCAATCTATACCCAGGTAACAAAGGCTACTCTCTTGCAATGCGTCAGCCAGGTAATTTTCTTCCTCATATTTTATTTATTTGGGTCCTTGTGTCATTTTTATTTAAAACACTAGTTGAAAAATGTTGATGACAACATTCTATTGTTTGTAGGTCAAACTGATACTGTAACTGAGACTGTGAGATGGCCTTACCAGATGGATACTTTCCTTAGTTATCTGGATAATGGAGAATTGCCTTTTATGCTTGTTGACCTCCTAGAGGAAACATATCCAGAAGTCTTTTATTCAGGCTGCATTATTGCAGAAGTGAGAGACTATAGGCAATCGTTTCCAAATTTCTCTTGTAATACTCATCATGTCTTACTACAGCCTACTACCCAGGTACATATATTTGCTCTGATTTTTTGTTTTTCCCCTAGTTTTCTGAAAATTTGCTGAGCTTCTGTGTTTTCTCTATTGCAGAGTGTCATAAGTGATGTCAATTTACTGGCAGCTCAGAGTGATCTTACCAATGAAGAAAAGCTTTTGCTTGAATCAGAGCTTGTTCTTGCAACTCAAGGGCCTCTTTGTCTTGATCCCAAACCATCTCTAGTTCTTCTTCATGCCTCAGCTCAGCATCAAAGAAATCTTTTATCCACTGAGCCATTGAGACGGTGTGCTCGTAAATTTTCTCAGGTAAGTTTCAGTTTATCCAATGTTCTCCAAGCAATGGTTGTGCAAAAAGCCTTTCCCACATTCAGAAATATTTGTTTACAGGTGTCTGTTAACCGCAAGAGAAAATTAGATCAGTTTACTTCTCACCCTCAATTATCATTGTTAGATGCAATCAATAGGCACAGAGGGAAAAGTTCCAACACACCAACAACACAAGCTAGATTTCACAAAAAGGTATTAAATCTTTTAAATCACACTTAAAAGAGATTGTCTATAAACATGTCACATAATTTTATTTTTTTTCATTTTACTTAGCATATTGAAAGTACACTGGAAATTCCTAAGATATCTTTAGAAATAAAGCCACCTCCACTTTCACCTCCTGCTAAGGAAAGTGTTGATGTTGAAAAATATGCAAGAGAAGTGCAATGGCCTGTGGAAACTGCTGATTGCACACCACAACTTATAGAAGAATATGTGTTGGAAGCTGATAGAGGGCCAGGTGACTAAGATTCTAACTCATTCATTAATTTTGTTGTACCTCATTTTTCAAAGTTTTAATTGTTCTGAATGTGTTTTTGCAGACCAAACATACCACATCAAGATTTCACTGTATCAAAGAATATCTAATTTGGAATACATTGGAGAATTATATGTTGACAAGGACTACAGAGAGGGTGAAAGAAATGGAAGGACTTGCAGGTACTTATATTGCTGCTTTTCTTTTCTCTCTATCTTCTATTTAGATTTTTTTGTACTACATTGGCCTTATTTTATTAATTGGATGTTTTTTTATTTACATAGGTTTCCATTGGGGTCAAGATTGCAAGCCAGTCACTACATTCAGCAATTCAGTGAAATATTCACTGAAGAAGGCCGGAAATCTGTTAAAATAACACACCTTGTCCCTGGGCATCAACCTCGTATTACTTGTACTCCTGGAATGAGGGAAAGAGATGCCAAAGCTCAGGCCCAGGCCAAAGCGTTAGCTCGCAGCACTCTGGCTTCAGTTACTAGCACAACAAATCCACCTAACCTCAGGAGCCCATCAACTCCTAATAGTCAAATCAATAATAGTGGAAATACCGTGTTAACAAATTCCTCAGAAATAGCTCCTAATTGCAATCCAAGTCCTAGTTCAAACACGATGAGCACTGCTGTAAGCAATGTCAATCTTGTGAATGCTTTGTCATCTCCTCCTATGTCAAACAATTTTACAAACATCCTGAACTCTACATTAACTGGAGGACTATCACCTGCTGTCAATAATCCTCAGCCTTCCGTATGTACTCTAGCTGCCCATCAAGTTGTTTTTTTATTTTATTTTAGAAACAAAGTTTAACTGTTTAACTCTTTGTTTCTAGGTACAGCTTCAAGCTCCGGTTGTTGATAGTTCACAGACCCAGCTAAATCAAGTTAAACTGCCTCCTCCCCAGCCACCTCAACCGGCCCTGCAGCCTCAACCACTACAGCCTCAACCAGCTCAGCAATCTCAACCTGTTTTGCAGCCTCAACCAGCTCTGCAGGCTCAATCAGTTCTGCCGCCTCAACCAGCCTTGTTACCTCAATCAACTCTTCAGGCTCAACCGGCTCTGCAGTCTCAACTAGCCTTGCAGCCTCCACCAATCCAGCCTCAGCCTCTTCAGCAACAGACGCAATTAAGATCTCAACTAGAAACTCCTGCCAAAGTGGGAACACGTCCTATAACTAATCCGGCTATCAGTGCCTTAGTTACCAGCTTGATGAACTCGGCACAGCAATTTCAGCAGCAGCAGCAACAACAACAGCAACAACAACAACAACAACAACAACAGCAACAACAACAACAGCAGCAGCAACAATTACAACAGCAGCACCAGCTGCAACAGCAACTTCAACAAACTGGTGTGTTCCACTTGCAGAGCTTTCCAGAAATTAATTTTGTTGTCATCATTGAGCGTGTTCTAATTTTCATTTGTTTTCTGTGTTTCATTCAGGTGTTAAGCCTCTTGGTGCTGCAAACCCAGTTGGAGCTGTCAACACTACCAAGGCAAGCCCAAATACTCTTCTTAGTTTGCTGAACAGTACACCAAGTGCTAGTGGTCAGAAAGTTCGCAAGATGACTTTGTCAAACCTGCTCAACTCCAAGGTCCTCACGCCAACTCAACAGCAGCAATTGCAGCAACATATATTGCAGCAACAGCAGCAGCAAAGAATGTCTTTATCTGCTCTTGCTGCTCAACTTGCCTCACCTCCAGCAAACGAACCTACTCTGCTTCAGCACTCCCTGTCTTCACCACCACAAGTTCGTTTTTCTTCCCCGAATCGTGTTGGTGTGGTTCAACCAGTGCAGGAGCAACAGTCAGTAACTTCCCTTCTGCCAAGTTTTGAAGTGGAAGTCCCAAATGCTACTGGAAGTGGAACAGTGAATGTGAATGTAGCTGTGCCAGCACAATTTGATGTTCTGGATAGTGATGTGAACTTAGTTACTGGGACTGCCGTCAGTACTCCAACTGTTACAAGCTCAGTTCCTCTATTTGACATTAACCCAAGCAATTTCAGTGCCACTGTGAATAACTTTAATCCTCCGGGTGTGTCAAATTTTAACAACACTGCCACTGTTAATGTTCTGACGTCACCTAGTCCTTCAAGTTCAACAACCAATAACACAACTACAAACTTTGATCTCCAGAGCTTTGTCGAAAGTGCTCTTAACTCCGAGGGTACAAACAATTTAGTTCCAAATTATGAAATATCGGTTTCAAGTGCTGGTTCGGTACCGAACTATGAGATAAGAGTGCCTACTGTAGAAGAATCTGCAACTGCAGTCCCCGACTTGTCCAGCCAAGTTACATCAAGCTTTGAGCTGCCCGTACCTAACTCAACTTCAATTGAATCAGCTGCTGTAGAAGACTTTTTGAACCAGCAAACTAGTGCAACACCAAGTTACCAGATTTCTTACCCAGATATAAATTCTTTTGATACTAGTAACAATCCTCTTACTGTTCAAAACAACTTTGACTTCAGTAATTCCACTAACTTTACCACAGTTCCTGTTACTTCAAAGAATGTACCTGTAGCTTCAAACACTGCTCCTTTAAGCAGTGCCAGTACAAGTGGATCTAATCTGTTGTCCCGGATTTTGGCAAGTGGAACTGCAAGTGCAGCCATCAGGCGGCTTTCAGCCAGTGCTTCTGTGGCTAGTACAAGTAACAGTGAGAGCACTTCCAACACCCATGGAATGTCAGCGCTTTCTGCTTTACTTGCTGGTAAGAGTTAATCACCGTTATCATTCGGGTTTGACAGTTTGTACTTCTGGTCATCATTGTATCCTATTTTTTCAGGCACTCCTTCTGCTGATAATCCTATGCCTGGTTCATCAAATTCACTATCATGCTCATCTTTGTTGGAGCGCCTTACTGCCCCATCTGTGGCAAGCACAGTTGTTGCAAGTTCTGTTGGGCAGCCAGCACCACCACCACTTCAATTTGCAGTACCCTCGCCGTCAAAACCTTCAGCAAATCCAAACTTGGCCGCTAATTCTCCGGCAGCGTCGCCGGCCACTCCTAAATCCCCTGCTGTGGCTGTAGCATCTCCTATGTCAAGCCCTCCTAGTCAACCCACCAGTGCTGGACCTCAGGGCTTGACAGTATCTGGTGTCAATCTTCAGGGACTTAACTTAGCTAGTCTTCAAGGTGCTATTGGATCCATCCCAGGCCTCCAAAATGTTCAGGTTCGTATGAGGTGCTGATGACAGCAATGTTCCACATGCTTGTCAAATGTGATGACTGCCCGCAGCGTTGTCCACGTTTGCTATCCTTGTTCTTGGTGTCCATCGAAAGCCTCTCGCTTGACGGTTTTCCCTGCAATTCTGTGAATCCTCATTTTGATGCCACTATCACCCAAACAATAAGCACTTGACATTGAAGCACTGAAACCACTCACAAACTTGACCAAATTATTTTCTAGCGACCTTTGGCTCTATTTGACACTAGCAGAGAAAGTTATTTCTTGAGGTCTCTGTTTGGAAGGCAAAGACTGACTTTATTCGTCTTTGTACTAACGGTCTACCATACTCCCAATATGTCATCACATTCACATGTACATAGTTATTGTAGAAAACATGTGCAGGAGTTCATACATCTCAGATTTTTAATTAGTAACAAGTAACTGGTCGGGATTTTAACTAACATTCCAGTATTGTGGTCTATTAATATTCATTTGCACATCATATTGTTTTCCTCCCCCTGTATTTCCAAGTAATGGCTCACCCCTTGTCACATGATCAGGTATCCTTCCCTGGCATTTCTTCGCCAATATCCTTGTCCTTGAGTGTTTCGAGCGCAACGCCACACATCGCCTCTGCTGCTGTGAGTGCAAGGCACTTATAATCCTTAGCATGTGTTGTGATCTCCTTTTCCCATATAACGTGCATGTAACCTAATCATAGTGCATGTTTTTATTGCTTGATTTCCATCCACTTTCAAAGGTTTCCCCATGAAGTCATTTCATTATGCGTTTGTATTGCATGGTGCCTTGTGGCTCTATTCATGATGATGACTAACAAATTTCCTCCTTTTGCCCTTTAGAGTTGTGGGTTTGAATTGCTCTTTTTTCACCCCCTTTTCTTTATTGTGATGTTTGAGTCAGATAAATTCCATTCTTTAGTTGCTCCTACAGCTTAAGTACTAACAATGTCTCTAAACAAAATATTTCTTAAAAACTTGTTGTTAAAATGTAGCGTTATTTTGGATTGTCCATCATAGATGTGGCTGACAAGTCCTTACCCAACTTTTTTTTTCTTTTTTTTTGCCTGTATAATGATGTATTTTTTCCCCTTCTTGCATGTAATGATGGTTTACCAGTATCTCTGGTATATTCTGTAGTATGCAGCGCTCTTGTATGCCTAGTTTTTAACACTATTTTTCTTACTTCCAGGTGGTCTCCTCGGGTGGTGTGACAGGCACTGTATGTGATACCTCTGCAGTGTCCAGTGTCCCTCATACCATGGTTCTTACAAACTCATCACTCTCTGTACCTGTTGGTAAGAAAAAGGCATAACATGTCCTAATCATGTTGACAATGCCATTCAGGCACTTTCTCCTTCTGTGTACAGGGAAAGGAACTTGAGAAAAATAATTATTATTCATATTTTGGTATTCAAGTTTTTATTAAATTATTTACTATCCTGCACAAATTTCTTTTCCACTTTCCGTTTTACAGCTCAAATAATGACTGGTAACATGAAGGCAGTTGGTGGACAAACAAGCATACGAGGAATAGCTGCAAACTCCATTCAACTTCAACAGGTCAGTTTCAACTCCAATGCCCCCTCTCATTCCTCGCTACTCTCTTTGTTTAACTATACCTTACCCATCCACATTCCTTAGGGATCTGGTCAAGCTATTCAGCTGCTTAACATCCAACGAGCAAAACCATCACAGGCAGGCAAAACTAATGTCTTGACTGGCAGACAGTTGCAAGCAACGGTTCTTAGTGGAGCTCAAAGAAAGCTACCGGTATCAAACACAGGTTAGCATAGCAATAAAATGTGAATGTCATATTTGTGTTGTTGATATGTTGTCTAAACAGAGTGTTTGGCTTAGTTACAGCAAGTATTCAGGGCGGAGGCAACCAAGTTATATTTACACAACCCCAAGTGAGTGTTTCTCATTTTCTACAAGTAGTAACAAGGTTTGCTTTTGCTGGGTTTTCTTCATGAATTTGTCACTATGATTCCTTTTTGTTTTAAGGTTGTCTCCTCTGTAGCTGCAGCCGGTGCTGTTTGTGATGCCACTGCTGTGTCAAGTAGTCCACACACAATGGTGCTCACAAATCCCACTATATCTCTACCTGTCGGTAAGTCTCAATACCAGTTCCAGCATCATTGTTCCAACTGTCTTTTCTAAATGTAATTTTTTGAATCATTTTGTATTTTTACCCTTTTCCTCAGCCCAACTCATGGGTGGTGGTGTTAAAAGTGTGGGTGGTTCAGCCAGTATAAGAGGTTTAACAACTAATTCTATTCAACTTCAGCAGGTGGGTGAAGATTTCAACCACAATCTGTTCTAAAGTATGTTTTGAGATTTCATCCCATTGTTTTAATTTCAGGGAGCTGGTCAAGCAATACAATTACAGCTGGGGACACTTCAAAGGGGCAAAAATGTCCAGACATTGCAGGCAGGCAAATCTAATGTCCTTGCTGGCAGACAGCTGCAAACTGCAGTCATTAGTGGCCCACAACGCAAGTTACCAACGTCTAATGCTGGTAAATAGTTGTCCTTAATATAACTAGAATCCCCCCTACCCCTCAGTTTGGTATAACTTTCTTTTTGTTTGCCTTAACTGTCACAGTTGCAACTGGTATTCAAGCAGGTGGGAACCAAGTGATACTTTCCCAGCAGCAAGTAAGTTTAAAGGAAAGGCTTCAAATTGGGAATTGGGGTTTGTGCCACCGCTAACTTCTGTTGCATCTGTTTGTGTTTCTTTCAGCTACATCTCCTTCAAAAGCAAGGGCAGTTCCAACAGCTGCATACTTTGCAACAACAGCCTCAGCAAACACAGCAGCTACAGCAGAAACCAGCGGTTTTAGCTGCTCAGTTAACTGCAAAACGGAGACGCTCTAGTACAGCTGATGGAACTGCAAACAAGTGAGATTACGTGGAAAAAATGGTTGCTCTGGTTTCCTGTAAAACAAATCAAAAGAAAGTACCATGTTTTCCTCTCTGTTGTTTGTTTGCTGTGTACTTTTATAATTTAGTTACCACCATTGGAGCCCTTTTTGTGTTAGCAAAGGCTGGCACTTGCCAGGTATGTGGACTTCTAATAGAGACTAACTACTTTGTCAAGAATCTCCAAAAGTTAATTTGGTTTCAAAAACCAATTTCAAAGACTGAATTTTTATCTGTATTGTAATTTTATGGGATTTCAAATCACCCGCAATTCTTCTCTTCTAGGGCTTTTTAATAAAAGCGCAGAGTTCATAGTTGTACTTTAATGAACAGTTGTCAATTCATTTCAGCTGCTTGTTTTATCCTTCTACGGTATTTTAAATTTCATCCTGAAGTGTACAATGCAATGGAAACCCTCCTAAGCTTACTTGTAAGGTTAAGATTTTAAAGTTAACATGATGGGCAATTTTGTCCATAATTTAAGGAGTATCTCTGTGGACCCACCCTGAAAAGTTCAATACTATTTCCAGTTCATGGGTGGGAATATTTGTCATTTCAAATCCGTATTTGCTCAACCAGGCTTGTTTTCTGTTTCTTGGATCGATCAGTGAGGTGATCAATTTCGGGTGGGGAAGGGGAGGGTAATATTGTAAATAGGATATAATTAACTCCTTAATACACAGTGGAATTCTGGCCCTTTCGCCTATCAAGTCTTGTTGTTATGTTTATTTATTAAGGCTGACATAGGTTATAACCCATCTAGTCTAGATTTCTACTGTGTATTGTTTTAATCACCCACAGTATCAATCAAATCCCCAATCTCATGTTGTTTGATTTTGTTATTTTGTTTCTACGGATGCTTATTATTCTATTTGGATAATGTGTGTTGTGCACATGGATGAACTTTATCCTTTTATGACTTTACCAACAAGTTAAATCTGACATATTTTGTGCACTCTAGCATTTTATTATAAAACTATGTTTTGAAATTCACATTGATATAGAACTGAACTAGGTTTTGAATCTGTGATAGACAAAGTAGGTATAAAACCTCTCCTGAAAACCTCTCTGCTATAAAGAAAAAAAAAAATTCTTACATCTTAAAGATTGGCCAGTAATTAAGTCTTTGTAACTATGGTTCAGGTCAGGGTGCATTATTTTTCTTTTCAATTTTTTGAGTAATGCTGTTGACACTTGTAAATCTAATCACTGTATCTATTTTGGTAAGAAATTAGTGATTGTAGCTCTAATTTGTTGGTGTGCCCTAGTGAATGTGCTTCATTGATGTTGTGGATAAATTTTATATTTTGGCTCTGTGTCGATTTATGTTGTCTCCATAAAAAGGTTTTCCAGACATTCTTGCTCCAACTTGTAATCTTAACTTTGACCACAGTAATACATAGGGAAATAGTTTTCCTGTGAATGAAATTCTTATTCATAATTTATATCCTAAAGATACTGCAGTGATGGTCTGAAAACAAGTCATTAGTGTTCATGTGATATTGATTGAATACTGTGATGACAAGTGTTGACAAGCTTAGGGTTACTTTGTGATTCTTAATGAAGCATTACATATGTCATATTTACCTGATGTAAAAAGCATAAATACTACACAATCAATACATTTATTGTTTAAAATTGATTGTGCAGGCTTTGTTAACTGATTTTAAGTTGTTTTGTGAAACTCATCTATCATCACCTTGAGGTTGTGCTCGGAAATATATTCCCATTTATGTAACGACAGCTCTGTACATATTGTGTTGTATTTTATGTTTGGTATTTCAGTGTTTTGTTGTCTTAACTTTTCATTACTTCTTACTTTTCCCTTTCACACTTTTAAATGATGGAACTAGTGCACTTATGGCAAATTGTAATGGTCATGGAGTGCCATAAGTGAGATTTGTTGTTTGTGGCAGAATCATTTTCAAGGCCTATTATCAATCAGGTTAACCAACTATACATGTCTTAAGCAGAGTGACGTTTTATGTGGAAACGCCATAAGATCTACTCATGTATTTTTTCTTTGTGTATAATAAGGTTACTGATTGGTTGGGTCTGTTGCAATTTTCAGTTGTATAAATGGACTACAAAGTTTTAGATCAAGATTTTAAAAATGGTTCCTCCTACCTTTTGAAAAAAATATATTAAAAGAAAAATAGGACTATGCCGATACAAATCAGTTGTGAATATGAAAATTTTCATATATGTTAATCTTTTCCAAGCTACAATGTGACAGGTGCAGGCAGAGTTCCGTGGCATTTCCTTTTTCTTTTATGAGTGTACGTGTGTCACAAGCTGTGCCATAGCATATCCTTGTGGCATATCAAGAATTTGTCTTGAAATTTCTTCCAGCGTGTTTTTTGGTTGTTAACTTTTTGCCTATAGCATTTTGATTCAAACCTTTAATGTATGGACCAGGCTAATTTGCACTTGCATAGTGCTTCTCTCAAGCCAAACTGTGTGGTGGATAGAGAGATTTTGAAAGCTATTTCTTTACTAAAATATAAATATTGCTTATACTCAAAGACAGATTTTCACTGAAGTATAATTGTACATGGTTAAAGAAATTTGTGCTATTTGTTTATAGTTCTATGAAATTTAGAGTTGTTTTGAATGTATATTGTTAATTTGTAAATATCATGTCTATGTGTAATTTGTAATTAATTTATGTTTTGCACCAAGGGAAGCTTGATGCTTAAAGAATGGCCGTGAATGTTTGTGTCAATGCAGGCGAGTTATTGGCAGAGTTCAAATAAAAACCTCTATAGTGAATGCATTTGTTTGATTGCGTGCCGCTGCTCCCGCGCCACCTCTCATCTGCTATGTCACGACTCTCGCGACGTTGATGATACGTTTCACATGCCATTCGCTTGGACTTGCCCCCTGCACATCTCAGGTGTATTTTACGCCGGGTCCGTGGAGACCACTCACCGCGCCTCCCCCGTGCTGCACCCGGCAGGCCATGAGCGCCAAGAGCTGGGAGGGTTGAAGAAGAGGGGGAGGGGGGGGGGGGCTCTGACAATCAGCTGTTTGTGTTGAGCCGAGGCTGGGCGGGGGCCGTCTGACTGGAAGGGATGAGACGTGATGACACGTGCGTGCCAATTTATAGAACTGCCAGCCCTCGTGCGTCCGTGCTGTCGGTCTGCCGGTGCAGCGCTGTGCACTCGCTCGGCTTGGCGCACGCTTGGCGTACGTGAGGGGCGGCACAGGGCGCCAGCAGCTGTGAGGGGTCACTGACCCGTCACCTTCCGTCTTGTCCGCAGCACCCGCACGCCGTGGTCCCTCGCCATGCCCGCACGAGACCGTCCCAGCCGGGCGCGGGCGACCATGAGCCCGTGTGCGTCGAACTGTCGCTATTCTGGCGCCGTTCCGCGCTCTACGCATCACACGATTGCACCGCGCAGGTTCCGACCTACAAGTTTCTCATAGCCCCCCCGTCGCAGAACAGGTCGGTCGTGAGATCTGGCAACGCTGTCGGTAGGTGTGAGAGAGCTGAAGGAAGAAATTTCTACGTTTGTTATGTAGACAAACTTTGCTTTCTAAAGGTAAATTGTGAGTGCTGTGTTGTTGGTGCGCCGCCGCAGGGTCCCCCGCCGTCTCCGCGGCTGTGCCCGGCTGCTATCGCCGCCCCCCGCGCGCGTCCTGTGCCGTATGTGTGGGAAATACCGAAAGCCTAGGTCCGTCTCGCGTTGGGACCCCGGGCCCTGCCTGAGGCCTGGCCTGACCACGACCACGACCCCGTCGTCCCTATTTCCCTGTCCGCGGGCGGCTGTCGCGCTCGGCCCTCCGTGCGGCGGTATCTCCGGGCCGCGCGGTCTCACCGTAAGTGCGCTTCGCGTGCCGAGCAACGACAACGGCGCCAGGACGGTCGTCAGGGGCCCCGCCGTCGCCACAAAATGGTGGGTCCGGTCGGCTGCGAAAGGAGAGCTGGCGGCCGCCCGTGTTTCGGGCCGCGCGACGCGGTCCTGGGGCCGCGGACACCTGGGAAAGCGGAGGGCCGCGGTGGCCCTGTGTCGCGGGCATCGCGGCGCGCCCGGGCGGCCGGTTTCGGGCCCTGTCCTCGCGTTGCACCGTCTTGGCATTCTTCGCCTCGGTCCCGAGTGGAGAACCGTCTCGTCTTCCTGTTGCTGCAGCGGCGGACGGGGGGCCCTGCCACTGTCCGGTCCGCTCGCTTGGCCAGGACGACGGCGGTCTTGTCCTTGTCGGACTTCTGAGCGTGTCCTGGTTCCCTGTGCTAGCCAAGGGATGGTACGTCAGAGCCCCAGCCCCCTTGTAGCCGCGGGGACCGTCTGAAGAACCTTGACATGGTCCAGTTCAGACATAGTTTTCCTGCCTCTATTTCACGGGTTTTGACGTTTGTTTCCTGCAATTTGGTCTGTTGCAGACTCCCCAAGGATCCCTGGCTGGGCTTTCGGTTCTCCCGAGCTATGTGATTGCTCCCCCTGTGCAGAAATTCCTATGACATTTTTCTGGCCTTTAGCTGCCCATAGTAAGTGATGTCATTTTATTATCATTCTTTTCACCAGCCTTTTTGCAATATTTTGTCTGCCATTCTTGGAGAGACAAGTGGAGGGTGTTTTTTCCCTCCTGTGTGTACATTTCCTTACTTTGCTTATTAATACTCTTAGCATGTACTTTAAATGCCCTTATGCTTGATAGGGTTATTGTTGACCAAATGAAATGCATCTGTTTGAGACATTTGGTCAGGATGGTCATCCATTTTACTGGCGTTTGAACAGTGTTAAATTTTATAGAAACATTGTGCAGTGCGATGATGACACAGGGCTCAAATATCATCTATTTGGAACACTGCGTTTGCTATGTTTTATTGCTTTCATCTTATGTAACTGGACACAGTCAGGATTTTTTAAATAACCGTTTTTGATCATATCTTCTAATTTAACACAGGAGCTTCAGCCATAATTATCCTTTATTATTACAGTATATGATTTAAGATTTTTTGCAGAAATTGTCCTCTTAATTGTTTTGGGTTGTGTGAACCATGCAAAAGGTTTCCAGTTTCTCACCTATATTTATGAAAATGTTTTTTGGCTTCCGAAATTACTAAATATTGGATCAAAACAATGTATCTCTGAAATGTCAGAGCAACAGTGACTTTCTCTGAGCTTTGTCAATGATGTTTTAACATAACCTCACTTTTTGAATATCCCTTTCCTGCAATAGTGTCCAATATTAGTAATGCTCAATAGGATTTGAAGGAAGGCCTGCTTTTAGCTTTGTAACGTTTTAGTGCCTTGGAAGGTCCCTTCTTTGTCATCTTCTGTGCCCTTGACAGCAGTTGCCTGTGGTAACCCTATACCCTGGTGTCAAGTGACTTTTTTGTTTCTTGCACCGCACCATACGAAAGACATAGTTTGCTACCCTCGTCCAGTCTTTATCTCTCCATTGGCCCATGTCAGGTCTTGGATAGATCATTGTTCAGATCAAATATAATACTTCAATTTAAGAATCCAATTAAATTGCAATATCTCCCAATGTGCTGTGAGGGAACATCATTTTACATTTATTTTGGTGAGGGGAGCTCACTCTTGTGGGACCTCCAAGTATAGTATGACTGGTAACCTGAAATCTTCTCCTTCAGGTGACCTCCTGTGGTAGAGTTGCCATGGGACCCATGTTTGTTTTGTCCTCTATAAATGATGGTCCACCTTTGCAGGCCTAGTCAGTTCTTAATAAGTGCCCAGTGTGGTAAACCTAACCAAAATACTAGTTCAAACTATTCTGAAATAAGGTTGAAGCAAAGCCTCTTTGTCTGCTTTCAGTGTTAGTGGAAAATGCGTAGAAGAGGAGCACCAGTGGTGGCAAGTCCACCACCAGAACCTCGATTTGCCCCGAATGGATTCCGTTTGCCAGACCCTATCCGAGAAGGTGAAATTCTCACAGATGTCACTAAAAAACAGTGGAAGTTGGGTCGGTCCATTGGCCTGGGTGGTTTTGGAGAGATATACTTAGGTATGAGTCAATCGTTTTGTGTGCTTGATTTTTCTTTAAGTTTCATGAACTAATATAACCCAATGTTGATGTTTAGCCTCTGATGATATCAAGAAACCTGTTGGTCAAGATTCTCAATATGTCATAAAAGTGGTATGAATACATGAAGTTGCAGTGTTCTTATGTAATAGTCAGTTGTATGTGGCATTTTACCAATTTTTCCTCCATTTTCTCAGGAACCACACAAAAATGGACCTTTGTTTGTGGAAATGAACTTTTATCTAAGAGTGGCTAAATCTGAAATAAGTGAGTTTTCATATTTTGACTGGTTTTATCTTCTTCAAAGGGGAAGCATTTAATTATAATGTATTTTTGTTCCAGTTGAGAAATGGATGAAGGAACGTAGAATGAAGCAACTAGGCATGCCTAGCTATTGTGGTTCTGGGTCTCATATTTACAAGGGAGAAAAATATAGGTTTCTTGTGTTGCCTCGCTTTGGGAGTGACCTTCATAAACTGTTTGTGAAGCATGGTCGACGTTTTCACCTACGCACTGCCTTATCAATTGGAATCCAAATTGTGAGTTCTCCTCCATGGTGCTTGGTAATTGTGAACACTAGCGCCTATCTTACTGACCACTGTTTTTGTTCTATTTAGCTTGATATATTGGAGTATGTACATACCCATGGATATAGTCACTCAGACATCAAAGATTCTAACCTCCTCCTCAATTTTGGTGCAAATCAAAATGGACAAATCTATTTATTAGACTATGGGCTCGCCTCCAAGTTTGTAGATCGCATTGGTCAGCATAAAGAGTACCGCCAAGATGCACGGAAGGCTCATGATGGCACTATGGAATATACCTCGAGAGACGCTCATGTTGGAGGTACGTAATAAAGATTGGAGATGTTTTGTGCGTAGTTTATTATTGTTTTGTTAAACCTAATTTGGTGCATCTTTTGCAGCCCACTCACGCCGTGGTGATATGGAAATTTTAGGCTACAACATGCTTCAGTGGGTTTGCAGTAGGTTGCCATGGGAGGATGACCTTAGTGACCCTGAGAAAGTTGCCGAGCAGAAAAGAGAGTGCATGGACAATATTCCTCACTTTCTGAACCTCTGCTTTCCCAATGAAGAACCTCCTTGTTAGTATTGACATATTCCTGACGTACCAATCTGCTTTGTTTAGTGTGATGTCTAATGCCATTCATCTAATTTGCTTATCTCCAGCTATTTTAGCTTGGTACCTAAAGTACGTGGCTGGGCTTAGCTTCGAATCCAAACCTGACTACGCACTGTGTAAACAGATGCTGCGCAAAGAAATTCGTAAGCTCGGGTTTTCTTACAATGGACAGATAACTTTTGATTCTCCTCCGGCACGAATTAAAGGGGTGAAATCCAAAACTAGAAAGGTATGTTGTTGTTTTTTTTAGTGCTTCTGTGCGTTTTTATACTTTTTGTTTTTATCATGTACTAATTTTTCCTGTCTTTATCTTCTGCAGCGGAAGGCCACTGAAGAGCCTGAAAACTTAGGGAAGGACGCTCCCAAGAAGGTTGTTCGCAGCTCTGCAAGGCAACCTTGTGCTCAACAAAATGGCAACCGTCAGACAAGGAATTCTCAATCTACTCAGCCAGTTTTACGCTCGCAGCAACATTTTAGTTTCAGTTGGGAGAAAGTTCTCTTAAGTGATCCAGAAAAGCAGTTTCGAGTGCAGGCTGAAAGACTAAAACAGTGAGTAGCTTTCATCTTTTGGTGTTTTGGTGAAAGATGTGTCGCCAAACCAAATCTCGAAATTCCTTTTTTCAGAAATAAACTGAAACGCAGCAGGCTTCTTAGTGCAACTGCCGTCTTGGAAGAAACAGGAAGCCTTGATCCTCTTAACAGCCTAGTCAAGGATCCTCTGTTATCACCTGCTACTGCTCTTCAGCTGGCGACTGATGCTGAGAGCCTAAAGAATCCAACACCTGCAATGTTAGAACAGATGGCCCGGATGCGTATGAAAAGAGGAAATGCTAGTCCTACCAGTAGTACTCGTGGGAAGACCAAGAGCGATAGGTATGTCACCATTCGTCCTCTCACTCTCGAGCTTTACCCAGTTGTGACTCTTATGCGCTTGCTTATTGTTACAGCCGCTGTAGCAGTCCTGTGGATAACCCCAATAATTTCACTCCAGCAATGGAAAATGTTATTAGGCGCAGAGAAGCTAACTTTTTGACTTTCCATTATGGAGATAGTGACGATGAGATTAATAGCTATGCAGAATCATCTGGGTCAGAATTTGTTCCTGTTCACCCTGTCAAACTACCAGCTCGTCGAACTTGCACTAGAAAACAACTCCGTAGCAGGCCAGCTGCTAGGAGGCAGTCCTTCGAAACGGATAGCAATCACAGTGATAGTATTGAATATGTTAGTTCAGCATTAGTTCCTACCAATAAAAAACGACGAGCGCACTCGCGTTCACTTTCTCGTAATAGGAAGCTATCATCAAGGCAATTTTCTGGCGGTGAGCTTTAATTTATAATTTTCATCTTGAGCTTATTTCTGAACGTTTCTGTGTGTGAATGGAAAATATTTTTTATTTGATGATTCTCTTCTTTCCCAGGTGTAAATGTAGCTGCTAGGAAGAAAAGCAATGCCATTGCCAAGAAGTATCTAAGAAGTTACCCTAATCTTCGAAATTCCACTCTTCAAGGCTAAACTTTATTCTTGACTTAAAAAGTCTTTTGTACTTTCCATTCCGCTATCCTTGAAATTGGGCATATGTAAACAGCCAGTATTCTTTTACCTCAGAATATTCTGAAGGGCTCTCTGCTAAATCCTACTTTATATTTTTTTTTTTTAGTCTTCCCTTTCCAGTTTTCCCTAGATCAATCAATACCTTGTTCCGTTTATTTTTGTTCATTTGCAGTTGCAACTGATTACTTGTTTACCCCTTTTTTTTTCCCTTTTTATATCTAAATGTATTTCCCTTTGATACATTTTTGTTATCATAGAAGGCAGTCAGGCCTTGATGCATCTTTTTCAAACTATTGTTTCTATTTTCATTATCTGTGTATGTTTTTGTTTTTCTTATGGGTCTCTCTATTTAAATTTAATTCCAAGTAATAGATATCCCTCCTGAGCTGAACATTTTGAAGTTGTCTTGTCTTGCTGTTATTTTGTGTTCATTGATTATTGTCTGAACTTGTTCACTTCTCTTGCTGATCGGATTTGACTTCAAGGAAAAGTGTCCAGCATTCCTTGGTGGTTCTGGAGTTGTTAGTTTTGTGTTAAACTATATTAGAAATGTTACATAAAATGGAAGCGGCAACCTTGATTTGCCTCTAGTCCCTAACAATTGGGGATTTTAAAGAATATTGTTCGCTCTTACTTCTCTTGTGATTTGACCTCTGAGGAGGAAAAAATGACAACAACACTTCTTGCATAGTTTTACACTATTTAAGCCGTTGTCATTCTTTCCTCCTCAGTTGTAGATTTCTTGTGCAGCCATAGAGCTGTTTCCCGATGGAGAAATGACTGAGGAGATTGTCTCCAGAGCTCATTTGTTTGGGTTGTACATCACCTTTCCTGTTTTAAGTCAACAGGACATGGTCAACTATTCCTGAGACTGAGTTTGTTAACGGAATGTCAGCAAAACTATGATGTTGATATATTATTGAGACTGAAAACTAGGTTGTCGGAGGCTGTGACATTTTGGAGGTCGAGGCTGATGTGCCGACTCAAAATGTTCTCAGCGTTGTCCCGCCTTACATGAAAAATTTGGGAAGTAAGGACTTTTTGCCATGTGGGTGGGGTGACTGCATGTACCTCTGCGAGGTTACAAAGAAAACAAGTAACTCGTTTGTTTGGTCCGTCTGATAGTAACAGTTAAGGTCCCCCTCTTTCTCTACCAAATTCATCACTTTTTGCAGTGCTGAGACTGGTGTTTGTCTTAGTACAGCATGAGTTATCTAGTAATCTTTGGACCATCTTCATGCATATTTCAGTAATGACAACATTAAGACTGATTTTGAACTAACACATGCGTGATTGTTCTTTGTATTATAAGTGCATGATCAACTGAAATTTCATTGCAGGCTTGACTCTTACAAAATCAGTTCTGCTTTCTTTCATAAAATGTTCTTTGTTGCATTTATTTGTTACTGTAATATCATTTCAGTCCTAGTTTTGAATTAAAACTGGGGGTAGCCTGCTCTTAAATCATAGTTTCACGGCATTAGAAAAATCGTCAAGTACCCATAGAGATAAGATTTGAACTTTTAACTTAATTGTTAATCGGTAGTTAGTTTTGTAACTGTAGCAAAATGGTATTTGTATCAGTGGAGATGGCAGGAGAGTTCTGCCTGCTGCTTTTTCCTTCAGACATCTGCGTAATATGCAGTAGCATACATAATTCTTGGTGGGGCTATTTGACCTATGTTAATAACATTCAGACTCCGCCTTTTGCATTGTGTGACAGTAGATTGTTCTAATTTATGTCTCCATGACCTTCATTACAGAATATACTTATTGGTTCTTAACTCTCATCTTAATATTTCTTTCACGTTTGTGGCAGTTATGTTGAGCGGTCTTCATTTAACACCAGTTGTTTGCTGTTTGTTTACCAGGGCTGTTAAAATTACTGTTATGGATTGGTTAGGCAAGACACTGTACGCCCTGCTCATGAGTGTATTGATGGATATGTTTGTAATGCAGAAGTGTTCAATCAGTTTTCGCAATTTTACCACAACTCTCATCCTGTGTATGATGTGACTAATGTTATGTACATGTCTTTGTTCCAATGTGTGAAGAGTGAATGTGTGTGCTAAATCTTGATTTCACCCAAGAGTAGGCACTGTTTTTCCTTGGGGCTAGTCTTTGACTTGACTCCACACATTCACGCTTTGTTTAAAGAAAAAGCTGGATGGAAGTTCATGAAGGTAATCTCCCTTTTTGTTTGTAGATAAGAATGGGAAGGGGAAGTAGTTTTCAGTACATGTCACCTGGTGTCTCATTGCCAGAGGCTTATGTATTGAAAAGTTGCTGCCCCGAACTTCTGGTTCCGTTCGTGGTTAAATTTTCAAATACGAGGGTGTCAGTATTACGCAAAAGTGTTCAGAAGTCTGATGTAATACTCATTTTACAGATGAAGTATGTAACATGGTTTGCTAGTTTGTTTTTTTTTATCTGTGGTGCAGTACTGTTGGGTTGTAATTTTGAGCAGTGCCTTTTTCCCCATCGGCCAGACCCCAGCCCACTTCATGGACCTCTTACAACACATTGCTTGGCTTTAGATATTTTGCTGCATTTCAAGTTTGGTTTGTGAGCGTGAATGTTACCTTTTTGATGCTTTCACATTTTGGGTCTGTACATAGTGTTTTCCAAACCCCGAAGGCTTTTGTTGTATGTTTAGGAAAAATTTAATTTAATGTCTTGTTAATTATGATAATTTATTTCTCCAATCTTCCTGTTTTCTTCCTTCATCATATGTGAAAGCAGTGTGGCTGTGAGAATCAGATTCTTATTTATATGTGCCAATCAAGTTTGGTACTTAAATTTATTGGATGTGAGAGTTTCAAAGGTAGAATTTAATGCCATTCCTTCCAGTGGTGTTAGAATTTTGCCATTGGTAAACTCTCTGCAAAGCAGTCAAAATTCTAGCTTTCTTGTCATACCTGTTCCCTTATATAATTTTAATGGAAGGATTAGTAATGTGATAATAATATTGGACCATATGGTCATATCTGTTCATGTCAGATATTATCTTATGGTCCTTTTTCAGGATACAGTAAGCTATAACCTATCTCAAATCATCTTATATAATAAATATGAATATCAAGAAACCTTTATCAGCTCAGTAACTGTCCTGGGGTTTCTTTAAGTCTCTGTCTTTTCAGAGTTACAATTATGCTCTAGTTGGCCTAGTAGTCTGAAAATGTTATGAAGATAATAAAGTGTTTTCTTTGAGCTCATCGTCTCCCTTACTTTCCTTGTAACCCACCACACTTCATCTTGGGATGGACAAAACAAAACGCCATTTTCACATATCAGAACTTTAATAGTATCACTTATTCACAAGGAAAATGGAGATATAGTGCAATCTTTGCTGAGTATCTGAGTGGCGGGCATATGTACACGGTAGGGGCAGAGCAAAGCGTACGTGCACAGAGTTTAGGCGAAACCCCATAGACAGCCCGATATCACATTCACAGAACTAGTGACGGACCATTCCCTGTCGTTGGAGGTTAGCTTGACGTCTTGGTCCATTCACATTTTACTGGCGCATTCCTTTTCCTCGAGAGGTACTAAGTGGGCTTGATCACTGGGAGTGTGGAAGCGATTCCCAGGATGGCGTCAAGTTCCTTGTCTCCGGTCGTCGCAGGGATGACTGGCTTCGTTGATAACCTCTCCATCTCCAACTTTTCATGGCGTTTCAGCAGAAAATATCCAAAGCCAACAGCGAGGACAGGTCCGAGGGACAACATGTCCAACATTTTAAGCCCCATGGCGATCACACCACTGCCCTGATAGTGCGTTGGGTGATAGCGCGCTGCCACTTTAAAGCTGTTTCACACAATTTTAACCAAAACCGACACCGACGGGGACAGGGCAGAAAAGGTTGTTGTGGTTTCTGCTGGGAGTGTGACTGAGAATAACAGATCTCTGCTACCAACCGGGAGCCCCATTATTGGCAGAGGCCTTAGTGAGCGTACATTATTCACACTCGCAGACGGAGGGAAAGCCCATCCGCAGTCAGCCGTACATTAAGCATTCAATAATCGACGAAAATTTTACGAAAGGCGCAATGTAGCACTTTTTTCCTTCCTACATTGCGCACCTCCCGATAAAGGCTCCCGTCCCTGGACACGCGCCCACTGCGCCCATATTATTTTTTTTTAATGGAAGAGATTGAATCTTGTCGCGCGGCAGCTCTGATAGTGACACACGGGTGCCATAATTGGGTCACACGTCTGGGCGCGCGCCTGCCACTGCTGCCACACTCGGAGTGGTTCTCTATCGGACCACACCCGACGAGCCCGGCTCTGTGTGTGACAGTAGTGGTAGCCCGCTTTTTGGCCACTCACACACACTCACACTCTGGCACACGTACGCAAAGCCATGGCCGTTTGGGTAGGCAGGTAGGTTGGTGTGTTCGTTACACGGCCCGCGCGACCGGCCCGACCCGGCCCACCTGGCCGCACGGGATTCTAGACTATAAGGAGGGCGGTCGCACATAATACACGTGGTGCTGGCGGGGCGGGGCGTTGAGGCAGGTCAGGAAGCAGCTCCTGGAACAGACGGGGCCCCGAAAGTGGTTCAGGACGTCCCTGTGCTGCGGGCCCCGCGCTGGGCCTCCCCCCCCCCCCTCTCTCTCTCTCTCTCTCTCTCTCTCTCTCTCTCTCTCTCGCACTGCGCTGTGGACAGGGGCAGAATGTGTGTGAGTGAGAGAGAGAGAGAGAGAGAGAGAGAGAGAGAGATAGAGAGAGAGGTCACTTTTCGAAAACAGGCGTCGTTGTCATCATGATCATCATGATCATCATGGGCACAGCGATGCAGTGTCCTCCGGACACCTCGCAGGCAGGACGCGCCTCGGCTGCCTTGGTTCACTCTTCTAGATCGATTTTCCGTCCCCGCGGGGCCACACGGTCCCCAGGTTGAGTTCCGAGCAAAGAGGGTAAGACGTGCATGGCGTGTCTCTGCGGGGGGTCTGGACGGCGGCGGCAGCGGCGCCGCGGACAGACATACCGGCCCTTCTTTTTCTTAATGAGTAGGTGTTGTGTTGTGGGAGGTGGGAAGAGGGGGGCCACCCGTCTGGGTGCAGACACGGGGGAGGCGGGGGGGGGGGGGGGGGGGGTCTACCGAATCGGCGGGAACACGGCTCGCCGCACGGTCCGGCAGCTCCGGTGGTGGGGAAGGACCCAAGGGCGGGGCCCACGCCTCGGGGCTGGGCCGGGCCTGGCGGGGCCCCGGTCCGGGGGGGCTGCGGGGGCTCGGCCGCCGGTCTATGCGGCACGCGCACCTCCCGCGCATTCGTATATATATTGGCCCCCCTGCCGGAACATTCAGTCAGTCAGTCGGTAGCAGTGCGAGTCTTCTGTACCCACGGCCAGGCGCCTCCTCCCCCCCGTCCAACCCGAACCGAGATGGCTTTCAAGGTACGGCAATGGCAGGGGGAAAAAATTACGAGTCAGCAGTGTAGTGTCGGTGCCTGAGCGGTGCGGCTGGACGGCAGTTCCGCCATGCGGATTTCAGTGAAAAATGATAGTGACATTACGGCGAAGGCCACTCCGCGTTGCATCTCGGACCTTCTCCGCGTGTCCTCTTCATAGTTTCGGATCTGTTATAGTCATTGTGAGGCATAAAAAAATCTTATTTTTAAAATTTTTTTAAAAGTGGTGTTTTTGTGTGTGTGTGTGCAGCTGTTGGTCCTTGCCGCGCTGGTGGCGTGCGCGCAGGCGGGCGCTCTGCTCGGCGCCCCCCTCGGCTACGCCTCGTCCTACGGCTACGGCCACAGCCTGGCCCACGCCCCCATCATCTCCTCCCCCATCGTGACCAAGACCACCGTCACCACCACCCCCATCGTGACCAAGACCATCGCCACCCCGCTGGCCTACGGCCACGGCCTCGGCTACGGCCACGGACTCGGCTACGGCCACGGCCTCGGCTACTCCAGCCTCGGCTACTCCGGCCTCGGCTACGGCCACGGTCTGGGATACTCCGGTCTGGGCTACTCCGGCCTCGGCTACTCCGGCCTCGGCTACTCCGGCCTCGGCTACTCCTCCCTCGCCCACGCCGCCCCTCTGGGCTACTCCTCCCTCGCCCACTCCGCCCCTCTGGGCTACCACGGCCTCGGCTACAGCTCCCTGGCCCACTCCGCCCCCCTCGCCTACTCCGGCCTCGGCTACTCCGGCCTGGGCTACGGCAGCTGGTGAAGGCTATCTAGCGATCTCAAGTGAAGAGTCACGAAAGAAATGCTGAAAATCTGTGATGGCTGTTGTGCAGCCCCGTTGTCCCAAAGCTAATAAATTTATGCTCAAAAACAATACGGTGTATGATCCTTGTATTTTAGTGAACCTAACCAACCTCACAAATGCATTGCACATGCGGTAAAGCCGCAGTCGCGACAGGAACGACCTCTGAGAAAAACTGATTGGACCCCAACTCAGAGGCCGGTCGGAGCACCCCGCGCGAGCTAATTCGTGGTCGATTCAACCTAACCGGAGTCAGAAGGTAGGCAACCCCTCGGCGTACACGCTCGGGCGTTGCCTAACTCCCGCCTCAGGTTACGAGGAGCCGATCACGAGTTAGCTCGCGCGGGGTGCTTCCTCCGGCCTCTGGGTTGGGGTCGGGCGAGACGGCCGCTACGGCAGCGCCCTCTGGAGGGAACACGGGATGGACCCAACTCAGAAGCCAGACGGAGCACCCCGCGAGAGCTAATTCGTGGTCGACTCAACCTAACCGGAGACGAAAAGTAGGCAACCCCTTGGCATGCATGCTCGGGCGTTGCCTACCTTCCGGCCGAGGTTACGAAGAGCCGACCACGAGTTAGCTCGCGCGGGGTGCTCCGTCCGGTCCCTGAGTTGGGGTCCGCCGGAACGCGTGCTTCGAAGCGCAGGCCGCGGGCCGGCCGGGAGGCGGACAGGGGTAGCGCCGGTCAATACTCTTCAATACTGCGGGCAGGCCTACCCGGCCGCTCACAGGCGCTTTACCGACGTACAGCTCGAGACGACAAAGGAACACAGTCAATACACGGACGTGATATGCTGTAGACTAGAGTTTGTCGTTTATTGGATATCACCGATTTTTTTTTGTTAGAAAAAAAAAACAACACAATATGACGTGAAACAAATTTACAAGGATGAGTGCGTGATGGCCTTCCCGACACGTCTACCAGAGGGAGGAGCGTCTGAGGAGGGGCAGGGGCTCGCTGTGGGGCAGGGGGAGGACGGGCAGGGAGCTGTAGCCGTAGCCGCCGCCGTAGCCGTAGCCGCTGCCGTAGCCGCTGCCGTAGCTCCTGTAGAGGGGCGCCGCCCTCAGGATGGGGGCGCTGTGGATGATGGGGGCGCTGTGGACGATGGGGGCGCTGTGGAGGATGGGCGCCGACCTGAGAAGGGGCGCGCTGTGGATGATGGGCGCGCTGTGGACGATGGGGGCGCTGTGGACGATGGGGGCGCTGTGGAGGATGGGCGCGCTGTGGACGATGGGCGCGCTGTGGACGATGGGGCGCTGTGGACGATGGGCGCGCTGTGGACGATGGGGGCGCTGTGGAGGATGGGCGCCGACCTCAGGATGGGGGCGCTGTGGTAGGAGCTGAGGCCGAGCCCGCTGCCGTGGTAGGAGCCGAGGCCGAGCCCGCTGCTGTAGCTGGAGTAGGCGGGCGCGTAGGACAGCCCCGAGGAGAGGCCGGCGCCGTGGAGGTAGCCGCCGCGCGCCACAGCCAGGCTGGCGGCCAGCAGGACGGCAACCTGCGGGCACGGCGCGGTGCATCAGTCTCAAAACCCTTTACAGTAATTGAAATTATTTTTTAAAAAATTAAAAAAAAACTCAGGAATTTTTTTTTCTGAAAAATTGCAAGATTGAGTAATTTGTAAAATCTCAAGAGTTGCAAAACTAGAGGAAATTATTGGTCGGACTAAAAAGAAATTAGCCTGACAGATGCAGAAATCAGATTATTCCAGCAAGGGAATGCACACAGTGGGGTATACCTTGAGAGACATAGTGTCACTGGGAGGAGAGGCGACGCGAGTGGAGATGAGCAGGCGACGACTGACTGATGCCGTCCCAGCCGCGCCCGAGCCCCTTTATAGTAGCGCCGCGGACATCTCCACTGGCTGTGTGTGTGTGTGTGTCTGTGTGTGAGGACGACCCCTCCTAGATGTGTGACACGAAATGGCGGACGACACATGGACCGGATCCCCGGTCCACCTCGTCTCCGTGTGCATAGCGGCCGGACTCGCCATAAATATTAAACCTTGAAAAACAAAAAGACAATAATAAAACCCGCGGGAGCGCATCAGCACTTCGGTCGGTGTCCACCGGGCCACAACCCAGCAAGACAAGTCGCGCGGACCGCGGGTTCAAATACTCCGGCTCTCTAGGGTCGTATCTTTCGCGAGGGGAGACGTAGAGTGGGCGGATCCGGGCGTGGCTTTTGTTTGCGGTGTGCGCCACAACGATCCATGAGCACGCCAGTAATGGATTATCATCGCGGCTTGCCGCTAATGTTGTTGTTGTTGTTGTTGTTGTTGCTGCTGCTGAGCTGATCCCCCAATTATCCACTTGACACGCACCTTGGGCCGTTCGGCGGCGCTGGGCCGGCCGCCTAGCCGGGGCAGGGCGCGGCGCAGCGCGGGGCCCGGATCGGGAACGGCCATTCACGAACCAAATGACCTTTCTCCCTGCAGTGTGTGGGAGCGGGGCAGAAACCGTCTAGGCGCGGGATCGAAAAGTCCACAGAGGAGTGCAATTTTTTTTTCTAAAAATATTTTACCCCACATTTCCCTTTGAAAGTGACGACGTAATTGTGGATAGGAAGGAAGGTCGGTGACAGCAGTGGCGCGGAAAAAATACACAATAAAAATGAAATACGTAGCCGATCGCTGACTCTTCTGGTTCTGGTTTGTTCGCCAATACGGCGGCGGGGATAGGCGTGTGTGGCAACCCTGCCAGGAGCGGGCTGGGCGGGGCCCGGGTGAGCTCAAAACCGCCCACCCCAAGAGCAGGTGCCATTAGCAAACTTTTTTTTAAAGAAAATAATAAAAATGGCGCAGTCTATTTTGTGACTTTAGAGGGCGGAGGAGGCCGTTGGCCGGTGCAAATCGGGACTCCCTCTGTTTGTGTAGGGCCGGTCCAGCAGCGGCGCGGGCACCGAACGGACGGCCACAAACAAAGGCGTCCATCCTCCTCATTTTTCTGCGCCTTGAATAATCCCACGGCCGCGGCGGGGTCCGGCGGCGGGCCGGCGGCGGAGCAACCTTCAGTCCCGCGTAGAGCGGCGATCTGCGCTACGGAGTCTGCGGCGAGTCCACGAGGACGGCCCACAGAGTGGCAGGCTGGGGCCGGCCGGGCGCCGTGGGGTAGGCACGCCCGCGCGGCACCCGCGTCGTGCGCGGACCGACATTGCCTACCCTCCCGGGGGCCGTGCGCTGCCTGCCGATCGGCCCGTTTGCCAATGAAGCTCACGTGTCGGTACCCGCCGGGCCGTGGCGTGGCGGGGCGTGGCGGGGCGTGGCGGGGCGGCTGTCACAGAACTCGTCCAGCCGGTGACGCGACTGCCGCCGGGTCAGGTGCCGCCGTGCCGAGTTATTGTACCGCGGGGCCGTGGAGTCCGAGACCCGCGCCGCTGCATTCAGCTGGAGGGCTGCGGGTTTGCCGACGTCGGCGCCGGGGTTGCGTGGAAAGGGAGTACAGAAACTGCAGTTGAGTTGGGTTTGGAGAGTGTGAACTTTTTAATTATTTTTTTCTTTCACAATTTCCAATGTTTTAAAAAAAATATTTAAAACACTTAAATTAAATAGAGATTTTCAGTCTTGCGTTTACAGGTGGTAGCCCAGAGGGGCGGAGTGGGCGAGGGAGGAGTAGCCGAGGCCGGAGTAGCCCAGGCCGGAGTAGCCCAGAGAGGAGTAGCCCAGCTTGGAGTAGCCGAGGCCGGAGTAGCCCAGGGAGGAGTAGCCCAGAGGGGCGGCCAGAGGGGCAGCGATGGCGGTCTTGGTGATCAGGGGAGCAGAGTAGCCCAGAGGCGCGTGGAGGCCGAGGGGGGCGGCCAGGGGGGCCGCGATGGCGGTCTTGGTGATGATGGGGGAAGAGTAGCCGAGGCCGAGAGGGGCGTGGTAGCCCAGGGGGGCAGCCAGGGGGGCGGAGTAGCCCAGAGGCGCGTGGAGGCCGAGGGGGGCGGCCAGGGGGGCGGCCAGGGGGGCGGCGATGGCGGTCTTGGTGATGATGGGGGCAGAGTAGCCGAGGCCGAGGGGCGCGCCGTAGCCGTAGCTGCCGGCGTAGGAGGCGATGGGGGCGCCGATGAGGCCGGCGTTGGCGCAGGCCACGAGCGCGGCGAGGACGACGAGCTGCGGGATCAAGAAAGCGCACGGGTTCGAGTACTGGACGCTGGAGAACTGGAGACGGGCCCGGGGAACAGACGAAAGCGCAAACACCGTACCTTGAACGCCATTTTGTTTTGATTGGTGGGTGGTGCTGGGATGGAGCGAAATCTGCAACTGATGCCTGCTGCAAAGAGCGCCGTCTTTATATAGCAGGCCCCGGCGTATCCTGTGCACCGGCGTCATATGGGCGGGCCGGGCGGGGCCGGGCGGGGCCACGGAGTACCCCCTCCCCCTCCCTCGGTGCAAGTACGACGCCCCTCCCCGCCCCCTCCGGCCGGCGGGGCGGCCTCTTGTCTTGCGTGATGAAATTCGTCTGGGATCGAGACACTTTTGCCGGCGCCCAATTATTCGAGTGGCGGCGTTTAACTTTGTCTAGCGGTACTTGCAGGTTTCCGACCCGCAATGCTGGTGCCACATTCCTCGCCGTCCCGGGCCCGAGACGACCGTTGACCCCGGGGTCACGGCGGACGCCTTGCTCATTCTCACGTACTCTGCCTTTTTGGGAGAATAACCAGAAAATGAAACGACCCATATTCAAACTTGCCACCAAAATCCGATCCGAAAAATAAAATGAATCATGTCGTTAAAAAATGTCCCATGGGGCAGGGGGCACCAGGGGCAGTCGACGCGCCGTATTCTTGTTCGTGCACCACAACACAACTAGAGCTGGCCGCCGGCTCGGCCGCGGCGGCGGCGCGGTCGTCGCCAAAGACCCGCGCAACTCCACGCCGCACTGGAGTCCTGCCGTCCCGTTGCGATCCAACACCGCGGTGACGTCAGACCGTCTAGGCGGGGATTTTGACCCTGCCGCGCTGCGGCACCACGCCCCCGGCACACCGCGGTCTGTTCGGAGCACCGGCGCGCCGTGCCGTGCCGCGCCGTGACAGATAGCCAATCCACATAAGGCGGATCGTAATCGTTACTGGTGCTCGCGAGCGGCGCACGCATGCGTCCCCAGAACGCGTGCGTTCCCACCGAGCGACGATTTTCGGCACGGCAAAAAAAAAGAGTAAAAAAAATTCCTGCAAAAATTTTTATTTGGCAAAAGTAATTTTTTTAAAGATTGGATTTAAAAATCAGTTTTTAGAAAAACGCCTTTTTTTTTGTCCTACAAAAACACCTATTTTTTACTTTTTAAAAATGAAAACGACTGGTCTGTTCAATAATTTATTCCTTCGGTCGTGACAGGTATGTGAGGTGCGGCTCACGTATCAGCTGGCGGCATCGACGTCTCGCGCCTCGTTCGGTTAAGGGACCTGCGGCCACTCTCGCTTTCATTGTGTGGGGCAGTGCGGCGGTGTCGGGACGTGGGAGCCGAGCCCGCAGTCCGCAGGTCCAGCGGCTGTCGGCGCGCCGCGGCCCGCAGGTTAGGTTAGGCTCCGCCCGTGACCTTCCGCCGCATGTGCGTGTGTTCCAGGCACCACGCGTGACTCTGCCGCGCGTGCATGCGTGCACGCGTGCGCCCATAGTGAAATGGGAAGAAAATGAGACCAGACGCCATAACCCACATTCTAACGTCCTATACGGGAGACAATCAGCTACTACCTCTGGAGGTTGTCACTCGAGACAGGATACTCACCCTCATTTTCACAGAATTTTTTTTTATCGGTCTTGTCGTCAACAATAGTCAAGAAAAATAATACAAAAACAAAAACAAAAATTCTATATAAAAATGTCGGCGGTCATCGACTTTAATGGTGTCGTACCACCGCGGGCAGCCGGCTGTGGGTCTAGGCCGGCCGAGGCTCTGGTTGTTGTTGTTGTTGTTGTTGTTTGTTTACGTCCGTCGCTGACTCGACGTGCGCGCGCACGCTCACACCCAGCAAATGCATCACGACCTTTACGTGCAAATAACCACGCCCCAATATGACTGACTTAGATCCCCGAGCTTCATACGCCCGGAGGCTGATGCCGCGACCGTATCTCCCGCACACGGATGTGGAAATGTGTGTACGCGAGCCTTCGCCTCTTCCTCGCGGCAACGCGCGCCTTAAGCCCGTGCTCCCTCCGTAAGGTCGGGAGCTAAGCGGCGGGCGCCAAGGTGAGGCACTGCCGCACTACCGCCCACAGGGCCCACAGGCATCATACCGCGCAGTTGGACTGTTTTGTTGTTGTTGTTGTTGTTGTTCGGGTGCCCGCTGTTGTTGTTGTTTTTGTTGTTGTTGCTGGCGTTCTAATTGGCCCGGGTATCCGCTGCATCCTTCACCGAAAGGACAGAGCACAACGAATGCCGACGCTAACGATCTCCCTCCCTCTCTCTCTCTCTCTCTCTCTCTCTCTCTCTCTCTCTCTCTCTCTCGCTCCTTTCTGTACATGAGGCATTCGCAGGCTGTGACGCCGGCTGCACCTCAGCCCTGGACCACGCGACCAAGGACGTCCAAGGACGGGACGGGAGAGAGGAGGAAGGGAGAGGAAGTGGGAGAAGAGGATTTTCAGGCGGCGTTGAGGAAGGAGGGGGAGGAGGGGGGGGGGGGGGGTGTATGGGAAACATTGAACGTGCCGCGACTAATTTTTGTTTTTCATTTTTAGCGACATGCGTGTGTGTGTCAGCAGGTGTGGGGACCATGGGAGGAGACTGACGACACCTCTCTCACACTCTCATAGGGAAAGAAAGAGAGAGAAAGAGACAGAGAGAGAGAGAGAGCAGACGTGAGAGTGAGCGAATGCGCCGGCAGTATGCACCCAGCCAAGGGCGAAGGAACCAGTTGTCCAGCAGCAGCCAGGGGCCGGCGAGGTGCGTGTCGTGGCGTGGCGTGTCGTGGCGTGGCGTGGCGTGGCGCGGCGCGGGGCCCCGAGTCCGATGGCCCACGCTCGCCATATTATGGCATCGTGGCCGAGGGCCACGTTCTCTTTATTTTTGGTGCAGTCCACGCTCGCGCGCGCGCACGCACGCACACGCACACACACACACGCACGCACGCACACACATGACAGGACGCGCGACGTGTGTTTTGTCTCCGTCTCTCTCGCTCAGAAGCAGTTCGGCGGCGGTCCGCGAGCGGGTGCGACGCAGACAGACGAAGCAGGCCGCGGGCAGCGCAGCGGCGGCGGCGTCGGCAAGGTCGGAGGAAGCTAAAGGAAGCGCATCGCACGGTAGCGGCGGCATACGAAAAGGCGGCAGACGGCTAACATTTTTAATGGCGGAAGGGGCTCGGAATGGGCTGAACTATTTGCGTGTCCGAAGCCAGCCAATGCCAATGTGTATGAGAATCGCGCCCGAAACGAGCGCAAACGCGGCGGCATTAGGAAGAGAGAAAACACAGCGATAAACCTCGAGCAGAGTCATCGCCGAATGGGTTGCGCTTCCTGCAAAAACTGTACATTCGCACTGAAGTGTCCTCGGAGTCCCCTGACACCCTGCATGTGCCGTGCACCCGCGCACCTCCACGCTGCGGCCCGCTTCTTAAGCCCTCGAGTGCCACCGGTAATGAGCTTGTCTCGCTCTGCTTAATACCTGTCATCCGGCTGTCCACGCTCGGCGGGGAGGCTGGCCGGCCAGGGCGGGCAGCGCGGGCAGGCCGGGCAGAAAATGCATTAAATTGGCTCCAAAACGACGGAAAACGGTGAGGTAAAAACAAAACAAACCAACGGAGGGAAGCAAAAAGGACGAGAGCGAGAGAGGCGACGGGCAACGCAAGGTGCTCCCAATGTCAACCTCTCGCTTACCGCGCGGCGCGGCCCCCGGGGATGCCTCGCAGTGCCCGACTTGAGCGCGACTAATCCAGCCCAATATGATAAACGCGGTATACCGATTCGACGGCTACAAACTAGTACGAGAACAAGGACAGGAGCCGGGCCCCGGCGGCCGGGGCCCCGGCGGGGCCTGCCCTCTGTTTACGATGGCTATCTGCACGACGGCGGCGTCGACCCAGACCCGGCCCGCGGCGGGTACGGTTGGTACGGCCAGCGGCGGCCAGCGGCGGCCGCGGCCCCGGCCCGGTCCGGCCGAAGATGCAGGGCAGGGTGTGGCGGGGCGTGGCGGGCCTCGACGGGGGCCTCAGGCCGCGGCCGCGGACCCGCGCGGGACACCCGGGCCGGACAGGATGGCGGACTGGATGTCCGTGAACTTGACGGGATCGCGGGGCTTGTGCAACACGCCCCCCCCCCCACACACACTGCGTGTCGTGCCCGCACGGGGACAGGATGCGCCCCCCCCCCCCCCCCCCCCCTCAGTCCTTCCCACCTGACTACCGCACCGTATTTTGTTTCGCACACCCAGGCGGCGCAGCAACAGCAGCAGCAGCTAGCTGAATATCATTTTCCCCAAGTTTCTTAGGAAAAAAATACAACAACGAAGGTGTGGACGTCTGAAGGAGCCGGGACCGCACGCAACGCAGTTGTTGTCTGCCTTACTCCCGCGCCGCCGTCGTGGGCGTGCCTGTCGGCGTGCACACATATGCACACACACACACACACACACACACTTTTTTCACAGTGTTCGTGCTCAGCGCCAATCCACCCTCCGGCACCGTCGTGTGTGCCCTGGGAGGGAGAGCGAGAGAGAGAGAGAGCTGTAACCTTTTGCCCCGCGAGCGGTTCAGCCAGGTTGTGCGTTATGTCCTATCGCCGCTGGAATCGAGGAAAAGCCGGTCGGCAAGGTCGGTGTTCGCCCGGTCGCCGTCGGCCTGCGCTGCGCTCGGACGCCGTCCTGGACGCGGCCCGAGTCCGGGCGGGCGGGCAGCTGGTGCAGCGGCCGCGTGCGGTGGGAGGCCTGCCTCCCCGGGGCGCGCGCGGCGCTGGGACGCCGGCCGCCGCCGCCGCCCCGGAGAGGCCCGGATAGCGATTCGACGAGAAATCGTAAAGTGATACTAGGTTCGATGCACAGCTTAGAGAATGGGGTACATTCGGCTCGCATCATGTGTAAATTGTACAGTGCCCTGGACAGATGCCAGAGGTGCCAGGGCGGAGAGGGGGGGGGGGGAGCGAGTTCGCACGGCCGTACCCCATACAGCGCGGCCACTTGCTCGGCGATACCCCGCGCGCCGTGGGACACTGCCGTCGTGGCGCTCGCAGCGCACGGCACGGGGTATGGCTGGGCGGCGGGCGGTCACGCCAGGTGCACACGGAGGAGGAGGATGCAGCTTGCCGTCGTCGCTGGGTTGCACACCGGGACGCTGACGGGACCGCGGTCTCCGCTGGACAGCGACGGCGACGGCGCCTGGGGACCCGACTCCGGCGGCGTGCGAGGCGCGTGTGCGCCGCGTGCCATCATCGGCGTGGCGCCGCGGCGCTCCCCCGCAAACACACGGGGACGGAATTAGACGAGCGGTGTGTCGTGACGTCACTGCCGGCGGCCCGCGGTGGCCGCCCGGTGACGTCACGCTTCCGCCGGACCCCTGCACGCCCTTGGACCCCGGCTGGCAGGGGAGGCGGGCGGCGGCGGCGGCGGCGGTGCGAGATGAGAGGCAGGACGGGGAGGGGCGGCGGCGTCGGCGGGCTCGCGGCCAAAAGGGAGCCAGCTGGCTGCTAGAGGGGGTGCAGCGCTGCCCTCGCCGCCTCTCGGCCGCCTCGGCTCTGCAGCGCGCCGCGGCCCCGCGCACGTAGCCGCGCCGGCGGCGGCCTGCAGCTACGGGGGTCCGGCCGAGGCCCGCCGGCTTGTGGCACCTCGATAGACACAGGAGGGGCCTGGCGGCGCTGCCGGCGGGGCCTGGCGGGGTCCCCGCGACGCCCCGCGATCAGCCAGCCGGGCAGTATGGCTTAGCGAGCAGACGGGAGTCGTGGCCCGCCGCAGAGTAACCGTCCGCGCGCAGCCTCCCCCCCCCCTGCGCCCCTACAAGCAGGTCCGCGGCGAGCCTCCCTCCCCCGCGGCGCCGCGCGCGAGCCCTCCCAGCCTCTCGCGATGAGACAACAGCGGACGACCCCGCCGCCGCCGCCGCCGGAAGTAACGCCGCCGGGCACCGCGTGTGCGCTGCCAATGAGCGTCATGACGTACACCGCGCCGCCGCAGCCCCCGCAGCCCCCGCAGCAGCAGCCCCCCGCCGACGGCAGCGCCCGAGCCCCCGATGATGGACGGCAGTGAGCGGCCCGAAGGCGCCGCGACGACACCGCTCCCCGACATGCTCGACCACCGCGTCGTCAACGGCGGGGACGACGACGACGACGAAACCGCCGCCGCCGGCCCGGCGTCGACGCCGACCCCCGCCAACGGTGCCGCCACCGCCGCCGTCGTGGTTCCGAACGGCGTCGTCATCGGCGTCGTCTTCCCCAACAACCACCAACCCCACAAACCTCACCACCACCACCATCACCACCACCAGCACAAGAACGTCCCCGCCGTGTACGTCCCCCTGATCGACACCTCCGAGGACTGCCTCCTGAAGACGTCCCCGCCGAAGCGGGACCGGCCCGGGAAGTGCGTGCGCTTCAACGAGCAGACTGAAAACTTTTACGTTCCACCCATCGTCCTCGGCCCCGAGAACAGCGTCGACGACGACGAGGACGACGACGAGGACGTCCTCTTCGTGGACTCGTGCAGCGAGGTTGACGTGGACGTGGACATCCCCGATGTGGACGAGCTCGTCGACGACGCCGCCGCCGGCGCCATGGGCAACGTCCAGCAGCAGACAAGCATTCCGCAGCACAGCGATAGTGGCCGCGACGGCGGCGAGGCCCCGGAGAACTGTGTCCCGCCGGCCGCCGCGACGGCCGCCGACGGCGTCCCTCACCCCTGCGACGACGACCCCTCCCTCCCCCACGGAGACCCCCCGCGGGTCCCGCCGAGCCACGAGCCCGTGGCATCCGAACAGGTGAACGCCCCGCACCTGAATGGCGGCCTCCATGTCGTCGCCCTCGAGCTGGACCCCGCGGAGAGCGGCGGCGAGAACGCCGCCAGCACCGGGAACGGAGACGACGAGGAGGCCGAGTACCTGGTGGAGGAGCCCGACAGCCCGGTCGAGTCCGAGCAGTGCCCCCTGGACGCCGAGGTCATCCGGCTGGAGGCCGTGAAGGCCGCGCAGGCCGCGGAGGCCGCGAAGGCCGCGGAAGCCGTGGAAGCCCTCAGTGCGGAGCCGCAGCCGGAGAACGGGCACGGCGGGCAAGACGCGGCGTCGCAGCAGAGACAGACTCCGGAACCACCGGCCCCAGCCGAGCCCGAGCCGGTCACGCAGGACCCGCCGAAGGAGAGGTGAGGCTAGGTTAGGGTAGGCCGCTGTCAGCACGTCGCCGCCGCCAGGGCTGCCGCGGGCTGTCCGCGCCCGGCTCGGCTCCCCCCCGGGGACCAATAACTTGCGAGGCACGGCCGCCGGCCGTGGAGCTGCAGCGCTGCAGCTGGGCGCGTCAAGTCCGAATCACGACGGGCAGGCGGCGGGCCCAGGCCTGTTGCTCCGATTCCCGCGCACTTTGCGTTGCCTCCCCGCGGCTGCAGCGCTGCAGCCCGCGAGAAGGGGGCCGACAAGTTAATTCGGCTGCTCCGCTGCGGGGGACGACGCGAAGCCCCGGCGGCGACAGCGTGTCCCCTCGGCGACCCCCCGCGGCCCCCCGACCACCCCGTTTGTCTCACGGTGGTGCAGCGGGAAGCCCGACGGCGCCGGCAGCGCGGCACAGCAGGTGGCTTTCTGCTTTCGGCCGGCCGCCACCACCGTCGCGCGCCGCGTTGCGAGAACAATGACCGAGGATCGCATGTGCGGCGGCGTCCGCATCGGCCGGCGGAAAGAGTGTCGCGGACCGCACGGCGTGCACCGGCGTGGCGCGATAGCCGAGTTGTCTAGCGGGCGGGCAGGCGACCGCAAGGTCCGGGGTTCGAATGCCGCCGGAGTGCGAACGCCTGCGGGAGCTAGGGTAGGCCGGCCCGCACCACACGCGTGCGCGCGCACCCCGCGGCTGCCTACCCGGCAGGCGCTCCCCACCGGCGGGACGATCTGGGCCAGGTCAGGACGACACCAGCGGGGGGTCGGGGGGCACTTTACGTCCCCGTCGGGGCTCTTCATCACGCCCCGCCGCCCCCCTGAGCCGGGCCCCGAGACCCCAGCAGTCCCGGTCCCCCGTGTTTGTTTCTCGGAGCCCCACTAGGCCACCGGGGCCGCAGCGCCGGCCACTATACTACTATAGTCAGTCACCAGGAGGACGTTTATTTTCGGGCGGTGTGTGTGTGTGTGTACGCTAGTGTAGGTTATGGCTGCGTCGGCCGTGGAGAGCACCGGCGGGTCCCGACTTTATTAGTTTGGACAGCGGCCGGTCGCTGTTGAGCACCGCGGTGGCTGCCGACCAGGCCGCAGACGGACGCCTCCCATTGATAACTCTATCTCACTCTCGCTTTCTCCCTCCCCCCTTCCCTCTCTCTCTCTCACTTGCTCTGCTCTCCCTACACGACACGGGGGACGACCCACGGTCGGTGCGTAGTATTTTTGGAAAAGCGAGACGAAAGAAAAAGAAATGGAATCAGTTATCCTTAATTCCCTCCCGGCCGTGCCGCGCGTGCCGTGTGCCGCGTGTCGGCGGCGTAGAGTTGGCGGCCGTGTCCGTCAGCGGCGTCGCCCGGCCCAGGGATGCTGGCCGCGAGAGTGGAATCCGATTCCGTGGGGAGTAAAGTTAGCCGACCTTGGTACCAAAACAACAACAACAACAATCAGACAAAAAAAAAAAGACGCACACATTCCGATGCATCTCAAACGTTTCAGACGTACTTACATTACATGTGCAGTTGTTAAAACTGCCGAATTGTTTTTGAAACATAATCCGACGTTAAAGGTCCTCTCAGCCACCCCTTCCACTCCTCCCCTCCTCCACCTTTCCCCCCTCTCCTCCTCCTCCGAGTCCATTCAGTCCACGCGGCCCGCCTCCGCGACGAGACGTGGGCCGGCAGCGCGATGGCAGCGAAAATAACCTTTGCAACAACTTTACGACCGACTCATTTTCTACACCTTTATTTTTTTTTCCTACCCCCGTGCGTTCGTCTGTGTGTGTGTGTGTGTGTGTGTGAGTGTAGCATTTCGCGAAATATGTAGCTCGAGTAGGACCACTTGAGGCCGCCAGGCGGACACTAACAGCATGCCGCCGCCCCGCAGCCCGCAGGTAAACAGCTGACTATCAGCGCGCCGTGCGTTTGGAATTCTCCCCCTCCTCCCCTCTCTCTCTCTCTCTCTCTCTCTCTCTCTCTCTCTCTCTCCGCCCTCTCACTCGCTCGGTCCTGTGTGTGAACGGGGCAGAAACAGCCCCGATCGGCTGGCGGCCCGTGTTTGCCGGTGTTTACGTTGCAGGCCCGCACGGCGCGGCACCGCCGCTGCCGCCGCCCCCCGTTGCATACCACCGAAAGACTCTGCTGGCCGTTTTTCTTTTTTTTTTGAAATTGTAAAAAAAATTTGTGACACTCTCGGAGAAACTATCCGCACAGGTGTTTACGGAGCCCGCGGCGCGGCGGCTTCTTATTGGCGCTGCGGCGGCCGTCACGGCGGTACAGTCCGCGGCAACAGTGTTGCCAGACCGCTGGCCGCCGCACGCGCCCTCCACGTGACCCCGTGTGCCCTGCGTGAACCGACGAGGGAGAAACGGAACGGAAAGTGATCCCTCCTCGTTTGTCTAGTGTAGCAGTGGGCGCACCGGGGCCCTCTGTCACATGGGAGGATGACAGGCAAATGGAGAGAGAGAGAGAGAGAGGCAGAAAGAGATAGAGAGATAGTTTCTGTGACTGTGTCCAAGAATCGCAAGGCATTTGGCAAACGTCCACTACCGACGCCGCAACACGATTTTTTTTCTTCACCCCACTTCGTGATTGAGAATTTTGAATGTAAGTGTGTGTGTGTGTGGGGGGGAAAAAGAGAAAGGGATAAAATCCGTTGTAGACATAGCGGGAGAGAAAGAGAAAAGAGAGGACACGCTATTTTGTTGCCCACCTACTTGTCTTCTCGCATAGCCGCACCCCATCCCCGTCCACGGTTGCGCTGCGCGACCAACATATTTCTTCGTTTCGTTACAAAATAAAATTTTTAAAAAATGTTTCGATCTGCTTTGCTTGATTCTCCGAGCGAGGGCGCGGCGATCGCACGTCTTCAAGTGTCCCTCTGTCTCTCTCCCTCTCCGTCCGTCCGTCTCTCTCGCTCTGCAGGGGGGGACGTGCCGCGTGCCGTCCGCGCACGCACGGCTTTAGTAATGCGCGCGGCGAGCCGAGGCGCCGGGTGGACGCCGGCGACGTCCTGAAGTCTCCTCGTCGCGACCTCCCGGGGCCCCGGTCCCCGGTCCCCGTCCGCGGACGCTGTCGTGTCTCATTTAATTCTCAATTTTTGTCCCGCGCTCTCCCTCCTTTAGAAAGCAAGAAAAGCAGAGAAAGACAGGGGGGACAGAAGGGAAAAGCCGACATTGGTGAGGAGTGGTGGAGGCCCCCGACTCGCCAAGATGAGGAAGGGGATGAAGAAGAGGTGAGTGCCTCGCGGCTGCACGCCGGCGTTTGGTCGCCGTCTCTCAGAGTCCCGAATATCGCCGTTTTTCTTTCGGGGCAGCGAGCCTAACCATGAGTTGTAGTTATTCGGCCGCGTCCGAAAGCGCTTCGGGGCGACGCCGCGGCCGTGCGTCACGCCACGCCGCCGCCGTGCGCAGGTGGCGGGCCGGGGCGCGTCCGGCTGCGTGCGGGGCGGCGGCGGCGCGGCCGGGCTCGGACAGGCACTGCTTGACGTCAGCGCGGATGCCCTCGCGGACAGACAGAGGCGGCCTCTGAGTCCTCGGCGGCGGCGGCGGCGGCGGCGGCGGCGGCGGCGCGCTGAGGGAGAATGTCACGGGCGTCAAACGATGACGGAGCGTCTCTGCTGCCGCGGCGCGAGGCCGCTCCCCGCCGCCTACAAGCTCATCCCCGCCGCGCCGCCAAACACGCCGCTCGCGGGGAGATGACTGCATCCCGTCGGCCGCCTCCAAACGCCCCCGCCCCCTGCACTCATGCTCCTGTATACACGCCCCCCTCCCCCCCCTGCTCCCCCAGAGGAAGGACACGCGGCGGAAGGCCTCGGGCGAGGACGCCGTCAGGCGCCGGCCGGCCGGCCGCCGCCGCCTCGGACGTCCTTGCCCCCGGCTCGGCCTGGCCACCGTCACTCTGAGACACTTTTGCACCTCTTAAAAATACAAAAATGATTCAGTATCCGGTCGACGGCGGCGTCCGCTCCGTTGCGTCACTCCCGGACGGCCCCGTGGCCACCTCCACGGCGGAGACGCACTTCATTATACTCGACGAGGAACATCGGTCATCAGTTCCTAGCCGGCTTTTGTTTCGCGTCTGCCGTCGACCCCAGAGGGAGGGAGAGAGACAGAGAGCATAATGTACGGAGATGACGGAGAGGGATAGGGCCTTGACCGCAATGCACCTGGCATTAACCTCCACCACTGCCCCGCGGGGTGGCGCGGGGGTTGCGTTGGTGCTGCCCCCACCTCCCCTCTGGCCGATGCCTTTGGCACGAGAGGTGCAGTGCGGTGGTGGCGGTGGTGGTTGGAATTGCAGCGCCGGGAAGCAAGACGGATCTGATTGGCATGCCACCTTCTTGCGCCACCTCCCCTCCCACTCGGCGGTGCGTGCGTGTGCCGTGGCGCGCGCGTGTCCGCGTGCGTGTGTGCTGGCGCCGCCCGCCGCCTGTCCGCACCTCGTTCGCATTGACGTGCACGACGTGGCCGGGCACGGCCGAATTCATCCATTCATCCAATCAATTATTCATCCGCCAGACAACCGCGTACATGTATATGTATTTCGATTGATTTTTATCATTTTTTTTTGGATACGCGTCGGTGTCGGAGAGGGACGGAAGAGAAGAAAGGGTTTGCGCCGCGGGGAAGTAGTGTGAGTGCGTGTGCGACAGAGGGACAGATTAAAGGGGAGGAAGTGAGACGGCGCAGCAGAGAGGTGTGCTCCGCCTGTGTGTGTGTGTGCCGCTGCGTTTGTGTTGTGCCCGTTGTTCTGGCTTGTTCAGAGGTGCTCTTGTGTCCGCGTGTGCCCTTGCTGAAAATAACCTGCCTGTTCTTTGTCTGTGTCTCTTCCAAGAGAGTGAAATTTTGCTCTCTCTCTCTCTCTCTCTCTCTCTCTCTCTCTCTCTCTGTGTCTTCTCCTCGGGCTACCCGCGACGTGTGTATGTGGTGATTGTCAAGGTGATGGGTACCCTAATGAGCGGGCAGGTGTGCGCACTTGATTGTTTGTCCGAGGAGTCCCAGCTCACGTCGAACAATCACTGTGCACAAAGCTCAAAAGTTAAAAAATAAATAAATTTGGAAGTAATTTGAATTTGAAAGATTGAAAGGAGCCAACTCAGATTTTTTTTTGCCTTAGCCCCTTGTCAACCATGAAATCTTAGCTCTCTCTTTCTTCTTTTCTCCCCGTCTCTCCTTCTCTCTTTCCCTCTCTCTTTCGGACTATTCGGCGGCTTCGCCGTGAACTTGGTCTCAGTGGAGAAGTCTGTCCCGCCGACGTCGGCGGCCCTCCTCTGGTCCCCTGGTCCCCTGGTCGGGCCGTCCGTCTGTTGTTCGGCAATGTTCCGTGTCGCCGTCCCGGGCCGGCGGCGGCGGTGTTGCAAAAGGGGGAAGAGGATGCGGGAGCTTAGGCGCGCCGCCGCCAGAGGCCGCCAGTGTCCGCAGCGGAGCCCGGCCCGGCGGGCGGGGGGTGTGTCCGCGCCGCTCCCGCCCCTCGGCCGTGGTTCGCCGGCACCACGCCAGAGGGCGCTGTGCGTCGTGCTCGCGAATTAGTCACTGCCGCTACCATGCCGATCCTTCTCACCGTTATTCCCCCGTTAGATAAATTCGGCACAATACTCTTTTTTTTCTGTTTTTCATACCCTAATTTCGAATTGAGTTTAAAAAAAAAATCGTTGAGGCGCCCATTACAGCGTGAGCTACACTGTTAAGTAGTTCGCAGAGTTATTGCAGGTGCGGATCTACAACAACAACAACAACTACAACGGTGGCGCGCATTGATTAAAACCCACGTAGTTTCGGCATTCTTTCCGCGGGGGGCGCTGCGAGCGGAGCAGCAATCACGCGCTTCTGCTTCCCGGTATTGTTTTGCGCGCTTCGACCGCACGCCCCGCAGTCGGCACACGGCTTTGAGTGGCGCACAACTCGCCGCGCGGCATTACTTTCCGAAACGCAAGGAATTCCGCCCCCCCCCTATCCCCAACCCTCACCTTTCCACCCCCCTCGCCCGCTCACTCTGTGCCGTCTGAAGTGCGGTCAAAGCGGCAGAACAACGACGGATCCTCTTCTTCTTCTGCTTCTTCTTCTTCTTCTTCTTCTTCTTCTTCTTCTTCTTCTTCTTCTTCTTCTTCTTCTTCTTTTGCAGGGGTATAAAGGTGGAAATCACCACGGCTCACATATCTTGCGTGCACCCACTATGGATCACACCTTTGCGTACTGACCATGGAACACAAGCTCACTCACACCGGACTTTACACCGTGCGTGCTCACCCCCCCCCCCCCGGGCTTCACACCCTCACCCCCTGCGTGCTCACCCCGTGCTTCACACCCTGTGTGCTCACCCCGTGCTCACCCCGTGCTTCACACCCTGCGTGCTCACCCCGTGCTTCACACCCCCACACCCTGTGTGCTCACCCCGTGCTTCACACCCTGCGTGCTCACCCCGTGCTTCACACCCCCACACCCTGTGTGCTCACCCCGTGCTTCACACCCTCACACCGCAGATTACACCCCGCGCTCACACCGTGCATCACACCCCGGCCGGCCGGTGCCCCCCCCCCCCCACGACCCGGCGGTGCGGGCCGCTGACCGGATGTTCTCTGTGGGATTTCCTGTGGGAACGACAGTGGCCTGCGTATTTCTTGCGTACGTGTGCTTTTGTGCGAACGTGCCGTGGGGCCGTGAAGGCGAAGGCCAGAGGCATGGAGGAAGGAAGGGAGGAGGGGTGGAGTCTGGGGGGGGGGGGGTCTCCACGGGGGAAAGGGGGCATCAAGGACGCGTTAACACGACGGCGAGGGTCACCGAACACCCGAGCGGCGCCCGGCGGCGCTGGAGAGGTACCCGGGCCGAGCGGCCGGAGCGCCTGCGGATCGGAGGGTAGGCAACACGCCCGCCCGGCGCGCGCCGCCCGCCTCGGGTGGCCTACCCCGGCGGGCGCCCTGGAGACGGGCGCGCGCCTGGTGCACTCACTGCCGCACTCAGCCGGATCGGAGCGGATTCCAGAAAGGGAAGGGGGGGGGGGGGGGAGAGGCGGGGGTGCAGCGGGGGACAGATATGAGGGGGGGGGGGGCAAGGGAGAGACGAGCAGAGAATGGGCGCACACAACCTAACCTGTTTGGGGTATTGACTCCTGGGGATGAGCGTATATCAAGCTTAAGCCGTGTGGGAGGGGACGCGTGCAAGGGGCGGTCCCAGGAGAGGGTGGGGCGCGGCACGCACCCGCACACACACACACACACACACGCACGCACACACTTTTGGAGTGCTTTGGCACACCGTGCCGAGGGGACAGAGAGAGAGAGAGAGAGAGAGAGAGAGAGAGAGAGAGAGAGAGAGAGAGAGAGAGAGGGAGAGGGAGAGAGGCGGGGTGGGGGGTTGCAGTGCGGAGTGGGCGCCTCACAGAACAGCCGTTGGCAATCTCCCAGGCCAGTCTGGGCCGTGGCGGCCCGTGGCGTGGCGTGGCGTGGGGTGGCGTGGCGTGGCAGCTGGGGCGCCGGTAAACAGGCTGTCCATGGCTGAACCCTGCCGGCAATGCGGTATTTCATGGTGGGGCACGAGGCCGTGCTCGCTCGCTCTCCCTCTCCCTCTTCCTCCCCCCCCCCCCCCCCCTCTCTCTCCCTGCCACCCCACCCCCCGAATCGCCTCGCTCGCTTTGTAGTACTGTTTCCACTCAAATACAACGGAGCAGGGAAGACGAAACAAACAAGTGCCTTTCGTTTTGCATAAGCAGCCGGGCCGAGTATATATACTGGTGCAGTGCGTCTCACGTGTAGTGTGGCCTGCAGCGGGGTGTCTCGGACGCTGCCCCGCCGCTGCTACGCCACCGGCTGACGCGGCCCGGGCGGCAGGTGCGTGCCAGGGAGCACGCTTCGGTCGGACGTGTTTCTTTTCTTTTCGCTCCGCCGGGCGGTGGCGCCGTCGCTGCAGGACGCCCCCCCCCCTCTCCGCAACCCCTTTCCCCCTGGCTGCCGCTAGACCACACTACTACGCAAGTCGAGGCGGCGCGCGGGCCGGCCGGCGACGACAGCCGCTTATTGGCACCACCGCAGCAGCCCTCCTCGCGTCATTATTGGCAGAGGCAACGGGGCCCGATAATGGACGCCGCCGGTCGCTTGTCGACGCTGTTGTGATGTTTGCTGCACTTCGTCTCGATGAGGTTGCTGGCTGCATCAGTGACCTTGCCGTCCTAAGTGGCTGAGCCGCAGAGTAGAGCACACACACACACACACACACACGTGCCTTCTCACTGCGTGCACCGCGGCGGGCGCTATTGGCACTACGCGCTGTTGGTAGGGCGTGCGGACGCCGGCCGGCCGGGCACCGGTCGTGCAGGCGGCGCCAGTGCACGCCAGTGTCCCGCGTGCGGCCGTGCCTGGCGGTGCGTCGAGTCGGTAGCGCTCCCGCCCCCTCATGTGCGCCCCCGCCGCCCCCGCCGCCCCCGCCGCCCCCGCCGCCCCCCACCCCCCGCAGGAAGGACGCCGCTGAATGATAATTACTGAAGACACTGTCAGCCCGGTGCTCTGCGGCGTCTGCTCCTGTGGTCCCCCCGCCCCCTCCCCCTCCCACCCCAGTCCGTCTCTGTCGTCTGTTTGGTGTGCAGTTTTCTCTTTCTTTTTTTTTCAAAGCCAAAAGTGGGACGGACTGACTGTGAGACACGGTAAAAGTTTCGAATTGTATTGCAGGGGCAGAATCCTTTCGGAACCCTGTAGAAAAAAAAAATCGACGGACTTGAGCGCGTGGAGCTCGCAGAGACGAACCTCTCGCACGTTCTGGAGACGTCCGCTGCGAAGCTCTACCGAAGCCCGTCTTAAGAAAACGGAAAGGAAAAGAACAATACACGACGACACTTCTGCCGTGTGCTCCCACGTCCGCCCCAGCCTGGCAACCCCCGCAGATCGGGTATCCCGCCGCCCCCTCCGGGACCGTCTGAGGACGAAACGCCCCGACGACAACGAATGCCGACACATGTGACCCCTGCACGACGACGACAAGCTACGACGGTGATGTGACGGGCCTCCTGCAAACCCCTCGCCGCCCCGAACAAGGCCCCAAACATGTTCAGCTTCTTCCGCGCCGCGAGCGCCGCCGCCCCCAAGCCGGCCGCCCTCGCGGTCCCCGCCGTCCCCGGCCCGGGCAGCATGGGCCGGCCTCCTCCCCCCGCGCCAGGGTACGTCCGACAACACTTCGCAGCGCCCTCTGTCGCCGTTTCAGAGAACCTGTTCGACCGCGGTTGAAAAAAAAAAACAAAGCTCAAATTTCCCGGAGTCTCTGGCCCTCCCGCGAAGGTGCCGCGCCTCACATCCATCCCTCTCCTCTGGTGGCCAGGCCGCCACGCCTCGCCCGCGTCGGCGACAAGACTTGATTGCAATTGTTCCACAGGCTGTCAACCGAACCGGGGCGGATGGGGCGCTGCAGCGGCGGCGGTGGGGCGGGCACGCCTGTTGAACAAAGGAAGTCTATTGCGGTGCGGTAGGCTGTAGCAGGCAGCTCCTTCCTCCTTATCTCCCACATCTCTCTCTCTGCCCCCGCCACCCTCCTCCCCCCTCTCCCCCGCCTATTACTGCTATGGGCACATGACTTATTCCTTCGTACACCGAGGCCTGTTCAATATTAACGGTTCTGCCATTCATGGAATACGGAGGGGATCCTGGGGGGATCACTGCAGCCGGACCGTCGCCGATGCATATTTCATGCCGAATGAGTCCGCCCTGTACGGGGATGTCTTTGGGCTCCCTAAGCGACCGGCCCGCGCCGCCAACTATACGACGACTTCAGCAACAACGCGAGACGGTGTTTTCTTTCCCCGCAAACAAAAACAAAAAAAAAAGCGAAAATAGAATTATCATTACATAATTTTCGCGGCATTGCTATTTTAATTGTGAGCGTCCTTTTCCTTACCTCTGTGATGACATTCATGTGTTCCCTCTCTTCTGCTTGGTGCAAGGTTCAGTGAGGTTGGAGGAGGCATGTGTGCACGTAGGAAAATGCCGATGGCCGCTGAAAATGATGTTGATTTTAACGTAAATTTTGGTTTGCAAAAACGATGTTGCCTAAAAAACAACCGAAAAATATTCGTTTTAACACCTTCTATTTATTAACGTGTTTGGTTCTCGGTCCACAGGCAGGGGAACGGACCCGACTGGCAGGCGTTGCAGCTGCAGGTGACGGAGCTGAACGCGCAGCTGGCGGCGCGCGAGAAGGAGGCGGCGCAGCGGCAGGCGCAGCTGCAGGAGCAGCTGCAGGCGCTGGAGCAGCAGGCGCAAGGCAGCACGGCGACTGCCGACAGTGAGTGCAGACAGACAGATAGACAGACAGACAGACAGACAGACAGACAGAGAGGCGGGTAGGGTGGCGTGGGGTGGGGTAAAGGCCGGAGCGCTGCCGGGCCGCATTGCAGGCAAGGCAGGCGACAGGAATACCTGTAAGGGGGCCCCACAGGGGGCCCATAGGGGGCCCGGGCGGGGACCGCTTCACGCGAAGAAGGTCGCACACACCGCGCGTCCGGGGCGTCAGATATCAAAAACCCCCATCCTACAAAAGAAGGAGAAAGGAGGGCACTTACTATTGTTTGTTTGTTTTTTTTTTGCCTCGACCATCTTTCTCCAGAACTGAGGGCCGAGCTTGAGGCGTCGAGGAAGGAGTCCGAGGACGCCAAGGAGAAGGCGAAGCAGCTGCAGTCCGACCTGGACGACTTCAAGGCGAGCAACGAGGCGCTCAACAGGAAGCTGACCGACAAGCGTGAGTCCTCGGCGTCCTCTGCCGTGTCCTGGGGGCCCAGACCGCGTCCTCACCCCGGCCCGCCTGCTTGCAGTGCAACAGGATGTCCAGGACGGGCAGACGCTGGAGTCCCTCACGGCCCGGGTGGCCGAGCTGGAGAAGCAGCTGGAGGAGACGCGCGCCGAGCGCGCCGCCCTGGAGGAGGCCCTAGCCAAGGCCGTGGCCGAGGTGGAGGCCGAGCGGGACGCCCTGGAGGAGGCCCTGGAGGAGGCCCTGGAGGACACCTCGGCCCGCTTCCAGAAGGAGTTCGAGGAGCTGCGCACGGTGCACGCCGACAGGTAAAGCGCCCCGGCGTACTCGAACCCGCGGCCAGCACGTCGGGGAAGAGGTGACACCCCGGTGACACCCCGGTGACACCCCGCACTGTGCACGCAGGGAACAGCAGCTGCTCGCGGACCTGGAGTGGAAGCTGCGGGAGGTGCAGGCCGCCAGCAAGAAGAAGGTGGACGAGAAGGACCGCACGCTGCGCGAGCTGCTGGCCAAGGTGACCAACCTGGAGGACACGGCCAGCCAGGCGGAGAGGCACGCGGCCGCCGCCCGGGCCGAGGCCGAGCAGCTCCGGGGCCTCAACATCGAGCAGCAGCGCGCGCTGCGCGTCGGCACCCGCGACATGGAGCAGCTGCAGGTCAACGAGAAGGTGCTCAAGGAGGAGGTGACGCGGCTGCGCGCCTCGCTCGACCGGGAGAAGGTGCACATCGACTCCATCCTGGTGAGCGCCTCCCGCCGCCCCGCCTGACCCGCGCGGACTGCCCCGGCCCCAGGACTGTGTGGTGACGGCTGCTGTTGCAGGAGCGGCACGCCGCCGAGATCCTGGAGACGGAGAGGGAGTGGCAGGCCAAGCTGGACCAGGTCAAGAAGGACATCGCCGAAATGGTGAGGGGCGGAAACAAATAAACCTATCACACAAAAAAATGATAAATTCTCAAAATAATAAATCAGGACGCACTGAGTATTTAGACCCACGAAGTCGGGCGGTTTCGGGTCCCGCACTGACCCCGTCAACGCCGAGCCTATAGGCGAGACCGCGTCCACTAAATCGAAACGAAACCGACTGCGAAGCCGATGCGAGACACGTGCGGGGCGGTAGGGCGGGTTAGTTAGGGAGCAAAGTAGTTTGTGGGCGGCCGACGGGGGCCGGGGGGAGGAGGGGGGTCGGTAGCAGGGGCGGGGAGAGTGAGAGAGAGAGAGAGGGGGGGGGGGGGGGCTAAAAATACCGGGGGAACCATGTGGGTCAAGCGGAGAGGTGCAGCACCGGCGTCTCAAGGGGCGGAACATATAAACAGGTGAGGAGGGCGTAGCGGCGGCAAGCAAGCGGCGAGCAGCGCCCGTTACATGCAGCGTCCCACCGCGGCATCGAGATGAGAACAGACAGATCCGGCCGGTGTCTGTCATCGGCCGGGCCGCGCACGCCGCCTGGTGGGTAAACATGGAACTACTATGTGGCGAGCTGCGGCACCGTTCGCTCTGTTACCACCACCTCCAGATCAAAATGTTGCGGAAAAAAAAATTAACAAAACATTTTTTTAAAAAAATTGAAAATTTTTTTGAGGGGCTGACGAGTTTTTGGTATTGGCAGTGGGAGGCGCGCATGCACGGTGAGATCATCCGGCTGCAGACGGACCTGGAGCAGGCGCACGCCGAGGACAAGGTGGCCGCCCTGCACGCCCAGGCCCGCGAGCTGACGCAGGACGCCGAGCGGCAGCGGAAGCAGCTGCAGACCAGGCTGGACCTCGCCAACTCGGAGGTACACGGCGCGCACTGTAAAGCAGAAACATTCGTCGCTAAACGGAAAACCTACTTTTAAATTTTGTTCAAATTTTTAATTTGGATTTTAGTTGCACAAGGCGTGACAAAAAAAAATCGTCAAAATTTGTACCTCAGCGGATGTAGATTGTTCTTCTTAAGCGTCCCGCCCGAAAATTTCGTCACCTAATTATTTTTTTGAGTGACGAGAACATTGTAAATTGACATCTAAAACTCGTAAACTTTCGTCATCAATATTTTATTGTCACACGACGGAATATTTTTACAGTGTGTACAAGAGAAGGGCAGACCGGAAGTAGACAGATGGCACGAGTAGGGTGGCCAAGTAGATGGTATCCTTCTGCTCCGGAATGCCCTACTGTACGTTGCCACGAGAACGGCCCTCATGGACGGGCAGCGTGGGGGGGCGTCGAGGGCAGCTGACCGCATTCCAACGCACGCACAGGTCGAGGCGCTGACGAAGAGGATGGAGGAGCGGGAGGCGCGGCTGAACCAGGACATGGAGAAGCTGCAGACGAGCGCGGACCGGGACAACTTCGACCTGCGCCGCCAGCTGGACAGGATCGACCTCAAGTACCAGGAGCAGATCGAGGCCATGGAGAAGAGGCACGACGAGGAAGTGGGTGAGTGCCGCGACGACGACGACGCTGGTGGCCGCGGGTCGGGCGCAGCGTGGCACTGACGTCCTCCCCGTGCCCGCCAGACAAGCTCCGCTCGGAGCACGAGCGCCGGATGTCGGCCTGCGAGCAGGGCTACCAGCTGCAGAGCGCCTCCACCCGGGCCACGCTGGAGCTGGTCAAGGAGCAGATGAGGCGGGACTCCGAGGCCGCCCTCCAGGACCTCGGGGAGCAGCACCGGAAACAGCTGGGTGCGGACCTCACGGCCTCCAGGACCCCCATCGCCTCTGACGATCCCCATTAACATATTTTTGTCCCCCCCGCAGAGGAGCAGGTGCAGCTGAAGCGGCGGCTGGAGGCTCAGGTGAGCCAACTGTCGCAGGCCGTGGCCGCGGCCAAGGCGGCCGAGCCGAAGCAGGAGCAGGTGAGTGAGATGGAAGTCGGGCTGCCGCGTCCCATAACGTCGATGTGGGTCACCGGAGTACCGCTTCGCGGCCGCGGTACATCACCGCACGTCGCGGTGCGAGGCAGCCGGGCAGCCCCCAGCGGCGTCCCAGCAGCGCAGCGCTGACCTCGACCTCCGCCTGCCCGCAGCTCGCCCTGCAGGTGTCCACGCTGCAGACGGAGCTCAAGCAGGCCGCCAGCAGCCACAGGGAGGCGCTGCAGCGCGCCAACGAGGACGCCACCAAGAACGTGAGGTAAGCGGCCACGCGCCCCGCCACCCCCCAAACAGCGCCGGGCTGGCCCCGGGAAGCTCACACACGCGGCATTGACTCCCGGAACCGCCCCCCTTACAATGTTTTTGATTTTTTTTTCCTTCCGACTGCGAAGCGAGGCCCGGGTCCGCGATTCCCTGGCGTGTGCCATCATCCTGCCCTCCATCCTGTGCTGGTGGCTGTCGGCCGGCTCCGAACTCACCCTGGCCTGTTCTCTGCTCGCCCTCGCCGTCCTGCTCTTCCAGATCCTCTGACGCCTCCCCTAACGTTACCGCCGCCGCCCCTCGGCTTTTCTTCTTTCAACCCCATCCTTGTTTGATCTTTATGGAAGCTTGGCACCCTCATTTTCACCTTTCACACTGCTGATTTATTTTCACTTTGACTTTCCCCTCGCTCATATTCTTGATTTGGCGGGCTGTTGACTGATCTCCCGCCTCCTCACTTTCTACAGCCATATTCCTACCCTTTAATCTTCCGACTCCGATCGTTGGTCCCCCATCCCTTCGCCGACCTCTCCTATCCGGCCGATGCTCGCAGTGATATTTCATTTTTGCTTAGTGTTGAAAACGCTTGCAAGAACAGCGCTGAAATTCCAAAACTTTCCACTGAATACTTTTTATACGAAGCCCCAGCCTTGTGCTCAGCCAAAGACCAAAACTTTACAGTAAAAAACGGATCTCAGTACTCTTTTTGGATGCGAAGAAAAAAATAAAAGTAGTTTGGCACACATTTGTGTTGATTTAGCGGACATTATATTTGATGGTGATTTTGAGTTGACCCCCATGTTTTTATCCATTCCCTTTCCGCTAGTTTTAGGGTTATAGGACCTTCCCTTCTTTCCCCATTTTATCCCAGTTTCTGTGATTCATATGTTCCTATCGTACTCCAGTCCTATTTTTTTGTTTTCTTGGTAGTTTTAGATCGTTTTGTACTCTTGATATTTTTTAAGTGTAATTTAAATATGCTATGATCTTCAGTAATATACGGCCGTGATCGCAGGCTCCGCGGAACAAAACCAATATGCTTATCGTGCAGTACTGCTCACGCCATCCGACGCACTCCATCGATCTTGTCATCTTGAATCCGCCACTGTAGACAGGCCGGACCAATGTCATTGCCAAAACTCATCTCTCTCCCACGACTACTCTCTCTCTCTCTCTCTCTCTCTCTCTCCCTCTCTCCCCTGTGGCCATCGACCGCACAAACGTCTTTGCCAGCACAACCTCGGCCAGAACCCTCTCAGAACATACACACGCTCACTAACCCCCTTTCCCTTCCCGTTCTCCCAGAGCGAAAGAGACAGAGCTCGCAGAACTGAGGAAGCAGGCAGAGGAAGAGAGACGGCGGCTGACCAGGGAGGCGGACGAGAGGGCGGCCAAACTCCAGCAGCGGGTCGACGCTCTCACCGCACAGTGAGTACTCCAAGGACGTTTGCGGCTGCCGCATGGCGTCCGCGCGCCCCCCGCGCGCCCCCCGCGCGCCCGCCCCGTACTCCCTACACGCTCAACTTTCTCTATCAACGTCACCGGAAGAAAGTGGCGCACTTCGCACCATCTCGCGACGTATTTTCAGCCGATAGCGCACTGAAAAGAGAGCGGGTCAGTTCGGGTTAGAAGAGCGGGTGCGAGTGCGATGGCACTACTACTCGCGCTCCCAGTGAGAGATGGCGGCACCGGCGTGGGTGTCGGTGGCGGAGACTCGTCATGCGTCGTGCACTCGGAGCCGGACGACAAAGGACGACCATTAGCCCCCGCCGCCTCCCCGCCCGTGCTCCAAGGTCCGTGATTTATTTGCGACGTCGGCTGTTTTTCTTATCAGAAAGAAGAACAAACGGCCCCGGCCGCACGCGCCGCCGCGCCACGCCGCGAAGGCGCCATCTCCGGGAAATCTGTTTTGGCGGAGAGTGTACGGCGGCGCGGGCCCGGCTGCCTTGCTGTTCCCTCCCTCCCGCCCGCGGCCTCGGCCCTGGAGGCTCGGGCCCCGGCCGGCGTTGTGTACGCGACCCCCTGATTGACAACGAAGCCGTGTCAGCCGTACTCCTTGATGCCCGAGCCGGACGGCGGGAGCGGAAAATAGGTCAGGAGCAGTCAGCGGGCAGGTTGCCTTTGACCGCAGCGCCCGGCGCTGAGTGGCTCGAGCCTGCTGGGGCACTGCGGGGGCCCTGCGGGGGCCCTGCGGGGGGGCGTGACGGAGGCCGGGCTGCCGCGGACTGCCGGAGGTGGGTGGTGGCGGCGGACGGCCCGGACGACAACCCGGGGGGGTGGGGACGGGCTGTGTAGGCCTCAGCAGGCCAGCCAACACCGAGCCCTGCGGAGCGGCGCGGAGCCGTGGGGGGCCATACCACCCCACACCGTTTTATCTCCAGGTTTTCCGGCTCCCCCCCCCTCTTTCCTCTCGCTCCCTCTTCCTCCCCCTCGCCGTGAAATGAATTCCGTCGGGGATGTGACAGGTACGCAGGCCGGGGACCGGGAGGGGGCGGGACGTGGATGAGAGAGTCTGATGGGCGCGCTAGGACGTGCGAGCCAGGTGCCGCTCCCGGCGCACTGCGGGCGCACTGCGGGCGGGCGTGACGAGCAGGGGCTGAGCGTGTCGTTGACCCGCAGGCTCAAGACCAGCCGGCCCGAGGACCGCGCCGTCATCGAGGACCTCCGGCGGACGGTGGTCGCCAAGGACGCGGCCCTGGAGAGGCTGAGGGCGTCGCCCCGGCCCCAGGACGCGGCGCAGCTGCAGCAGCTGAGCGACAGCGTCACCGAGCACAAGGCCATCATCGAGAAGCTGCGCCAGGGCCAGGCGCAGGCCAACCAGTACAAGGTCAGCGGGCCTCAGAGGGCACTCACACGGCAGGACCGGATGGAAAAATTATTCAGAAACAGTCTCATGTCGTAGAGTTTATTTTTTCATCGTGGCGTATTTTTCTGTGAATCTCGCTAGGCTGCACTGGAGAAGCTGGAGGCCGCCATCAAGGAGAAGGACGCCATTATCAAGGAGCGGGACGCTGCGCTGCGCAAGTCGCAGAGCAACCCTCGGCCGCAGGACGCCCAGAAGCTGGATGAGCTGCGCAAGCTGCTCAAGGAGAAGGACATGGAGCTGCACAGGTGGGCTCACTGACCTGAATCACCCCTCCCCCGCCCACCCGCCCCCTCCTAAAAGGAGAGTATGCCGCCGCAGAATAGGGCATAATTTCATGGCAATGTTGTAGGGTGAGCAGCGAGGAGCTGGCGCCGCTGAGGAAGAAGGCGCAGGAGGCGGCCGACCGAGAGGCGGAGCTGCAGAAGCTACGCGCGGAGGCAGCGCAGGTCAAGGAGTCCCTCAAACAGGTGGCCGAGCTCAAGAAGGCCCTCGGCGAGAAGGAGGAGGCCATCGCTAAGCTGAGTCAGCAGCTCAGCCAGCGGCAGCGCGAGGACAGCAACAAGAAGCTCAAGCAGCACGCAGCACAGGTAGGACTGCCTGAACAGCACATGAAAAGTCAGTATTCCAAGACGTCTGAAAATTAATTTCTCCCGTAGATCGAAGAGCTGAAGAAGTTGCTGGCGGAGAAGGAGACAGCCCTGTCCAAGGCCAGCGCAGACCTGTCGCAGAAGAGCCTCTCCGAAAAGGCCGGGCGCGCAGAGGACGCTGTCCAGATCGCCGCCCTCAAGAAGTCACTGGCCGAGAAGGACAAGGCTGTGGCACGGCTGGAGGCTGAGAAGGAGAAGGCGGTGGCCACGTCGCGGCCGGAAGACACAGCCAGGATAGCCGAGCTGCAGCGGGCAGTCGCTGCCAAAGAAGAGGAGATTGGAAGACTGAGGGAAACGGCAAAGGTAAGCTCATCCATCCAAATTTTTTTGCAACGGTCCCCACTCGTCCGACTTTCTGGAGTATGCGCGAAAGAAAGCAAAAAAGTCAATTACTATCATTGCCGATACGGCCGTCCCTGCGGGACGGTGGCCATGGCACAACGTCGGGCGGACGGAGGCTGTTCAACTTGACGAACTTGTTGCTGCAGAGGCCAGGGGACATCACGGAGATGCAGAGGGCGCTGCTGTCGAGGGACGACGAGATCGCACGGCTCAGGGATGCCGTGAGGGCCCGTCACGGCCCCCACGAGACCGAGCTGAGGCGGCAGCTTGCAGAGAAGGAGACCGCCCTTAACCGGCTGCAGGAGGAGAACAGGAGGTACTCCGCACGTTTCCCTTTTCGACGTCTTCTATCTACAGACAATCCCTTGAACCGCGTTAATCCGTTCCAGGATCCAGATGGAGCTGCTGTCCAGGGAAAGGCCTTCCTCGCAGCAGTCCGTCCCCACCACCATCCCTGTTGCGGCCGTGCAGCCACAGCAGCAGCAGAAACTGCAGCAACCTCCACAACAGCAGGCCCCCGTCCAGTTCAAACCACAGACCCCACCTCAGCAGCACCAGCCGCAACAGCAGCAGTACAAACCTCAGCACCCGCAGACAAATCAACTAAGCCAACCTCCTCCAGCTGTGGAGCAACAGGCACAGCAGCAGCAACAACAAAATCAGCCACCTAAGCAGCAGCAGCAAACTCAAAAGACCCCAAGCTCGGAGCCTGAAGAACGGAAGGTAGGTTATCCTTATATAATATTTTTGCTGAAATTGTTTATTTCTGGAGATATGCAAACACTTATTTGGAACTCAATTTATACAAGAGCCCTTTAAACCAGCCCTAGACTTTTCTCCTGAGTTGACCTTATTTTTTTATGGTCCAACAGTCAAATAAAAATTATACATAAGACACAATCCTCTCCCTTACGTGGTCGTGCCTGCCACGGGCTAGAGCTTCCCTGTCCTGAAACACAAACCACTCGGAACCGATTGGGATTGCAAAGACTTCTATATTGGATAAAGGACTTCCGGAATATTTATGCGCGTGGCTTGTGTTTCAGAGATGTTGCATCAAAGTGGTCGTTGTTCTACGAAATAGAGATTCAAATTTTTCACGGTGTTAGAATTGGGCTTAAATCGCAAGGCGTGCAGATACACGCTATACGACACACCGTGATTCAATGAGTTTTCTCTTTAAATAAAATGTGTAGCTAGATTTGAATTTGTTTGACTGGTCATCAGCCAAAACCAATAACTGCATCGTAGAAGCGCCACCACTTTTTGTGACAATGAACCCGAGTGAGTGCTGTTGTTTTGAGCGTCCAGCGTTAACCGTGCGCTGCGCTGCGATAGGTGGATGCAGCTTGTGTGGTGTCCTAGTGACGGTCCTAGTGGTCTTAGCTCTAAGCCCCGCCCCGCCCGCCCTGCCCTACGAATGCCCTTCAAGTAAGTAGCGCCCGAGTAGGGGCCAGTAGTAGGGTCAGCGGTCAGCTCTGGGTGTGGTGTAAGTATAACACACTGGGAGGCCCGTCCGGCTGGTGCGGTTAGGCGACAGTACAAAATTTTACCTTGCTTGTAAAAAAATAATATGCAATAACGGGAAAACAAAAAAGTTAAAAATCCTTAATTCGGCATTAAGGCTGTGTCACTAGCCACACCTCTCCAGCCCGCCGCGCCCCACCCACTGCACACATGATGCTTGATTTGCAGCGCAAGAAGGGCGGGAAGGGGAAAGGCCGCGGAACGCGCAAGAGGTAGCGACGCGACACGGACCGGCACGCGCCCCCCGAGGGGGCTCCGCGAGGGGGGCCGAGGGGCCCGTCCCTGAAGGGCTCAAGCCGCCCCAGGTGGGGCTCTCATTTGCTCTGCACTGCTGTTGAGTGTTTATTTGATGTTGTTTCCTGCTTGTTGCTATGCGGCACGACTGTCAACCTGACACGGATGGTGCGACGTGGGCGATGTCACCGTTGCTTCACGAGCCAACCTGTTGTAACGGCCACGTAAACACGGGCGCCCTGCCCTGTGGATGCCGTGGTGGCTACAGTTTAACCTCTGTCTTCTCTCATCTGGATGCCTTGGGCACGGGAAATAGCCGTCCGTCAAGCCGGGTTGCCAGTCCTGTCTGATAACAATTTCAAATGTTTTGTTTTACCTAGAGCCAGCATATAGTGTGTCTTTCCAGCATATGGCCCTCCCGTCACCGGTATCCATGGACCGAATCTCGATGGCTTCAATTCGTTTTCAGTTGAATTACCTGTTTAGAAGTTTACGGCACATTAGTTTCATTGACCACTACAATATCTAAACACAAATTACTGATCCTCAAAAAATAAAGATAAAAAATTAAGCCAACAGATATACATGAATTTAAATGAACCGGCGAAGTATGTTTATTTTTTAATGCAGTTACTTCTAACTAAACATCACTGTCATGTGTCTAGGTGTCCAGATTTGCTAGGTGGTTTAACAAGTCACAGCGGAGATAATAAGACTGATTTCCCCTGAGGTGACTACAAACTTCGCCATTCGTGGCCATAAAATTCTAACACTACGCGACGCAAAGCAAAAGCACTGCCATGTTGAGGACGATACTGTGTGTATTAGTTTACATTATTTCTCTTTTTATATTGCCAAACCTTTAAAAGGTGTCTTTCTCAATAAGGCAGTCTCTTGAATATTGCTTAACTCGTCAGGGCGAATCATGCTTACATGCGTTTGATGACTAATTTAACTCGACTAAAAGCTCGTAAAACTCACACAACCCATATAGAAACGAATATATTTTGGGTGTATTTTCTAGTGCTTTGATGATACTAGAGAATCATAACAACCATCTCACAGCTCCAGTCCATTTTTTGTCACTCAATAAATAATTCTAATATGGTGTCTTTTTCCTTAATAATATCGCGGACACGTGCACATGGGAATGGCGTAACACACCTGTGTGTTGTGGGCAGCTGCTGCGGCCCTCTGACATCCACCGCCTGCTGAGTCGGCTCCCCCGCCACGCCCCGCCTCGCCCCGCCCCGCCGCGCTTCGCCGACCACCTGCCCCCGGCCCTGGCTAATGCCCTGGCTCCGGCCCCGCCACCGCCGACCCCGCCCCGACGCGCCCCTGTGTAGGTGCGTACCGGTGAATACCAGTGGCGTAGCCGGGATGTATGAGTACTGCTTTACCAGTTCGCAGTTAAATTGTCTCTATCAAAGAGAAAATCCTAAGGGCTACGCCACTGCCACAGCCGCCCCCTCCCATCTGCACGTGACTTCTGGTGGCCGAACTTGGCCGTGTGGCAAGTGGTTGGTGAATTTTCTTTTCGAAATTTAAAAAGTGATGTCTGAATCGAAAGATCCTGCCTCTGGAACTAGGTGACGGGAGACGCAAGCAATATTTCCTCCTGCGTTGCACGATGCATTTTGCGACCTTATGCAAGGTCTCTTACCATATGTTGAAGTATCAGTGTATAGTGCCGATCTCCACAATTTTTCTTTTATGACATAGTGTTTGTCCCCCCGTGCCGCCTTTTAGGATGGAGCCGCGTTCGAAAATTGTGTGACGATCCCCCTGTGAGTTATGCGAGCGAGTGTGTTCGTGTGTGTTTGTCGACTGATTCAATTGTTTATTTTCTGCACGCTGCATGTCTATTGTCCCAGCATCCCTGCAAACAACTCACCTCTCATTATCCCCACCATTCACAAAGTCCATCGCATCAGAAACCATGTTTGAAGTGACAGCAAAACTTCATCAAGAAACGAGGGCCGTATGCAATCATGCATGGTGCCCTTCTTAAAATTGGCATGGAATAAGAATCAACGTCACTGCACATCGTATCACCACTACGACCTTTCATCTGTGCAAGTTTTTTTCGTATCAGAACGTTCAAGTTTTAGTAGAGTAGAGCGCAAATTGTCTCGTCCACAAACAAAAATTTACTTTACTTTTCAAAATGCTTAAAGACAGATACCCGTAAATTTATAATCAGTAATATTGGACGAGCAAATTTGTCGCGATCTGTTTGCGTTTGTGCCTGTTCATTGTTCTAAAGACATGCTCTCAAAAAATGAATTTTTGATCATTTAAAAGAAGGAAAATGCATAGCACGTCTCGTGGTTGAAACACGGGCAGCAATAACGATATAACCATGTTCTTCTGCTGTCCCTAGCGGGTTGTCCCGGTCCCGGCCCCTGTCCAGGCCGCGGTTCCAGCCAGCCGGGGGATGCCTTGGACTCGGGAACCTCTGCGCCAGTCCACAGAGGGTCCAGGACGTCCCCAGACAAGCAGCAGCAACAATATTAGCAACGGCATCGGCCGTAACACTATCAACTCCGGCAACATCGTCGACAAAAACAACAACAACAACGCCAGCACAAAGGACTCTGACAAAACGGCCACTGAAGAAGGAACTTTCAAAATGCAGCCTGCCCGAGGTGGACTCGTACAACGGCCACCGCAACAACAGCCGCAAACTCAGCAGCAGCTCCAACAGAAGCCTTCTGGTCGTGTCATCAGGCGGCTCTCGGAAAATGTTCAACAGCAACTGCAGCAACGACAGCCTGCGCCAGCCCCACCGAGGAGGAACTCTGCCCTTCCAACGTCAGTCAAGAGGGAGACAGTCATGGTGTCGTTCCCCTCCTGAAGGACTATAAGCAGGAAACTCTTCGGAAAAAAGATCTGCTCTTTTCACAGCTGGTGGGGATTGACGTATCATACTAATTGTCAGAGATGGATAGGGCATTCGAAACCAGTGTTTCCTGGTCAGTCTGTGCTAGGTGCTCTCAGATGATGATTAAATTCAGAGCAGTGCAAAGTTGTATTGCAAATTTGTTTTAGTTTTGCTGGTATCGGTTTTGAAGCACTTTGCCACATGTCTTATGTTTGAAATTCTTTTCCTCGCTTACTTCTAAGCACTTACACTCCTTTCCAGGGTATTTAGAACGTCTGGTTCAGGACCTAAGTCAAACAGTGTTAATAGCGGAACTAATAAGGATTCATTTATAATAATACGCTCTAGTCCTCGCAATCGAGAGTGATGGGTTGCTTTTGGTGGCAGCCCTTTATTGACTATGATGACTGATATTTGCGCTGTGTCGAAATGTAACGATTTCTTTTGTCTTTTATAAACTAATAATCCACAGTGCTCATGTAAATACTTTTTGGTCAATTTCTTTGTTGGTTTCTTTGCGTCTAGAATACTGTTTTGTCGGCAAGACAATTACAGACTTGTGTATTTGCCTGTGATTTGTGAATATTATTAATAAAAGGTCTAAATAATTTAGCACGTAATTGAAGCCGTGTATATTTTTTTTCTGTCCGTTAACCAAAACACCACGTCGATAAATCGGCAGGGCTTTTAAAAGAAAAAAGAACCTGCCGAGCGGCGTCAGGAAGATAGCGCGGCGGACACAGCAACCTTTCTGACAGGAAACACGGGCCCGGCGCGGCAATAAATAGGCATGAGCGTCACCGCACCGGCCGGCCGCGGCCGCCGGCGGGCGCATCCACGCTTTGCACTGTCACAATGGGCGGACCGACTTTCTTTCGGGGAAGGCCGCCGTCCCAGAGCACCTGTCGGTCTGCCTAGTACAGTAAGCTGATATGGAAATTTGCCTTTTCGACCATTTTACAAAATTCCGGGTGGAAAAAGTGTCTGTTTTTCCCTCGCTCAGCTTCCTATACTGCCAATAAGTCTGCCGGACGTCTCGGTGGGGATGAGGGCCAGGTCAGCCCATGACTGTAATGTAGGTCAGTGGTGCGCCCCCTCCGATAGGCCGCTCGTCAGCAGCGCCACCAGTGTCGCCAACATACAAAGATAGAGGCGCGGCCGGGAAGGCTGGTCCCAGTGTGGGATCCGAGGCGCACTCGCACGGTCCGCTGCAATTATTTCCGGTCCCAGCACCGAACGCTCCATGGCGGGGCGTCCTTGGCTCAGTGCGGAGACGGAGTCGCGCGTGGGAGTTGGCAGTACTGGGGCCAGGAAAAGTACAGTCGGCGAACTTGACGCGCGTCGAAATCCAAACCGCACACTTGTGTCAATACTTGTCTGCAACATTGTCTGCTCGTCGGTGCACCCAAATCCAAAACCTTCCCCTATCGACTTCACAATCCTGCAGCGCAGACAAAAAAAAAAAAAAAAAATCCATAAACAAATAAAATAAACACAACGCATTGTGAATTTTAGCGTTCAATAAAGTAATGCCGTGCAGCGGTGACGTCTTCCACAATTTTCCGCACACGGCGTGTGACGGACTGGTACTCTCTGTTTGCGGAAGCCAAGAGCCGGTCGCGCCTCCCTCCGGGCCGAGCTGGTCCGCACTCCCGCCGGGCCCCGCCCCGCCCCGCCGGGCCCCGCACGGACCGGTGACCGGACCGGTGGTCCCCAAGTGACCGCGACGGGCACAAAACCAAACCCCACTGCCGCCGGGCGGACCCCGGGACAGTTACAGGAGGGCAGTCTCCCGCCCGCTCCTCCCCACCCCTCTCCCTCCCCCGTCTCTCTCTCTCTCTCTCTCGCACGCGCACGCCCGCCGGCGGCACGGCGGTGCGAGCGAGAGCGACGCGTCGACTGGCTTTATCGCACTCGCCGGTTATTGACAGTCGACGATACGGTCGTGTCGTCACCGCCACGGCGCGCGTCCCGTCGCACGTAACTGATACGGGGGCCCCGCGCGGCTTACGCGGCTCTGCGATAGAAAAGGGAGGGGGAGGGAGGGAAAGGAGGGAGGGAGAGGGGGGAGGGGAGAGGGGAGATGTCCATCAGCTGACTCGCCGTCCCCGCCGCCGCTTTAGGGCTTTAGTGGACAAGTGACAGTCCCGGAGAGAGGATGCGGTCGTCCCGGCAACGCGTGAGTACCGGCACGCCGCGGACCACCGCGGCTGTTCTCTCTCTCTGTCTCTGTCTCTCTCTCTCTCTCTCTCTCTCTCTCTCGCCGAGCCGCGTTTTGCGTGTGGTGTCTGCCCCTCTTTTGTCTGCGCGTTCGTGTTCCCGCGGAATTATCTCCTGTCCTTGCTCGCATCACGCTCTCTGTTGCACCGTGCCGGGCCGCGCCGGCAGCGGTGCCGTTATTCACAGTCTGAGCGGGGCCTGGAAATAATGTACTCCGCCGGTCAGATCTGCGCGAGCTTTGGCGTCGTTTGGGAAGGCGAAAACATCCCGGACTGCAGACGACCTCCGTTGTTCGCAAAATGAACTCGGCAACGAAAAGAGGAAAAAGATGAAAAAGAAACACAACTTATCGAGTCGATGTGATGTGTTGCTATCGGTGCATTATTTTGCTGCTTTTCGTACACACCCGGCTTCTTCTTTTTTTTTGTGGCTCGTCTATGCAGGAGTGCGAAAGATAGGCAGAGAGTGATAGAGAGAGAGAGAGAGAGAGATGGAGAGGGGGGGGGGGGGGCGTCGCGGCGGCGGGCTGTACGACGACGGGATGACAGTCCGTCGAGTCTAGAGGAGCAGGCCGCGTTCGAACGTCGCTAATCCGCGCCCGTCCCGACACGGACGACGCCCGACCCGAACCCCGTGCGAATGGCCGTTTCGGAGGCAGAGCCGTGTAAGCTCCCGAGCCGCCGCCGGCCGGCCGGCCGCCTTAGATAGCGGGAGCCCGTAGCGGCGGTGCACCGGGCCTGTCCGCCGCCGGCCGCCGCCGGCCGCGGACACGTGCCAACAATGCCAGTCAAATTCGTTTCGGCACACAGGAAAACTCGCAAAAAGCCCGCGGAAAAAAATCTCATTTCGATTTTTTTCTGATCTCGCAAACGTGTCATGAAAATGAGTCGCTACTAACGGCTCGTTGCCTCACACCGAAGGTTCGTCCCGACGCGCCGATCCCTGACGGTTAGTTGTCGCGCCACCGCCTCGCTCACAGAGAAAGGGAAAGTGCCGCCACAAGCCGGTTTTTTGCGCGAGCGAATTTTGTCGTTTCCGTCTGCGCGCCGCGTCCGATGCGGGGAAGTCCAGTTGGCTGCGCAATAGAGACGAGACTATATTACACACACATGCACACACACACACACACACGCCAGGGTCGCCAATATTTCAAAATTAAATACGATTGCCTCGCTGGCAGGTCTTGGCCCTGGTGCTGCTGCTGGTCCCGCTGGTGGCCTGCGCGCCCGCTGGCACCGACGAGAAGACCCCCTTCACTCTGGACGATTTCGTGGACTCCAGGTTCACAACAAATTCATTCAAGGGCACCTGGGTGGCCGGTAAGGTCCTTTTGTTTCGATTGTTTTTGAAGCAGCGAAATTAGGTTGAGATTTGGGCTCTTGCATCCACATCGTTACTTCCACAGACAACCTTCTGCGCTTCTACAACTCGACTACCCGGGAGGTCATCCTGTACAATGTGGCCGACTCAACCACAACGACCCTCGTGCCGGGCAACATCTTGGTAAGAACTGCAAATTCCAATCATTTGTTTCTGGTGCATCACAAATGGTTCTTCTGACCTTATCTTTGGCATTTCTTCGACGTTCCAGCCTCAGTTCAACAGCAGCTCCATCGACTCGTTTTCACCGGATAACCGACTGGTTGCGATCGCTTACGAAACGGTGAAGGTTGGTTCAGAAACTCGCCTCCACACCGACCACCGGTAGCGCCACACCTCCGGCCGGGTCTTGCCTCTCACGTGCTCCGCTCTCATTTCCACCGCAGCTCTACAGACACTCGACCACCTCGAAGTTCGTGATCTACGACACGCAGACCAAGGCGTTGACCAAGGTCCACGAGGATGCGCAGCTCCGCACCCTGGTGTGGGCGGGCGACAGCTCCATCCTGTGGGTCAAGGACAACGACGTGTTCTACCGCAAGGCGGCCACGGTGGCGGGCGCGGACATCCCCATCACTACCGACGGCAAGGAGAACGTCATCTTCAACGGGATCCCCGACTGGGTGTACGAAGGTGGGCGAGGGCGAGGGCAGCTGGAGAGGAATAAAACCTGCGCGGTAAACGTCACAAACTCACACGAACAGTGCTGCACCCTTCCAGAGGAGGTGCTGGCGTCCGGGTCGGCGCTGTGGCCGTCGCCGGACGGCAGCAAGCTGGCGTTCGCGTCCTTCGACGACACCAAGGTGCAGCACGCCTTCTACTTCAAGTACGGCTCCGAGGACTCCAACGACATCCCGCCGCAGTACCCCGAGGTGGTCAACATCACCTACCCCAAGGTACCCGCAGCAGAACAAGACGAACACACATTCCTTCGAGGCGTCGTCTCTCATGCTGTGGATGTCGCTTCCAGGCGGGAACTCCGAACCCAGACGTGCACCTGAGGGTCGTGGACCTGCACCAGGCGGCGGCGACAGGGAAGCCCACACTCGTAGACATCCCGGCGCCGGCGAGCGTCACCAAGTCAGTATAGTCTGTCTGGAGAGAGTCGGGCCGTGCAGTCTGAGAGTGACACAACGTTCCCCCCAGGGACCACATCCTGTACGGCTGCTTCTGGACGGCGAGCCGTCTCCTGGCGTCGTGGACCAACCGCGCCCAGAACAAGAACGTCATCATGAGCTGCGACACCTCTTCGGGTAGCTGCCGCAAGGTAAACACTCTGAGGTTACAATTTTTTTTTTTAAAAAAAAGTGGTGTTACTAACAATTTTTTTCGCTGCCCGTCAGGCCCTGGAGCAGTCTGAGGACGCGGGCTGGGTGGACCCGCCCACGCTGCTCATGCACTCCAAGGGGACGCGCGCCGCCGCCATCCTGCCCAACGAGGACCGGCCGCACCTGGCCGTCGTCTCCTTCCCGGAGGACGACAACGAGGACGCGGCCGTCAGCTTCCTGACGAGCGGCCAGGTCACCGTCCTCTCCGTGCTGGGCTGGGACGAGGCCCGCGGCCAACTGTGAGTGCACACACACACACACACAAACTCCGCGACCCACGGCGGCAAAAAAAAACAAAACGAGAGCAGTGCGACGTGTCTCGTCGGTTCTCCCGGCCGTTTGAAAAGTTTGGTCGCACGTTCGTCTGCGGCCCCGACGACCGTGCTCACGCCGACTGTGCTCAGGTACTTCGTGCAGACCCTGCCCGAAGACCCCGCCAAGCGACACGTGTACCGGGTGGCCGTGCCGGGCCAGGACAGCAACCTGGTGGCCGTGCCCACCCCCAAGTGCCTGACCTGCGGCCTGGCGGCCAACCCGGACGGCGGCGACCCCGCCTGCCAGTACGGCGGCGCGCTGCTCAGCAAGGGCTTCGCGTACGGCGTGCTCTCCTGCCTCGGACCGGACCCGGCCTACTACGCCCTGTACGACCTGCAGGTGAGTGACAGGGCCCGGGTATCCCTGAAGGGCTGTAAGCAGAAGTGGCGGAGTAAAACCCGTTTGGTGTGGACTGTACCTCCAGCAGGCCGACGGCGCCCCCAAGCGGCTGCGGGTGTGGGAGGACAACGCGGTGGTCCGCGCCCGCCTCGCCACCCGGCTGCGCCCCGAGTTCCTGGACGACTGGCTGCCCGTCGACGGCGGCTTCCGGGCGCGCGTCCGCCTCATGATGCCCCCCGGCGCGGACAGGAGCGGCGCCACCAAGTACCCCATGCTCGTCTACGTGTGAGTCCCCCCTGCCGCCTCCCTCCCCCGCCGCCCGGCCTCGTTTCCAGCGCGGCGTGCCCGTGAGTTGTAGCACTGCCCTTTCCGAGACGCGCCCTTCGCACTAATTGAATAAGCTGGAGCGTGGCGGTGCGTGGCGGCGTGTCAACCGAAAGCCCTTTGCCCCACACACACACACACACACAACGGCAGCGGACGGCGGCGCCGCCGCGGCTACCGCGCCAGGATTTTCTACTCCTGAAACGGATTCCGTGCAGCCCATCTCAGCCACGAGTGCTTTCAAGTTTTTTTTTTTTTTTTTTGCAAAAGGCCAAAAGACACTCCATTAAAAAAAAACAGTATGATACGGTTGGAATTAAAAGATATCTCGCCTGGTGCATCCGACAGCACCGGCGAATGCGCTTTCCTCTCCGTCGCGTCCGGTGCGGTACACAGCAGCCGGGGGCATTGTGCGCTACATGACGCCCAGTCAGAGAAACGCAGCTTCTTTACAGGCCCCTTTCAGTTACCCCCCCCCCCCCGCCATTCCAGCAGACACTCTTTTCCTTTGGGGTTCGGCTGCTATGCCGAGGCCGCGACTTCAATATCGCACAAAGCAATGCAACAAAGGATGTGGGAGGGTGGAGGAGGAGGAGGAGGAGGAGGGAGGGGGAGAGGGTTGGGGGTGGGAAGGGCGGCTTCCCAGGGGGTGTCCGCAATGTGCCAATGTGCCCCGACAAGTCATCCAGGGCTGTCAAAGAGAGAGAGAGAGAGAGAGAGAGAGAGAGAGAGAGAGAGAGAGAGAGAGATGGGGGAAGGGGGCTGTCGTGACATACAAGCTATACGAGGACGAAGTGGAACAGTGGGGAGAGGGCTCGTGTTGGTTCTTGTGGAGCGCCTTGCGGACGCAGGGTAGGCAGTCCCGCAGTGCACTCGCGCTCAACGGGCATGCCTACCTCCCAGGCGCTCAAGGCGCCGCTCACGCCCGTTTCACTCGTGACCCGATTTTCTTTTCTCCTGCCCCGCTCAGGTACGCGGGGCCGGACTCGAACCAGGTCACGACGGCGTTCTCGGTGGCGTTCGGCGACTACCTGTGCTCCTCGCGGAACATCATCTACGCCCTGATCGACGGCAGGGGCTCCGGGCGCAACGGGCGCAAGCAGATGCACGCCGTGTACCGGAGGCTGGGCACGGTCGAGATCCAGGACCAGATCAGCGTGGCCAAGTACGGACGACTGTCGAAATTAAGTGCAATTTTCGTTCGTGAATTTTCCGAAATAGTGGAGAGGCAAAATTATGCCGGACGACCATTACGAGAATTTCCAAAAAATCTGTCTTTTGTGGTGAGTGAGGAGGGCGGGGGCGTCCGGAAATCGGGTTACACGCCTTACACAGTCGGACCCGGCGCCCGGGACGCCCTCGCGGCCACGCCCTCCTTGATGGCTGCCGTATCGGAAGTCGGGCCGGCTCTCTCATCGGAAGTAACGGAGGAGGGACCCACCCGGGCGTGACCCGGCCGTGCGGGCTGGAGAAGAATAAAAACACACTCGACAGGGAGCCAAAATTTCTTAAGGATAATTCAGGCAAAAATAAATAAATAACAAAATGATAATTAATTTTTTTTTCTCAGGCAGCTGAAGGCTAAGTACAGCTTCGTGGACCCGGCACGCACCGCCATCTGGGGCTGGAGCTACGGCGGCTTCTCCACGGCGCACGCCATGTCCCAGGACGTGGGCGGAGTCTTCTGCTGCGGCGTGTCCGTCGCCCCCGTCACCAGCTTCATCTACTACGGTGAGAGGCGCGGCCGAAGGAAACGTCTGCTGGAAATTACCAAAACGAAATTACTGCAAAAACGGACAGCGCTGGTGCAAAGCGTATCCCACATTTTTTTTCTCTCGCAAAAGACAACCTCATCAATTTGGGCGGCCCTTCTTCAGAATCAGCAGGACTCTGACTGCGTAAAGGGCCCCGCGCCACCCGCGCCCTCACTCCCAGGGGGCACCGGCTAAAGGGGAGAGGAGAGGAGGAGGGGGGAATGGGATCGCAGAGCAGTGGTTGCAGTTTCTTTACTGCTGCACAAATTTTTATCTCGGGCCCTAAACACTCGGCAGCCAAATCCATATAACCGGGCCGCAGCGGGCTGGAGGTGTGTTTATGTTGCACCGGGAGCCGGTCGCGGCTTTGCGACCGCGAGATACGACCCACTCAGCGCCGCCGTGTGAGTCGTTCCGCGGCGGTGAAACACGGATCTCGGCGGCGGCGGCAGCGGCAGCTCCGCGGGCCGCCCTCAAGAAGTGCGGCAGTAGTCGTGCCGCTCTGCTTTACAACCCCGCCGACCGCGCGGCCGCTCCTCATATCCGAGCGGCGGCGGCGGCGGCCGAGGAGCAGCGGCGGCACGCCACCGCGGCGCCCCGCCGCCGGCACTCTGACATGTGCAGAGCTCTGCACAAACGCGTGCGCTGCATTCGCATTTCGCTCTCGTCCTTTCATTCAGTCGACGCGCTGCTGCTGCTTCCGCACAAGAGAGAGAGAGAGAGAGGTAGACACAGACAGAGGAAATTAAGGGGACCTCTGCACCGCGCACCCGCGCCGCGCTGTGCCGTACCGCCGTGGTGCTCGCCTGCTCTCTCTCTCTCTCTCTCTCTCTCTCTCTCTCTCTCTCTCTCCTCTCCCTGTCCAATCTCTCTGTACGCGTCGCGGTGGCGAGCGAGGACGCGGGGAGGGGAGGGGGGATGCGTTTGAGCCGAGACCAGCTGGGAAGTGGCTCCGGCGGCGGGTGCCTCGGATATTATGTCGTACCTCTCTCTCTCTCTCTCTCTCTCTCTCTCTCTCTCTCTCTCTCTCCCCCCCTCTCTCTCTCTCTCTCTTATACAGAGGGCTCACTCCCGATGCCAGATCCCTACTATAGCGTGCTAATTACTGCTTGAGCCGAGCGCTGCAGGAGGGGGGTGGGGAGGTGGACGCATCGGTGACTACCAAGAGCACCTCGGGGTCGCGGAGGTCGCGGAGCAGCGCGGGGACACACCTTACAATAATGGTCAGAAGAGAGAGAGATAGAGAGAGAGAGAGAGAGAGAGAGAGAGAGAGAGAGCGAGAGAGAGAGAGAGAGAGAGCTGAGTAGACAGTGTTCGGGGTCGCTCTGCAAGGGGCCGGCCGCACTATTTTCGTCCGAGTGGAATGAGGTGCGCGCGCTGTCCCTCCGGTTTGTGCAGAACGGAGGGGGGGGGGGGGCGGTGTCAGGGGGAAAGAGGGAGGGGGCGGAGGAGGGGAGGGGAGGGGGGGGGGGGGGTGCCAGCAAGAGGTCGCCGGAAGTGAGTGAGATTGCCACCCGGGACTATAGGGCGGGGAGAAAGAGCGCGCGCCTGATGGGGGGGGGGGGGGGGGCAAAGGCGTTAGAAAGGGACGGAGGGATGCACAGAGAGAGAGAGAGAGAGAGAGAGAGAGGTGGTGGAGGGGGGGGGGGAGGGCACAGTGGTCAGCACGCAAGGACTACGGTGGTCCGCGGTCCGCCGCGCGGTGAGTTGCCGGCACCTTAGGCTGGCTACGTCCGGCGGGGACCGCCTGCTCTGCTGGCCGCGGTCTGTCCGCGGGGGGTCGCCCCCCTCGGCTGCACCCCCCACCCTGACTCACCCGGAGTTATATGGCGCCACATTTCAAAAAAAAATTATTTTGAAATATTTGAAGTAGTTTGAATACAGTAGACCGTGTCGCGTCGTGTCGGACTGTGTGTTTGACGTTGAGGGAAGGATTTCGCCGAAAATTGTACCGCGAGGAGTATATCGGAGTCCGAGACAGTTCGCCTGACGTGTGACGCGCGCCGGTCACATCTCTCGGTGGTGCCGGCCTCATCCGCCCGAACGGGGCCAAGAAGAAGATAACCGTAGACAACGGTGCGGTCCGTACTGCACTACTTGGCAGCGGCCGCCACACGGGAGGCGGTAGTGTAACAGCTCCTTGCTGGATCTCCCTCCTCCACTGTCCATCTCTCTCTCCCTCTCTCTCTCACACACACATTCGAACATGTTTCTGTGAGTGCGCGTGTGTGTGTGTGCGTGTGTGCGTCTTGGTGGCAGTCTCCGTTCTTTTCTCCGGGGCAAGCTTCTACCGCGACGGTCGACCTCGTGAACGGAGAGGGCGAGGAGGAGGAGGAGGAGGAGGAGGAGGAGGAGGGGAGGAGGAGGAGGGAGAGGAAGAGGGGGAGGAGGGGGTGTTCCGCCCTTCTCGCACCAATTCATCCCCCCTGGCCGGGTATCTGTCTCTGAGTTACACCCCTCTGAGCGGGCTCTCCCTGCACGGGAGATGGCGGCCGACCCCGCAGCAGGGCGGGCGGCGGCGGGGCGGCGCAAGCGTTACCCCAGAAGAAGGGAACCGTCCGGAGATGTGAACGGAGGAGGAAATACGAACCGGCGACATCGGCCCATTTCGGGGCTTAACTGATTACAACGGACTGGATAGGGGCTTGCTTTTACCGGCGCAGATACGGCCACGAGAGTACGGACGGCGGCCTCGGGAGTCGGGACTCGAGGCACTCGGCGCAGGCTGCCACCCTCACGGCGCGCGTGTCCGGCCGTGTGCCGAAACCTGTTGCAGCTAGGCCTGCCAACGGGGCAAAAGTTTAAACTGTATCAGATGGACGCAACTGCCGTTAAGTTGGAGCGTGGCGAGGGGGAGTTTGGAGGGGGGGGGGGGGGGGCTCCTGAGGTGAGGGCGAGGCTCTGCTAGTATCGTGTCGTCTCCGTCAGCCGCGCGGCCCTCTCTCTCGCACCCCTTCCGCCTCCGCCACCAGGCGGAATCATCACTCACATAACGGCCATACGCCGCTGGCTACGTCGTATTTCTTTGCTTTATGGCCGGAGCCCCACCCACCGCGGCCCATCGCATCTCGCCCAGCGACACGCCCCTTACCCCGCGCCTTACCCCGCGTCTTACCCCGACCCGCACCTTTCTATGCAGGACGCCAAACTTACCCGCAGAGTTACCCCGCGAACCGGAGGCATAACCCGACCCGCATCCGCAAAATCATACCGCGATCTTACCTCGTCTTACCCAAGATCTTACCCCCATCATAACCTTACCCCAAAAATTACCCTGCTGCTAGAGCGAAGACGTGATCCGCCTGCAAGACGCTGTACCCGCCTGAAAAAACTTTAACTTACCCGACCTCACCCAGGTTACCCCGACCTTACCCATCATTACCTTACCCGGAGACCCGTCCTCACCCGGCCGCGCCTGTCCATTTCATATCTAATTTACAGGACGCGGGGTAAGTGCCGGGCGTGAGTTACGACTCCCGGCGGCGCCCCGCGGGGGCGGCCGTCCTGTCCACGAGTTACGAGCCGCCCCCGCGGCGGCGGCGGCGCAGCAGCAACAACAACAACAACAATCTCACACGCGATCTGCGCCAATGATAATCGGGCAATTTATTTGCGCGCCGAGCTTTAAAGGGGAAAGGTGTGCGGGCGACGGTCAGGCAGGCGACACGGCGGCGCGACGGCGGCTGCGTCCGATAGCAGAGAGAAAGAGAGAGACAGACAGCCAGACAGTGAGAGACCGAGAGAGAGAGAGAGAGAGAGAGAGAAGGAGAGCAGCCGCTTCGGACGTTGGCGTTCACTGTGACACGCTTCTTGCCGGGGACCTACCTTAGGAATGCCCCCAATTAGCAACGCCACGACGGGGGATGCCCGACCGACCGCCCAGGAGGGCGCGGCGGCGCAGGACAAGAGAAGGGACGATAATGAGAGAGAGAGAGCGAGATAGAGAGAGAGGGAGGTTCGGGAGCGGCGGGGCAGGAAAAGGTTACCCCCCCTCCCCGCCCCTCCCCGCCGGCACTACCCTTTGTCTCCCCGCAGCGCAGCAAAACAATGACTTTTCGGGGAAAAATTTGCCACTACACAGTAGGACGCCTCGGAGCGGTGCTGCGGTGGCGGTAGCGGAGCCGCGGGGGGTCCGGGGGGGGGGGGGCAAGGGGGCGGAGCCCCCACTGGACACGGAGGTGAGCGGGGCGGCGGGAGCAGCGAGTGGCAAAGTGGAAAATGGCGCTGGTGAGTTAGCACGGGGTGGGCCGGCGCGGATTACCCGTGGGAGGGAGTGAGAGGGGAGAGGGTGGGGGTGGTGGTGTGTAAATCAGGCCCCCGGAAGCCGCAGCAGGGCCGGCCGCGGGGGCCGAAATCGAGGCGCGCCGCTATCCGCGTGTGGCTCACGGAAGTCAGAGCCCGAAAAGTCTTATCACTTTGAGAGGTGTCGGCCGATAGGCACCAGCGCGGCGCCGGCGCGGGAGAATTTAAATGTGGGAATTTGTCGTGCGGCGGGCCCGCCTACCCTCACCGCATCTGTTTTTAGTCACTGTTGTTTGTTTTTTTAATATTCTCGTGACCGCCTGTCTGCAGATACCATCTACACGGAGCGGTACATGGGCCTGCCCACGCCCGAGGACAACCTGGGCGGGTACAACGGCACCGACGTCACCCGCAGGGTGGACAACTTCCGCACCAAGAAGTACCTGCTGATCCACGGCAACGCTGACGACAACGTGCACTACCAGCAGTCCATGGAGCTGACCCGCGCGCTGGAGACGGCCGACATTATGTTCCAGCAGCAGGTAAAGAAAGAGGGCATTTTCGGGCGTTTTGCTGCGGTGTGTCGAAGCTGTCTGCAGCGCGGTGAGGGCGTCGCCATCGCTCCGAGCGATGCGGTTTATTTAAAAAAGACGGTGCGAACAAGTGGTGCTGCGGTGGGGGCGGCTGGCGGCGGCGGCCGCGGGGGCGGCGTGTCTCGTGGCAGGAAAATAACAGCGCGGCGTGAGGGGCGGAGTGGATATACCGGCCGCCCGGCTCGGCCCGCCCCCACCCCCAGCAGTGTTGCTCTAAGTTGCGCCGCGCCGAAATATGATGCAAAATTATGCACCGGGCGAGCGGCTCGGCGGGCCTAGCCAGGCCTGCCTGTGCCGCGGCGCCGTGGCCGTGGCCGGGCAGCGTGCACTCCGCCGGCCGTAGGCGGCCGTGGGCGCGCCGCCGCCGCCGCGGGCCCCGTCCTCACCAAGAACCCCTCTTCGCATATGAAAGCGGCCCACCACCGCGCGCAAAGTATAAACACGAAAGGCCGTCTGGGCGGGCCGCGGACACGGCGGCACGGTGCGGCACCCAAAAAGTTTTGGACGCCGCGAGTTTAATCGAAAACCTGGCGTCGTCGTCGTCGCGGCTCCACCTTTTACTCAAAAGAGGTTTTCGGAATCAAAACGTTTTTTTAAAAATAAAAGCACGCGCGAAGGCGATGCCGTGGTGACCCCCCGGCGGCACGCGCCTGTGTCACCTGACAAATGATAATAATTATTACCATGCATTTAAATTTTTCTTTGATCGACTCACGTGTACACGGGCACCCAGCACTGCGCGCCTCTGTTTGTTGGCGGCACAGCGTGCACCTCTCTCCCTCTCTCTTTCCTTCGCCACGCACGATACAAAGGTCCGACTCGCTCTCTCTCACACGCACACACAGCGGCGCACACACGCACGCACGGCCCTCATCCGCACTTTACGTGGGCAGTAAAACACACTGTTATTGGAGAATAGCCTACAATAACAAAAGATGGGCGTCCCGGCGGGCGTGTGGAAGTAGGGCGGGCCGAAGGGGCGGGCCGAGGGGAGGGGGGAAGGGGGGCTCTCAGCCCGGTCGGCCAGCAGTGATTTCCACAAACCCTCTCAGCCCCCCGCCCCCTCCAACTCCTGTAAAGCTCCCCCACCCCCTCTCCACCCATCATCCCTTTTCGAGGCACGGCCTTTGCGAACCCGTCCATCCCGCAACAACAATAATGATAATATTAATAATGTTACACACTACAACGCGTTGCTGCAGAAAACCACAAAAAAAAAAATTGGAATGGAAATGAAACTCGCGATGTTTGTGAAATTCTCAGGTCTTCCTTCGCCACGACGGCCATGTTCGTTAATCATTTTACTCCGTGATGTTGGCAGAGCTACCCGGACGAGGCGCACGCGCTGGCCGGCGTCAAGAGGCACGTGTACCACACCATGGACGACTTCTGGACGCGGGCCTTCAAGCTGCCCAAGCCCGAGTGGCAGAAGCAGCGCGCCCACTGACTGTCGGGGACGCTCACCCACGAATCCATCAACATCTCTCACCTCGCGAACGGCGCACCGCCATGAAAAGAACTTCCCGCCGCGCCGCTCCGGTGCGGCGCCGGTGGAAATCGCGAGCCGGAGGTCAACTTTTTCACACACTTCCGGTTCCGTTCTCCGCGCTTCCGGGTCGCAGCCCGCCACCTCTAACTCCCCGTGCCTCTGTGTGTGTGTGTGTGTGTCGGTTACTTTTCGCCTCCGGTCCGGTGCGGTGCGCGGGTTCAAACACTGGCGACGCAGCGGCAGCGGCTTCCCCCCCCCCCCCCCCCCCCCCCCCGCACTCCGCACTCTGTACTCACAGGGCGTTTTGTGTTGGGGCAGAAGCCAGTGCGAGCACCTCTGTGTCCCTCCCATTGCCACCCGTATTTGCCGACACACGCACACACACACACTGACACACACACAGCAACCCCCTTTTCCGACGGCACCACGCTTCCTGGTCAGGCTCTCTGACCCTGCGCTCTCTCTCTCTCTCTCTCTCTCTCTCTCTCTCTCTCTCCCTCTCTTTCTCTCTCTCTCTCTCGTCATCCGTCACGCCCGAGGCACCGCCCGGCCCCGCTCTGTTCACCGTGCCTCTGTATAGGGTTGGGTTTGGGCAACTGCGAAGCTACTGCTGCTGACTTTCTTCCGATGGGCTTTATTGCCCGGACCGCGTCCATAACTATCACCAATTACGCTCTCTCTCTCTCTCTCTCTCTCTCTCTCTCTGTTTCCCTCTCTCTCTGTTTCTCTCTCTTTCCCACGCGCACTCTCGCTTCCCCATAACTTTTGCCAGCCGCCCCCGCCGGAGCGAGTGAGACAGACGCACCCCACCGTCACGGACGCCGCCCGCTGCCGGCCCGGATTATTAAAAGTCCCTCTTACCTGTGCCATACCGAGGCCCCCCCAGGCCGTGTTGCGTTGGTGTCAACCAGCCAGACTCAGCCACGACCTCAATTCTTTGTTGTTGTTGTTTTGTTTCATTTAGTCTACAATGTGATAGTTAAGTAAAGTATGTTAATATCGTTGTTGTAAAACACACGAACAAAACTGGCGGCGGAATAATATTTTTGTAAAAATAAACTGATATTTGAAAAAAAAAGCGCATTTCGTGTCATTTCATTTCAAACCCCCACCTTCCCCTTTATTGCCTCATCGAACACCCGATTGGAGGAGCAGTGCATCCATCGAGGCACACGTGAGCGAGTCGAGGAAAACTCCTACCTACAGCAGGTCACAGCATCAACACACACGACACACGACACGCGTTATTGGCTTCTTCACTTGCAAACTGTACAGCGAACACATCAGCAAGTGCGGTGACGACAAGCTCGTGTGTGTGTGTGGTGGGGGGGGGGGGGGGGGGCACGAAACCCACTTAGCTGCGCAGCGCTGGCAGCGCGCTCACAGCGCGGCTCCGCGGGGGGTCCGCCCGCCCTCCTTGCTCCGGCCGGCCGGCCCTGCAGGACATGCGAAATGAGTTTGCACAGCCATGAGGGCAGCGGGGATAACCGCGTTAACCCCGCCCCGCCCGGAGGTGGGGTGGGCGGCGCAGCGGCGGCACCGGCGGCGGCCGGGGGCGGCCGGGGGCGGCCGGGGGCAGGAACAGGACACGGCCGGTGAGGGGCGGCGGCCGGGACGAAATCACGAACTTGCCTCTTGGCCCGCTTGGCGGCACGACGGCTGCCGTCCCTCCCCTCTGCCCGCCACACTGCAGTGGCCGCTCCCCGGCTCTCCTCGCTGGTCAGTGCGACGACCCCGGCCCGCCACCGCAGCCGCGGAGCATGCAGGGGGGGTCAACACAGGGGCGCGTACAGCGCCGCAGCCAACATAACATCACCAATAAAAAATTGTGGTCTCTCCACAACCCTCCAAAAGTTTATAAATCAAGACTCTGGTCTTGAACGACGCATAGCTCGGGTCAAGGTTCCACAGGCCAAGCGGTCCGACAGAATCGTTCAAAAAAAAAAAACAACGACGAAAAACCTTTCTCTCTCTCTCACTGCAAATGGTGATGAATCCAGCTGAAAGAGTACATCAGCACCGACTCTTATTCGAGAATCATACCTCTCCGTCTGTTGGGTGCACCAACACACACACACACACACACACACATTCACACACACACACTTGATAATCCATTTCTCCCTCCGCCGTCCACTTGATGCAGAGGGGTTGGGGGGTGAGGAGCCCCCCGTTGTCCTTGTCACGAGATTTTGAGACAAATGACCGTGGCGCCGGCCACGCCACGGCAGAGCGCACTGCATTACATTACGGCGTTCTGGGAACTCGGCGGAGACGCCACGGGGGGTTCGCGGGGGGTCCGCGGGGGGTCGCCGCCGCGGGTTCAAACACCACCGGTGCTGCCTGACCTTCCCAGGCAAGGCGAAAGGGGGACATGGAGAGAGAGAAAAAAATGTTGTAGCGCGACCGAGAGAAATCGGAAAGATTCGGAGGCTGCGTGCCAACAAACGAGAAAGGCGTGTGAAATGTGTGGGCCCAGTAAAATAAGACTCACGAAAAAAAAATGTATGGGGTGCTCGGAAAGTTTTGCGGATCACAAAATAAACACATTGACCGGGGTCGGTAAGTTTTAGCGGTTGACAAGGTTCAGAGAGAGAGAGAGAGAGAGCGAGAGAGAGATTTTTACATAACAAGGTGTTCGGACGTTCTAATAGCTGGACGGGGGGATAGGGCATCGGTTAGCGGAGGAGACGGGAGGGAGGGAGGAGGAGGGGGCAATCATTAACCACGTTTGCATTGTTTGCCTTCGGACGGTCCTTCCCCCCCCCCCCCCCCCCCCCCCCCCCCCCCCCCCCCCCCCCCCCCCCCGTCCGGTGCGAAACGCCTTGCTCGGGTTTTGTACGACCCTAAAACGCAAAAGGACCGGAAGACGCTGAGACGGATAGATATATACATAAGAGTAGAGGGAGCGGTGGGGGCGTACAAGAGCCCCCGCAGGGCGGGCGGGGGGCGGGCAGGGGCGGGACGGGGCGGAAGGGGGGGGGGGGGGGGCGATGCAGTGGGAAAGGCGGCGCCGGAGACAGCCGCATAGCAGTGCCCGCAGGGTACCCCACCCTCTACCTTCTCTCCACCCCTCCCACACCGTCTCTCTCTTCCTCGCCCCCTTCTCTCTCTCTCTCTCCCTCGATATGGCGTATAGCCGGGGTTTCACGTGGTCTTCTTTCCGTCTAGCAATAATAATAATAACAAGATCCGAGCGTCATGAGTCTACAGAGCCCCACCAGTATAAAGGGGCATGTCTCCTCGACACAAATAAAATGTAATTGAATGTGGACGCAGTGCAGCAGCGGCAGCAGCAGCAGCAGCAGGCAGGAGTGAAGCCAGCCCGGGCCGAGTGTACGGCGCCGGCGCGGGCGCTTGCCGGGTTTTACCGGTGACGAAGTAGTAGTCGTGGCGAGGAAGAGCTGTGCGCGCCTCCAAGTTGGTAATCTCTTCGGTGTCGCCGGCGGCCGGCCTGCCGGGGTGCAGCGGGGTCTCCCGGCTCTCGGCGCTTTCAGTTTTCACCGGTCGGCTCCGGGCTCCGCTCCGCTCCGGCCGGCCGCCCCGCAGCATCACAATACGGACCATTGGATGGGGCATTACGTGTTTGGGGAGGAAGAGCGGTGTTGGTAACGCTTCCTCCGCGGTGCTGCGCTGCGGGGGGTCCGACGCGAGGGGTCAGGCGGTTGCCCCCGGCGGGGGGTCCGCACGCCGCGGTGCGCCGCGGAGGGCTCCTATTGTCTGTGGCGCCCTCCCCCCGGGGGGAGAGACACCCCCCCCGGACTGACCAGCGGTGACCAGGTCCCCCCCGGTGCACGCCGATGTGACGCACCCCGGCCATCTACCTATCCATCTATTCGTCCGCAGCTCCGCGGGCCGGCCGCCGCCGCTGCCGCCGCCGCCGCCGCCACACCCTGGCGCACGGCGCCCCCCACAGCGCCGCGCCGCCGCCTGCGCCGCCTGCCCCGCCCCACCCCCCGCCCGGGCTGGGAGCGTGCGCAGCCCCACCCCCCACCCCCCGGCCAGGACCTGCCGCCCGCCCGGCTGCGAGCTCCGCCCGGCTCTGCGCCCCGGCCGGCCAGGCGTACCGGGGGGCGGTGGGGGCGGCGGGGGCGGCGGCGGCGGCGGCGGGGCGCAGAACCCGTTCTCTCTCTGCGGATGGGGATTCAGTACCCCGTGAGCGGCGCGAGCGCGAGGGTGGAGCGGAGTGAGAGAGAGAAAGGGAGAGAAGGAAGGCGAGATCGGCAAGGAGGTGGTGGAGGGCCGGCCCCCCCACCGGTCCCCGGGAGCAGGCCCGTGCGCGGCGCGCTCGCCTCCCCTCGCACGGCCCGGCTGGGCTCGGCTCGCGGCCCGGGCTCGGCTCGCACCGTCGTCGTCATGGTGCGAATAACGTGACCGGTCACGTTATGAGTTGATTTCTCAGTGTTAATTATTTTTTTCTTTTCGTTTTCTGTTTTTTTTTTCGTTTATTTTTTTTTGAAAATAATTTTTTTTAAAAAAGTGGTGCGTGCTAAGAAGACGCGTGTGGATGTGACGCGACCAGTGCGACGGAGCGTCTAGTATGCGAAGGAGGAGGCGGACGCCGGCCGAGGTGTAGGAGGAGGAGAAGAGGCCGAGACGCCACGCTTGCTGCCCCTGAGGACGCTGCGGCAGCAGGTGAGGTGCTGAGCGGCGGTGCTGAGCGGTGCTGAGCGGTGCTGTCTGAGTGGCGCGTGCAGCGGAGCTGTCACAGCGGCTCTCCTGACAGAGTATCATCTCAGCGGCAGCCTTCATCTCGGCAGAGGATAAAAACAAAACACAACTACCCAGTCATCATCATCATCGTCATTTCACCGCCCCTCTGCTTTTGCTCCTGCGGCGCTCGTCATCCGGTCAGAGTGACGCGGGCAGAACAAGACCGGCTTCCGGCCGGAAGTGCCGACACCGCAATAAGTCACCTTCGCGGTCCCTGACGTGACGGGACGCGTGCGTGGCGCGTGCGTGGCGCGTGCCGTGTCGGGTGCCGCGTGCCGTGGCCGCGGGCCCAGCGGGCGTGCTCCCAAGTAGCGAGCACGATAGCGGTGCCGCGGCCGCCGGGGCCCGGGCACCCCGCCAGAGGGCACGCACCTACACGCCGAGCACCGCCCCCCAAACACACTCGACTCCCAAATATTGTCCCCCTCTATTTTCGGACGATCTGATGCGACCGACCGACCGACCGACCGAAAGCCATCCGATCGCGATTTGCATTTTATCAAGGTCCTCGCGCGCAACCCAATATTTATTTATTTCCAAACCGAATTTTTATTTTTTTTTTCTCTCACGGCCGGCTGCGCTGCCGGCCCGGTCGCTTCTCACGTCGGCAGCAGTGATATGACGTGTATTGGAGGCGAAGCAGCGGCAGCGGCGGCAAGGGGCTTGCGGTGAGGCGATGAGCTGCTGAGGTGATATATATATAGGTATATATATCGGGGGACCTCATCAAGGATTCCCATGTGAACCCGGCCGTCTTGCGCGGCCATCTGCCGCGCGCGGTGGCAGCGGACGGGGAGGGCCAGGAAAGGGAGAGAGAGAGAGAGAGAGAGAGAGAGAGAGAGAAAGTAAGAGAGAGTTTTGCTCACGCAGGTCTGCCCGCCTGGGATCCAAGCCCTCCCCCTCCCCTCCAGTCCCCGCAGCCGCCAGCGCGACATCGGATCATTATAAATGGAGTGATTCTCGTACCTGTCCGATTCCGTTTCGGCGGACCGCCGCCGTCTCCGTGGCGGCTGCCGACAGATCCCTCAGTGGTGCTGCGCTCCCTCTCTCTCACACACTCACCCACGCCCCCTCTCTCTCCCTCTCTCTCTTATACTCTATAACCGGAGTCGAGAAGGGGGTCTAAAAGTGCAGTTCCCAACTCGGGGGTTGTTATTAGAATGGCTCGAGGATTTGTGCGCGCAAAGCCGAGCCTCTCTTATCAATTTGCTGATTTTTGTAAAAAAAAGTGTTTTTCTGGGCTGCGGCTACTACCCCTCCCGCCTACCGCCTGGCCGCCTGCTGTCTGGCAGCCTCGCGCTGCTGGACTGCTCGAATTTGTGACCGCTCCCACCTACCCGCCTTCTCTTATTCGTCGACGAAGACGGATCTCCTTGAGGATCTCGCTGTCTCGCTCTCTCTGCTTTACGGCCCAGGAGAGCGAGCGAGTGCGCCGACAACACGGGCTGCGCAAGAGGCTTCTCCTTCAAAATTACTCGTCTGCTCGTCTCCCCTGGCAGCAGCAGAGGCTCTACCCTATACTCAAGACGGACAAAAAAAAAGCAAAATAAAAATAAAATAAACAAAAAATAAGCAAAAAAAATAGATTTCAAATTAATGGTGCAGTGCAGTTTTACAATATGTAGCCCGGCCCCATCACCGGCCAATCACATCGCACGAGTTTACAGGGACCCTTGCCGCTATGTCAAAATCAATTGGATGCCAGCCAAACGCCGGCAAAATAAGGGGGAGGAATAAAAATATATCCCAAAACTTCGCTGCATGTAAATTTGAAATAGCCCTCCGCTTGTGTGTATACGCTGGGGACTCCATCGTGTCCTTTTTTTCGGTCCCGCCTCCTCGTCCACTTCAGCCGCCTCCCTCTCGGAGCATTGGCTTAGCGGCTGCTCATAAACATAAAACCGGTCTGTTTTATCTCTGTGCCTCGTCGCCCAGTCCCTCTCTCTCTCTCTCTCTCTCTCTCTCTCTCTCTCTCTCTCTCTCTCTCTCTCTCTCTCTCTCTCTCTCTCTCTCAGCAGGTCCCCCTCATCACACACGACGCCGTCCGAATCCTATTTTCCTCCCGAAGCAGTTTATGTTAAGGGCCCGGGGCACACACAGCTTCCCGCGGCCCACAGTCCGTCTCCGCTGCACGACCGGCATGGACTCTCGACAAAATGACTCCTCGACGGGTCTCAAAGGTACTGCCGTATTCCATGACGATCAGGAGTGCGTTTCCCCCCTTTTCATATAGAATCATTCCCTGTCCTGCGTAAAAAAAATTACGATATTATTTATTAGCCTATGTTCCTGGAAAGCCATGGAAAGCTCAGTTTTCATTTTTACCATTTTCTTCTGTTTCCTTGCGCACACAACGCCAACCCTCTCTATCTCTCTCTCTGCCACCTCCCCCATCTCCAAGGCCTCCCTCCTCCTCCTCCTCCTCCTTCTCCTCCTCCTCCTGTCATGATAGATCCAGCAATTTAAAATTTCCCGCCTCGTTGGGCAGCGCGTTGGCAGGTTGGCAGCGCTGACCTTGAGCCCTGCAATGCGGGCCGGGCGCGGCGCGGCGCGGGGGGGTTGGCAGCCCTGGCTGTACTGTATGCAGCAGCAAGGGAGGGAGAGGCACCTCGGCGTGAAACAAAAGCAATCTGAGATCCCGGGGGGGGGGGGGGGGGGGGGCGTAGGTAAACAGTGCCGGGGTCGGCACGTAACAGCTCCCCCGGCTCCCCCGGCACCCCCCCGGCCGGGGACGGGACAGGCGTCGCTGCTGTGTTTAGGGCCGCCTGTGCATTGCGCGGGGCCACTATTACCCTGCTTGCCTTTCAACACTATACACTTAATATATTATTATATTATTCCCCCGTCTCGACAGGCCACTTTAGGAAGCGTTTAGCGTTGCTCTCGTATTTAGCATCCGAACCCCTTCCACAAAATAATATCTCCGTCTCGTTTTTCTTTTTCAGAAACATTTCTCTGTTTACATTTTATTTTGTCAGTTCCCGGCCCTGTTTGTGCCCGCGCTAAAAAGTCAGGGCGGGGGCGGGGGGCCGCGGCCGGCTGTAGCGGCCCCCGCCGGGGCCCCGCCCGGCCCTGCCGCGCTCGGCCTCGGCCCCACGATGCCTGTTCACTTACACTGCGGCCTCTCCCCCTCCCCCTCCGCATTGCACCAACACAGCCCCGGGACGACGAGGACGCAGGCCCCCCGCCGCGCTGGCTCGGCTGGGCGGGTTTGTGTCGCCAATATCGGATGCAAAAGGATGACACGAAACTGGTAAACGCCGGCGCGCAGAGAGCGAGAGAGAGAGAGAGACAGACAGACAGACAGAGAAGGCGTGCTGCTGTGTAGTGTCGTGTCGCCCGCCCAAATCCTATAAAAGACGACAAACAGCATAAGCAGTCGCACACCCCTTCTTGCCTCGCTTCCGAGGGGAGCAGGGAGGCGCAGGGAGCATTTCGAATATTCATTGTGCACGCGCGGTTGCGGTATTCAGATTGTTCATAGTTTTCGACATGTCAACCCGCGACACGTCAAACCTACGGTGCTCTAATTTTTGCGTGCAGTCGTTCGCACTCTATAATGATCGTGAGGGAAAAAAAAAGAATGGGATAATTTTTGTGACGAGCTCGTCATGGTGGTGGTGGTGGTGGGCGGGTGCCGGCCGCGCTCTGCACCGCCCTGCTCGGCCCGCTAGAAAGGCACTCTGAGGACGTCGAGTCATCGGCCGACGATCGAAAGCCGCCGCCGCCGCCGCCGCCGCCGCCGCCGCCGCCGCCTGCCATTCATATCGGGAGGGCGGAGGGCGCCGGGCAGGTAGGCAGTCCCGCGGGGCGCGCGTGTCCGCGGGCGGCCTACCCCCCCGACTGCAGGGGCCCCTGCTCCAGCCGTGCCGTCTGCTGTCCGGCCGGCAGGCGGCGGGGAGAGGATCTTGCGCTCTCTGTCTTCCTCCCCCTTGCCCCCCGCCCCTCCTCCCTCTCTGTCTCTCTCTCTCTCCACGCCGGGCTGCTTGTGCCGCTGCTGTTGTAGTCTTGAGGCTCATGTCCTGTAATTGATGAGTTTACTTGTTGTTTGCGGAAGCCATGAGGGGGCGGGCCCTCCCAACAACAGGGGCAGCGGGGCATTTAGGGGTTAATTCCAGCCCCCTCCTCTGATCCGCACCTCGACCATTACTGTCCCATTTACCCCCTCCCCTCCTCCCCCATATTGTCGAAAGGGCGGAGGGGAGGCGAGAGGGAGTGAGGGGGGGGGGGGGCGTCAAGCACCGGACTTCCCTCCCCCCCCCCCCCCCCCGTTATGATGATAAAGGAGTCAAAGGATGCGGGGCAGCAATTAAAGTTCACAGGAGGGATTAAGCATCTATTATCGCGAAGGGGGGGGGGGGGGGGGGGGAGGAGCGGGGAGGGGGCAGCCATCAAGGTTATGTTTCCCGTCACAGAGAGACCGCGGCGTCCGGAGGGGGGGGGGGGGGCACGGAGCGCAGGGTACTGCACTTCCGGTGCCGGGGCAGAGAGCTGGACTTCCTGCTGTGCAGAGATGACCGGTGGATTATCGACCGACAAATGGGCATCCTTCCGGGATGGACCCCGCGGCGAACGAGCGAGAGAGAGACAGAGACAGAGAGAGTAGAGAGACAGAGAGAGAGAGAGAGAGAGTAGAGGGTCTCATATTTCAGGAAGGTGACAGCAGACTGTTTCGGCTGCTTCCGTGGCGCGCGGTGTATGAATATTCAACGGCATTTGGTCACCGTCTGTGGCTTCGCGTGCAGCTGTCGGGGTGCGGTGCCGCGTGGCCGTATGGTCAAGTATAGTGGTTAAAAGGTACCAGTCAAAAAAAAATTATCTAAAAATATCTTTGTTTTTTTTTTTGTTTTGTTTCCCTCGGTCCCGGAGGAACAGACATCCGCCGGTGGGGCTGCGCTCCGTGCCTCCGAGATCCGCTCTTGCATGAGCTCCGCGCCAGAAATGCACTTCATCAATGCCGTCCCAGGCGCGCTGAACAGCGCTCTTTTGTTATCCCGCGCCTGGCGCCCGCCGAGCGCCGCCTCGCAAAGTCTCGTGCACAGGAAGTCTCCCCGCGCATCACAACCGAAACGAGAGCAATTTTTTTCCCGCACTCTCTCTCTCTCTCTCTCTTACTCACTCTTCTTTATATGCATTATCACCACACTGTGCATTATTCACTGCATTGGCTTGGGTGGGGAGCGCTACAAAAAGTATGAGAAATGCAGCACGTTTGTTGTTCCTCATTTGTCAAACAAAAAGTCGACCGGATCCTTTTTTTTTGTTGGGAATATTTTTTTTTTCATGCGGCGCTTATCTGTGTGTCTCTGTGTGTCTCTCTTGTGTGTGTCTCTCTCTCTCGCTCCCGCTCTCCCCCCTCTCTCTCGCGCCTCGTGCCCGGTAACTAAACACGGAGCGGTCTGCCCGAGGGCCGGCTCCACAGGCACGCACCAGGTGGACCGGGTCAGCCGCACTTGCTCTTTAAAGTTTCAGTCGAAGCTAGCGCCCCGGGCGCTGCCGCCGACGCCGACGCCGCCGGCAGCTCCGGAGGAGAAAGTGAGAATCCTGGCGCCTGTGACCATGTCTCAGGTCCCGGGAGAGGGGAGAGTGAGAGAGAGAGAGAGAGAGAGAGAGAGAGAGAGAGAAGAGAGAGAGAGAGGGAGCTGGCACGGTTTTGGGGAGGCCGTATTTTAATGACCGGCCGGACGTAGCGTTCGGCCGCGCATAGTTGCAGGTCCGTGCGGCCCCCGCACAGCATTCCTCTGCGGGCCCCGCCGCGGGCCCTAATGGTGCTGCGGTGTGGCGGTCCGGCACCGCAGGCGCCCGGCAGCAGCGGCTCTGTTGTTTGTGTCCCTTGTCAAGTTCACTATCCCTTTTATTATTTTCTCCCCCCAGTGAGAGCGGATCCTTGCGCTCGTGTGTGTGTGTGTGTGTATGTGTGCAACCCGTCTAAATACAACCATTTAAAAATTCTCCAGGATATTTTTTATTGCAGTGGCTGAGTGGCATGGCTCGATATGTGGTCGAGTCTCCTCCCCGCCCCCTAAGAGCCTTCCCGCGGCTCGAACTCGCTCACGACGGCGTGCATTCACATCCCGAGCGGGCCGAAATTATGAAATTTAGACACCACCAACTCCACCAAGTTTACCAACTTGGACAACTTTGGGGGGGAGGAGGAGGACGACGCGTGGGAGGGGCGGAGTGAGGAGGAGGGGGAGGGGGAGGGGGGGAGGGGGAGGGGGGGAGTTGAGTAGTACTAGTGGTGGAGGAAGGTGCGGTAAGGGAGGCGGGCGCGCGGGCACCGAGAAGTTTGTCCGCGTGCCCGCAGAGCGAGCAAGAGTGGAGAGAGAGAGAGAGAGAGAGAGAGAGAGAGAGAGAGAGAGAGAGAGAGAGAGCGACTGTCGGACTGAGGCGCGTTGTAAAATCGGCGTCCCAGAAAGGGAAATTGGACGGTTTATCGAGTGGCTGTCGGTGCTGGTCGAGGGGGCGGGGTAGCACCTGCTCGCCAGCCACGCGCCGCCACGCGCCGCCACGCGCACCCTTTTGCCACACTGGCCGCGCCGCCGGCGGGCTTATTTCATTTCCCGCACCGCCACGGCCGGCGGGGGCGGGGGTGGTGGTGGTGGTGGTGGTGGGGGGGGGGGGGACTCACAGCGGCCAGGGGCTCTGACCTCTGCGCAGGGGCGCCGCCGCCACTGCCGCCGGGGGTCGTACGTATTACGCCTTTAACGTGTTATCGTACACGCTTAACATCGGCTCACAAAAAAAAACTCGTAGCCTGTAATAACTCGCAAGGGTACGCGGAGTCTCTGGCTCGTTCACTTCGCTACATCGAACGCTTTAAAAGAATTAAAAAAGAAAATGCGCCGTCAAGAAACTCATTTAGAAACGAGATTCTTATTTACTACTTTTTTTTTCGAATTATTTCTTTTTGTAAGTACGGTGGAGTAAGTGGCGGTAGGGGTCGCGTAGCAGTACAGGGCGCAGGTGGCGCTCGGGCACCCGACCCGCCGCGTCCAGCAGCTCCGCACACACACACACACACACACACACACCATATAAGGGCATGTGAGCTTTGTGGGATTGCATAATTTGGCGCCGCTGACGGTGGACGAGAGAGAGAAAAAGAGAGAGGGTGAGAGAGAGAGAGAGAGAGGGAGAGAGAGAGAGAGAGAGAGAGATGGTGTGAGAGAGAGAGGCGGTGACTAATTTGTATTCATTATCCCACCCTTTCCCATCCGCGTTTTATCCCGGCCTTAATCGTAATATTCCGACTGCGCTCAGCAGCGGCCGCACCGCAGCAGTCGCGAATCGTAGCCACGACACACACACACACACACACAAACAAAGTAGCAAACAAACGCCCATACGAATGGCGCTCGCTTCCCTTCGGTCGGCAAGCTTATGCATCGTTGGATGGAGATGGAGGACGGTGGTGGGAGCGAGCGCCTGCGGGTGCCGGGGTAGGCCAGCCCGCACGGCAGGCGAGCGCGGCGGGGTGCCACGGCTGCCTACCCAACCGGCGCCTTACGTGCGCAGACACACGGATCCGATTTTTTTAAAAATTCTTTTTTTCTTTCGTAACAGTTTCAGTGTTTAGCGCCGTCATGTCTGTTGATGTTTCCTCGCTGCCCGGTTGGCGATGGTGAACCGAGAGTGGTCGGGACAAATTGGCGTTGGATTGGGAGCTAACCAGCAGGCGGTGTCGGGCAGAGAGAGAGAGAGAGGGAGAGAGAGAGAGAGCGAGAGCGACAGGGAGGGAGAGCGAGAGATAGAGAAAGAGAGAGAGAGAGAGAGAACGGGGAGCGGAGGACGTCTGCGTGTGCGCGGCGTCGGCGTCTAGGGGCCGCGGGGGCGACACGACGCGGGCGTCGCGTCGGCTGCTGTGCCGCGCTGCTGGCCCTCTGCCACCGCCGCACATGCTTCTGCCGCCTTCTCTCTCTCTCTCTCTCTCTCCCTCTCTCCCTGTGTGTCTCTCTCTCCCCTCTCTCTCTCTCTGTGCCTCTCTCACCCTTGTCCCCCCCCCTTTACTTCCCCCTCCTTCCTCTTTTCTTCCCTTTCTTCTCATTTCACAAACAGGGACGTAGACTCTGTGCTCGCACACACACACACACACACACACTTGCATTGCGTAATGAAAATAAACAGTGCGGCCGCGGCAGTATACAGGTGCCGAGTCGGCAGAGGGGGGGGGGGGGTTGAGGGTGTCTCCCAGGCAGGCGCCGCCACGCCTCCTCCCCTCCTAGCCGTAACAGCTGCTAGGCGTGAAGTGAGAGAGAGAGAAGGCGAGGGAGAGGAACGCCGGCGCCGCGCGAGCTAGAGTGAGAAAACAAACAAAAGGTGATGAAGATGAGGGCGGGAAGAAAGAGTTTGATCGAGTGCGAGGAAGATGGGAAGCCACACATGAGGCCGTGCGGGGCAGAAATGTACAGTGTGGAGCGGGAGGGGGGGGGCGGGGCTGACGTTGATAAACTCTGAGGACTGCCTCAGGAAGACGGAAGTTAGAGGAGAGAGCGAGAGAGAGAGAGAGACAGAGGGTAAAGGGGAGGGGGTATTGAGTGTCTCCGTCCCCTTGCGAACGTCATATGTCCTTGGTCGTGCGTGAGGGAGAAGAAAATGAGAGATAGAGAAAGAGAGAGGGAAGGAGCAAGAGAGACACAGAGCTAACGCAGCACTGCGCTGCGACATGCTGACTTTTATTTTTGCGGCACTATAACTTCCTCAGGCGCCCTTGTAATTTAAAAAAATCAAAACACAAAAAGAAATCTCACCTAGAAAGTGGTAAGGCTTCGTTTTAAAACTAGGAATAATTTCCTCTGTGCACTGTTATTAATTTTGTTTCCATTTCGCAATTTATTCCTAAGTCGAATTTCCGACTTTTTATTTTACCTCTCTCTCTCTCTCTCTCTCTCTCTCTCTCTCTCTCCCTCTCGCTCCCCGTTGTGGTGGAGTAACTGCGGCCAAAAGGTTTGTGACCCGGCTGTGAGCGATGTCAGTAGCCCTCTCACAGAGCGAGCCCGTGTTGATGACCAGCCCGCGGCAGTGCGGGAGCGCGGCCGGAGAGCGCAGCGGTGTTCGCACCTCTGCCGGCCACCTCCCCTCTCCCTCCCTCCCTATCTGTCTGTCTGCTCTCTCTCTCTCTCTCTCTCTCTCTCTCTCGGTATGGCCGTAACGCCACTGTTGCATGCTGATTGGCTGATGCCGAAGTCGGCCCCTGTTAACGCTTCCGCCCTCCCCTCCCCTACTCTCTCTCTCTCTCTCTCTCTCTCTCTCGTCATGCCGTCACTGCCAGCCCCCCCCCCTTCCCCTGCTCCCGAGTGCATTTTGTATTCAGGGTTGCCACGTTTTGTAGCCGATGACATTCTATTCCCAGGGCGTATCGCCGTCGCTGCCGCCGCCGCCGCCTCCGCCGCCTCCGCCGCCGCCGCCTCCGCCGCCGCTGCCCTGCTGAGCCGCCGCTGCCAGCGGAGGACCCCCAGCAGAGCGGCGCGGCGGCGGCGGCGGGACCCGTTGATTTCCCCGTCCAGAATCACCAACCCCAACGGCCGTGTTGATTTCATTCCGCTACACCGACCCCCTCCCTCGCTCTTTTTTCTCTGTCTGCCTGTCTCTCTCTTTCTATCATTCTCCCTCTGTGTTTGTATCTCCCCCCCCCCCACCTCTCTCTCTCTCTCTCTCTCTCTCTCTCGCTCAGATTGCTGAACTTTTTGGAAGAGCGGGGGCGGGGGAGAGGGGGGGGGGGGAGCTGTCATGGCCAGAGACCTCCGCTGCAACAGCGTTGATTGTAACGGGCGGCGCGGCCAGCCTCTCTGTAGCGAGGTGAGCCCTCGCCCCCCTCTCCCCCCCTCTCTCTCTCCCCTCTCTTTTCCTCCGGCAAACAAACTGGCCCATTCCATATTCCCTCCCCGTCTCTCTCACTCGCTCCTGCTCCCCCGCACGACCACCGTTCGGATTAATCGAACGCTTGGACTCGTAATTGAATGTCTCCGTCCTGCCTCGGTCGCTCCGGTCCGCTGCTGGTTGCCGCTAGCCGGTATCGCCTGTATCCACCGCCCCCTTCCTCGTGTGTGTGTGTGTGTGTGTGCGTGTGTGTGTGTGTCACAGCTCCTGATTGTCGGTCGGCCCTCGTCACTTTTCTGAGCCGACATACGCGCTGTCTAAACCCAACACAATAACACTCACTCTCTCTCTCTCTCTCTCTCTCTCTCTCTCTCTCTCTCTCTCTCTCTCTCTCCAGACCGCGGGCTCCATTCACTCATATAATACCACTTTCTCTCTGTCTCTCTCTGTCTCCCCGTCCCTCTCACTCCTTCTCTCTCACAAACACCTACCGTGCACACGTCCGTATAACAATGAAACGGTACACAAGCAACACACAAAGTAGGGGGGGGGGGGGGGGGAAGAGGTATATAGAACAATGTGAGCCATCATAGCCTCCGCTGCCACCGGTGTGCTGCCGTCCGCCCAGCCCGCCCATCGGAACGATTTATACCTATATATATATTTCATTTTATTCCTTTTGCTATCCACTTTTTCTTTTCGTCTCTCTCTCTCTCTCTCTCTCTCTCTCTCCGTCCGCTCGCCGCTCGCCGAACGGCCTCTCATTATCACAAGATATCGGGCCAGCGCAGACAGTTGCTCAAGTGATCCCGCCCGCGGAGAAGGTCCTCCCTCCCTCCCTCCCTCCCTCCCTCCCACCCTCCCTCCCTCCCCCCCTCCGCGGCGGCATCTCTCTGTTTACAGCCGGCAGTCGTGCGGGGGTCCGGGCCGTCAGCAAGGACCTGCCAGGCCAGCAGCCGTGGGCGAGGGTCCTGCGGGAGGCACAGGAAGGGAAATAAGGGAAAGGAAGGGGCGGGAGATGATAAGGGACGGGCGCAGGAGCGGCGCGCGCGCAGGAGCCTCGGGGTCCTTGTGCCGCCCCACCCCTCCCCCGTCTGTCCCTCTCTCTCTCCCTCTCTCTCTCTCTCTCTCTCTCTCGCTCTCTCAGTCGATGTCCGTTTTATGCCCTTGTTTGTGCTTTCGTTGGCCCCATCATAGGCATCCTCGTCCGCCCCGCCCCCATGTCTCCTTCTTTCTCACTCCCTCCTCTCTCTCTCTCTCTCTCTCTCTCTCTCTCTCTCGCTTCCCAAGCCGCCCTCTTCATCCAAATAACAAAGGCAGGGAAAGCGCGCGAGGCAGGGGCTCCGCAGAAAGTGAGAGTCTTGTCGGTGCGCGCGCGCGAGAGAGAGAGGGAGAGAGAGAGAGAGAGTGGGGTGGGAGGAGACACCCTCTTCCTCGCTCTTTCTCTGCGTGCATCTCTCTCACTTTCTCTCTCTCCCTCGCCTGCTGTACCAGTCGGTGCGGCACAACCCTGAGTTTGCCTTGAGGACATTACCGACACCGACTGAGCGCACGCACGCGCTCACACACACACACACACACACACACACCTGCCGCCGTTGCCTAATCGCGTGGCTCCCTCCTTCGAGTGCGACAGAGACGAGCACAGGCAGAGCCACGAAAACAGGCCGGCGGGGTGGGCGCCGCCCGCGCGCCAGACAGAGCGAGGCGGGCGCGACGCGAGGGACGGCCCACATGTGAAAACAGGTGCGAAGGCGGTGGTGGTGGTGGTGGTAGGGTGGGGGGCGGTGGCCCCCCTCGCTCAGAGCAGCAATGCTACCTCCTCCCCCACCCACTCTGTGAGCACAGCTCCCCTCCCCCCCACCCGGACCCCCCGCAGGGCCCCCCGCAGGAATCGGTAGGCAACGCGGCGCACACAATGAGACCCGGCGCCCGCTTAATGATTCCCTTGGAGGGGCGCGCGGCTGCGTGCGGCAAAGTAAGCCCCCCCCCCACGTGGCGTGCGCGTGTGTGTGTGCGCGCTTTGTGTGTGTGTGTGAATTTAAATCCGCGGCGAATTCGAATTTAGTTGATCCTCGCGCAGCCTGCTCATACCCACAGCAAAACAATATTATACACGTTCGTTTTCATAATCATTCCTTCTGCAAATTGGCTCATACTCTGATTCGTTAAAACAAAAAAAAAAAATACAAAATTGGACCGAAATGCGCAAATGGTTTTTTCTTATGTTTTTTTCTTGCCGGCGGGTGGGGGGGGGGGGATGGGAATGGAGAGAGACAGAGAGAGCGAGGCTCACGGGGCCTCTGTTTCAGGCTCTTGGGGGAGGGAGTAAATTCCTTGGTAGTTACACCCCCGTCCTCTCCCCTGTCCGGGGGAGTGCCGCGGCCGGCAGGTCCGGCGGCGGCCCCCGCGTGCACCCCCGCTGCCGGAGGCCCCTCCCCCCGCCCCCTCCGCACACCGCGCGCGCACTGCCGCCGCTCATTTGCATGAAAATACCCGATGATGGCTCAAGTTGTTTTACCAGCGGCAGCAGCGGCACTGCGGCAAAGGCTGCGCCCGGAGGAAGAGGGGTAGCGAGAGAGAGGGAGAGAGAGAGAGAGAGAGAGAGAGAGAGAGAGAGAGAGAGAGAGAGAGAGAGAGAGAGAGAGGGGGGGGGGCGGAGGAAGAGAGAAGTAGGTAGGAACGAACAGCGGCGCCATGCACGCTCTCTCTCTCTCTCTATCTATCTTCACTCTTCTCTGTCTCTACGGCACATATCAAGAATGGTACATGTACGTGAGCCAGTAAGTCAGCAGTAAGTGCACCGAGGCTGCAGAGTAGGGGACCGTTATTTTCAGTTTCGGTATTATTATTATTATTATTGGCAGAGCGGCTCGCCGCGCCTGGTATGACGAGCTCTCATAAGGCGGAGCCGGCTGGAACGCGTGGACCGTGTGGCACTGCAGGGCGCCCCGGCCCGGGAGTGGGGGGGGAGCTCCTGGTGCGACCTTCTCTCTCTCTCTCTTTCTGTCTCTGTCTCTCTCGTACAGCGCCGGGCCCCTATCTAATCCGGGATCTCGTCTGGAAACATTCATGCCGGCCGGGTCCGGGGGAGGGAGGGGTCGTAGCACCCTGAGTGTGTTCCCACGCGGCCCCCGCCGCCCCGCCGCGGCCTTGTTGCTGGACAGAAAAGTAGGGGTAGTTGTGCGAGGCCTCCATGCTGCTGGCATTCATTTCATAAACAGATTCCCATTCACTTTCTTTTCACAAAGGGCGCCTTGGGTGGGGCCCCTTCTTTTTTTTCTTGTTGTTGTTGTCGTTGTTAGAAATTCGCGCCCCTTATAAAAGTTGTCTCGACTGCTTGTTGTTGTTGTTGTTGTTTGTGGCGGAAGTCACCGCGCCGCTGTCGTCTGCTCTTAGTGGCGACATTCTGCGACGCGAAACTGCGCGGAAATGATTTGACTTATTGCGGCGGCAGGCGGAGAAGGCGCACTTTTGTGCCGCAAAGCGGGAGGAAAAGAGACATCGCCACCCCTCCCCCCCCCCCCCCCCCTGACTTACTAGGGCCCCCTCGCCCCCCCCCCCCCCCCCCCCGCCTGCGCTGCCCGATCGCAATTTAAGTTTCCTGTGCAAGCCATTCAAGTCAACTCTTTACGGTTTTTTTTTCGCCCTCGCCTCTCTCTCTCTCTCTCTCTCTCTCTCTCTCTCTCTCTCTCTCTCTCTCTCTCTCTTCACTACGGGAGCCATCACTACTATACTCTCGCTTTCTTCCCTTTTCGGGGCGACGGTGTGGCGCGGCGGGGGAGGGGGGGGGGGTCGTGGGCCCCTCTCCCCTCCCCCCCCCTCCGGCCTTTGCCCCCTGTACGCTACACACCACGGCGAGGAGGGCGCCAGAGTTAGTCCGCCAACTTTGCGCACTTTGTCATGTGACAAACAAATAAATATTAGTGGGGGAGGGGTGCTGCGGGGTGAGAGGGGGTCGAGGGGGAGGAGGGATTGGCTGCCCGTCTGCCTGACCGTATATATATATTTATACATGCGACTAGAGAGAGAGAGAGAGAGAGAGAGAGAGAGAGAGAGAGATGAGGGGGTGGGCGGCTGCAATTTGTCAAGGAAATGATTGAATCCGACGCAAAGTCGCGCACACGGCGAGCAAGAGCGACAGAGAAGAGAGACAGAGGGATACAGAGAGAGAGAGAGAGAAAGTAAGGAGGGAACTCACCGCTCACCGCTGCACAGCCATTTCCCGACACATTCCCCGCCGCCATGCAGTCGGTCCTGGTATTCTCACCCCGTCATATTGTTATTCTTCAGACACTGCGGCCTCTCTCTCCCTCTCTCTCTCTCTCTCTCTCTCTCTCTCTCTCGCACTATGCATTCCTCGATAATACCGTGTCCTCTCGACTCCCGCGCGGCACGCGTCGATAAACACGCGACCAAATAATCAAATCCCTAACGGGGGGGGGGGGGGGCCGACGGCCGGCGGCGGGGAAATCGAATGGAAATGAATAGAACCAATGTGGGTGTGTGGGGGGTGGGGGGGGGGGGGCCCACGCCGTGCTGCTGTGGGGTTACTTTACGTCATGCATGCGGCGATAGCATCTCAGTCAGCCTTGGCTGGCCAGCTTGTGCATGGCATGTGTGTCCCAGCAGTCCACACGAACACACACATCGAGACATTCGCATCGAGACACACCGGCAAGCCCTTTCGCTGCAGTGATGGCTATCTCGCAACGGCGACGCCCGGTGCACGCCAGACGTGCTGTTTTCCTGAGCTCTCTCTCTCTCTCTCTCTCTCTCTCTCTCCCTCTCTCTATCTGTCTCTGTCTCTGCCTCTGCCTCTTTCCCCCTCTCACTCACACGCACATTAACATACCTCTGTTGTTATCTCGTCACATTTTTTTTTGGGGGGGTCCCAGTCGGGGAGTTATTTTTCATTTTGCACGGTTGAAGTTTTCCAGCGCCGCGCTTATTCACAGGTCCCGGTGGTGTGGAGCCGGTTCCCGTTACCGAATAATCAGCTGTGTCCCCCCCCCCTCTCTGTCTCTCTCGCTCTCGCGCCCGCACAGCCGCGCCCGCTCGGTTTTGCCTCTCCCCCTCATCAGAGGCTTCACATGACACCGTGTCCGCGTCGCGGCCCGGTGTTCTTGCCCCGCCGCAGCGTGTTCCGCTTTGTTACAGGCAGGTGTGTGCGGGACGTAGGGCCTCTCTCACACACACACACAGCTTATAAAAAATTCTGCTCCTTTTCTAACGATGGCGGACTGCTATGGTCACGATAGATGCTCACACAGAGCAGGAGTACGTCGGGGTTTTATTTCCTTCCCCCACCGCCCTTCTGTGAAACCTAACCCTCCTCCTCCTCCGGCAGCCCGCCCGTCCGGCCCGCGCGAGCGTCGACTCCCACGGGCGTCTGCCTATGCCTCTCAAGCTCTCAAGGGGCCCTGTGCTGCATATAAGCTCACGCGGAGAGCGGGGGTTGCAGTGGGGGCGCACTGCAGCGCGGCGCATCGTCGCGCGCGTCACGGCCTCGCTCTCTCTCTCTCTCTCTCTCTCTCTCTTTCTCTAGTTCTCTCTCTCTCTCTCTGCCCGCAGAATTACCATTCCTGTCGCCATCTCCGCCTAGCTGCACCCGGGCCTGATTTTACCGATCGCCCACATGCAGAGGCCGTCCCCTCTCACTTTCTCTCTCCTCTCTCTCTCTCTCTCTCTCTCTCTCTCTCTCTCTCTCTCTCTCTCGCCTGCAAAAGGTTTCCTTTTGCGAAGGTGTCGATGATGCCTTACGGCGCCGTGGAGTTAGGCAGCCCACCCGAGGCGGCCGCTGCGGTGGCGCTGCCAGCTCGGTCTGCCCGGACTGGACCCTCTCTGTGCCGCCAGGAGAGTGTTTAGGAGTCGACCCTACTGTCGGTCGTAGAGGCAGAGGGGGGGGGGGGCGTACGTGAGGACCCCCTGGCGGTGTTTGGAGCAGGTGTGTGAATGTGTGTATGTGCGTGTGTGTGAGAGAGAGAGGCGGGGGGCACGAGGGAGCGATAAGGAGGGGCGAGGGCCGCCATGCAGTCTGCAAAAGCCGCAGCCACACACACACACACTCACATGCGCATCCAGCAGCTGTCCTCTCTCTCTCTCTCTCTCTCTCTCTCTAAAAAAATGGTGACAAAGTCAGAAAACATTACGATAGAAAATAAAAGACGCGGTCTGTGTGTGTGTGTGTGTGTGCGGCGGTAGCGAAAGCGTACATAGGGAAACGACATTGTCGCGGGTGTGGTGTGAACACTGCCGGGGTGATTACCATGGTAACGACTGTGGCAGGGGCGCGGCAAGGGGGGGGGGGTCTGTCGTCCCACTCTGCAGAGCCCCCCCCCCCCCCCTTGCCGGCAGTATGACGTCATCGACGATCGGATATTGTGCCGACTGACCGGTCGGCGGGAGGGGGTGTGTCCATGCAGGGCGTCTTCGTCCCCGTGCTCGTCAAAATTTAATTTTTAATCGCGGTGTGGAACGCAGTTACTCCTTATTTTATTTGAAAACAAAAGCAGCTCCTATGTTGTTAATCATACTTTCAATAAGTCAATTTCATTTGTCCTTGCGATCTCATTCTGCATTTTCAGTAAAATAATTCAAACTCAAATAAATTCTGTGAATGAAGGATCCCTCCATTTTGGCTGCAGACTCCCTCGTCCACAGCAGCTGCAGCACTCGCTCTCCTGTTCATCCTCGAGCCTTCTTGGACTGTATCTTCGGTGAACGTTTTCGCCGGCCGCCGTTTGAAAGAGGGAGGGGCTCGGTAGACAACATGATTATTTCCCTGCCGCCGAAGGGCCGCCCTGCCGGAACGAAATATCGCCATGTAAATCCTCCCACGCAAATTACCATACGCGGCCAAGTTCTGGGCGCGGCGCTCCGGGCCGCTCTGTTCTGTTTTGGGGCCCCGGATTCTGGATAACATCGTCAGGGCCGCAGGACGGAAAACAGCCGATAAGGAAGGTGGTGGGGGGGGGGGGGCGAATCAGGAATAAAGGGAGTTTGCAAAAGTTTGTAAAAGGGGCGGTGTTGGCCGCGGGGGTCGTTCGTTTGGCCGTCGGGGTAGGGAGAGAGAGAGAGAGAGAGAGAGAAAGAGAGAGAGGGGGGGGGGGGCGGTGGATTACACAGATGCTGCCCTACTGCAGTTCTTCATTATACATCTGCTGCTTGTCAGCATACACTCCCCGATTTATTCCTGTTTTTTTAAATGAAAACAACGCAGCAATAGTCGGAATGTTACTTTAAGTGTGGATTATTTCCTTTTAGGTGATATCAAGGATGCACAGTGTCGCACATTTGTGTGTATGGAGTGGGGGGGGGGGGGGGGGGCTTGTGAGGGAGGGCAAAAGGGGTCTACCAGAGCGGCAACGGGTAGAACAGGAAAGGTTCCGCTTGGAGCCTCAAAGCCCTTGTGTTATGGAACAGCCTCCAGCCGCTCTCGTGCAGTCCCCTCGCGCCTGCCTGCCTGCCTGCCTGCCTGCCTGCCAGCCAGCATGCCCCCCAAACCCCTCTCACAGCAGCAGCTTGGAGAGGAGAGGGTGGGAGCGGAACGCGGTACAGTGGGAGGAGGGGGGGGGGGGGGGTGAATGTCCTGCTCTTTTTCTACTCCACCTTGGGCGGAACTCTCTCCATCTTCTCATTATAACAACGGAAATGTAGCGGAAAGAGAGACACTGCGTGGCCGTGGCGGTCGGCGCACTGGAGTCATGGCACGCCTTGAGAGAGAGAGAGAGAGAGAGAGAGAGAGAGAAAGAGGGACAGAGAGACCCCCGCCATACTTGATATATACGGCCGGGCTGCGCCGTTCGGATGGGGGGAGGGTGGGGGGAAAAAACAGTCCACTCCTCCCCCGTGAGCCGGGCTGTGGGACCACGCCTATATCGCCAGCAGTATCCGCGTGCGCGTGGCGTGTGCGCGTGTGGCGTGTGCGTGCCGCGCGCGTGCCGTGCTCGGCTGTGCCCCCATATCATTACTGCATCAGGGGCGCGTGTATAGTGAGTGCGTTCTAATTAAATCGCCGAATCAGACGGTTTTTATGATTATTGGCAGAGGGGGGGGGGGGGAGGAGCTGCGGATAGGGTTCGGGAATCGTGTGATTGAGTGGGTCGGGTCTGCTGGCTGGCCGCAGCACGGGAAAAGCATTGTTTTTTAAACGATTCCTTGTTAACCACAGTATTTGATGCGAAAAATAAGAGTGAGAGAAACATTTTGACGTCTGAATTACGGCACAACTCAACCGTGATTTTCCAGCGACAAAAGTGCATTGTGGCATTAAATCGGCCGGACGCCGCTGCAGACTGCGAGCCCCTTCAGAGTGTTTTGTCCCCCCGTTTCCCGCACCTTTTTCTCTCTCTCTCCTCTCTCTCTCTCTCTCATTGTGAGGTGATGTACTAACGAGCTGCACTCGGCAGCACGCCCGCTTTAAGAGACGCTCGGGGGTGGCTGCTGCGGAGGCGAGAAGGAGAGGGGAGGCAGGAAAAAAAACACGAACAAGAAATAAAAAACAACAACTTTGTGTACTGCAGATAAAGTTTACTGCACAGCGGAGGGCACAAACAGAGAGGGTGCTGCTGCAGCGGCCGCCGCCGACTCTCGTGAGGGGGGCCGGGAGGGGAGGGAGGGCGCGGGAGGCAGAGAGGGGCTGAAGGGCCCCAGACGCAGTCGGCCGTGTTTACTATAGTGAACATGCATACCATTACCGATAATGCTGCTCAGTGCAAAGCGGCTTGCGGCTTTCCCTCTCTCTCTCTCTCCCACTCCCTCTCTATATACCTCTTTCACTCCCTCCCACTGCTACGACCACCACTCTCGACGAGGACCGCCACACACGGACTGTCGTCATTTCGTCCCGCCCCCCTCACCACCAAACGGCCCCTTACCGTGCCTGCAGGGGCGGGCAGTGAAGGGGGGAGAGGGGGGGGGGCTGCGGGGGCCCCGAGGAGCGCCCCTCATGGCTCACCTTCGCCCCCGGCTCCACCACCGCGGTGCGGTTCTACCTCTACCAATTCGTTTTGGGGATTAAATTGAGTGAGAGAAGAGTGCGGTGTTGTGGGCGCGGGCCTTGAGAAGGCCGACGGAGAGAGAGAGAGAGAGAGAGAGACAGAGAGATATATACATATTAGAAAGAAAGGAGAGCAAAAGATAGAGAGCGAGAAAGAGAGAGAGATAGAGGTGCTGCGGGAGGGGGCGAGGAAAGAAGCGCGCGTCACCGCGAAGCGTCGGAGTTTTTAGTCGCCCGGAATGCTGGCGACTTTTGATGAGCTCCTCGAAGCTGAGTAATTCCCCTAATGAAATTATAACACCACCCCTCACTTTATGCGGGCAAGTCGGTCACGGGCTGCGGGGCTGCGGGGGCTCCGGCAGGGCCACCGGGCCGCCGGCCGCGGGGCCACCGCCTCCCGCCCCGTCATTTTTATAATGGCCACAATACGAGGAGATAAAAATTATTTGTTTTCCATTCCTTCCCTTTGCCGGTCGTCTTGGAGGGGGGAAGGGGGGGGGGGGCGGATTGAGAAGCGGATGGTGAGGGAAGCGGCAGAAATGGAGAGCAATTTAATTTCGCTCTCGGAGAAATCAGCCCCAACGGATCCGCGCGAAATGTCTGCTTCGCCGGCTATTTCTTCCGTGGGTGAGAAATAAAACCCTTCCCGATTTGGAATTCTCTTTAAAGGACAAAAAAAAATTGAAAAGGAGGGGAAAATAATTAAAAAGTGTTGACCCGTATTTCTCGCTGTTACGACCCACCTTCTCCCACGCGCGCCGCTTATCGTGACATTGACCTGAAAAAAAAGTTTATGAAAGAGCGCTGCGGAGAGAGAGAGAGAGAATGGGAGAGAGAAGGAAGAGAGAAAGAGAGAGAGAGAGGAAAGGAGGGAAAGAGAGAGTGAAGGAGGGAGAACCGGACGAAACGGGTGCAACCCGGCGACGGTGTGTAGGGTAGGGAGCGGTGGGGCGGGGGGCATTCAGTACCGAGGTAATGTATTCACGTTAGGCATTGCGTGTAGGAGCAGCGCGGCCCGACTCGGCCCACACACACACACACACAAGCACACACACACGCACACACACACACTCGCCTGATTTGATACACAACTTCCCCTCGGAGAAGTTCCACCCCCCCGCACGCGCGCATTTGCAGCGAGAAATGTAATCTCGGTGCGGCGGTGCGGGGCGCCCCGCGTGAGGTAGGCAGGCCCGCGGTGCGTGGGAGCGCTGCGGGCTGCCTACCCCGACGGCGGCGGCGGGGGGCGGAGGCGGTGACGTCAGAGACAACCCCCCCCCCCCTCCTCTCCGCGCCAGCTGGCTTGTCTCTGGTTACGCCCCCGGATTCAATTAAGTCTAATTATTTCCCGTTCCCACTCGCCGCCACCACCGCCGTGGCCGTGATCGGAGCTCCGCTCCCCCCTCCCCGCTGCCCCCTCGCATGTTTGGCCGGCGGCGGCGGCATCGGATCGGAAAGTAGTCTCTGCGGTTTCATTTCGGGCTTGGCAGCCGCTGGCGTCACGACGACGGCCGGCGCCGCCGGGAAAGCAAGTTGGCCGCGACGCCGTTATGGAGTATTGCGGCCAGAGCCGGGCGAACAATTAAGCGGAAACGGAAGGCGGCGAGCGCGCGGGAGAGTCGCTTGTATTTAAATGCGCCCGGGCTAACGATATCAAACAGCCAATAGAGTTTGCTTCTTTTTTAAATCGTTTTTTTTTTCGCACTGTTGCCAACGCTAACCTTTCCTTTTACCAGACGTTTCCAAACGCCCTGGCCGAAACCCACCCCCGCAACGCTCTTCGCGGGCCGGGCGGCCGCCAGTGGCGTAGTAAAACCGCGAGAATGCTCTCCCCCCCCCCCCCCTCCGCGCTGGAAGTGCCCTGACCCCCTCTGGAGGAAAAACTTGGAGCGTTGTCGTAAACATAGGGTCGATGGCACAATCTTGCACACGGGAGAGACCAAGAGAGAGAGAGAGAGAGAGAGAGAGAGAGTAAGAGAGAGAAAGTACGTCCGCGCTCATTTGCAGCCCTTGTCATAGAGGTCGCGTAATGCACCATATATCGCGTGGAAAAAAAAACAAGGTAAAATAATTTCAACGACGCGAAATACATGCGAAAAGCAACTGGAACAGCGTCGGCAGGCAGCTAGTCCATAGGCGTTCTCCACGAAGTCGTGGTATTGTCATGCACAGTGCTCTGTGATCGCTGCTCTCTCGCTCTCTGTCTCCCCCCCCCCCACCCCCACCTCTCTCTCTATCTCACTCTGTCGCTCTCACCGGCACGACGCGGCCTACGCACGCCTCCACGTTCTGTCTCTCTGCGCTTCGTTTATGCAGAGATTCCTCCCGCAGGACCGCTCCTCTGCCGCCCCCCGCCGCCCCCGGCCGCCCCCGGCACGCACACATGGGACCCATTCAGCAATGATGTAGTCATGGCATTTGCGGCGGCATTGCGCACTGAATACGGACATTCCCTCACGAATTTCCCTTGCTGCTGCTACTGCTGCTGCTGCTGGGGTCGCAGTGCGGGGGAGGAGGGGGGGGGGGTGGAGGAGGACGAGGACGGTCTTCGCTGCGGCTGCATGAAAGTTGGAGCCAAGGACGGACGGGCCGCATCACGGGCCCGCGGTACGCCCACTTAAGCGGTGTTTGAATTCAGAGGCGGGGGCCGCACCGCCGCTGTCCCCCGGGATGAGGAGAGGCGGGGGGGGGGGGGGGGGGGGCGGGAGGAGGCGAGGTGCACCGACCCCTCCCCAGGGCTCCGTGCGGTCCGCCGTCCGCCGTGCTATTGGTTCCATGCCAGAACGGGTGCAAAACTATGGAAGGCGCCTCGACCACTACTATTCTCGGAAGCGCGGGTTCACCAAGCGGGGGCACCTCGCTCGCAGATATTGTCGCGTCTCGGTAGCCGCGCGCGCAAGAGGATAGCCCTGCGACCGCAGGATGCGGGTTCGACTCTTGCCGATTCCTCAAAATTTTTCGCTCTGACTCACAGCTATTTGCTTTTCAACGTGTTGTTGATGGCTGTCTGATCGTGCTTCTTGTGGCACGGTCGTTCCCCTGTTCCCAAGTCCAAGGTCCGAAAGCTATTTTCGTGGCACCCCGACGCCCCCATTTATTTTTTTGTGTCCCCCCCCCCCCTCGTTTTTTCACCCCCCCCCCTCCCTTCCCCGGTATAAGAGCCCGTGTGGAAGAGGGGTAGGGCCATGGCAGCGCGGCTGGAGCGCCCACAGCGGCCAACAAGGCCCCGAGGCCAGATATAACACATTAAAGGACCCGATAACACTTCCGCACTGCATTATTTCAAAGGGGCGTTGCCGTTCGGGCTGCGCGCGCGGGGGCCGCTTGCGGGGTCTGGAGTCGGCTGGAGTCGGCTGGAGTCGGCTGGAGAAGCCTTGCTGGGGGCGCCCACCTCTCCCCGCGGGCGGCCGAGGCCTCGCCCCCTTCTTATTAGCGGGAGTCTCCTGATAACCAGAATGGACGAGGCGGCTGCTCCGGGGGGTGCAGCGGCCGGCAGCCGCGGGGGGCCGGGAGGGGCCGGGAGGGGCCGGGAGGGGCGGCGCCCTGCAGGCCTGCCCTGCCCGCCGAGCAAGGCGGGGGCGCTTTCTTTTGATGGTGGCTGTGTCCCGCGCCGTGGTAAAATAAGGGGGAAGAATATGTGCATAGTATTCTCGGAGGCCACGTGCAGTTTGGTCGACCTAAAACGGTCTCGATACAGACCAGGAGCGGGTTATTTCCTTTTTCACGCGAGGGGACTGCTCGAGGGGGGGGGGCAGCAAACTCCCTGTAGTAGCAGCTGGATCCGCTTACAGAATAAATAAAGCCGGGAGCAGTGCTGGGCGGGCACCCGCTGCCGGCCGGATGGTGGCCAGGCGACGTGACGGGCACAGAATGAGAGAGAGAGAGAGGCAGACGGAAACAGAGAAAAAAGAGAGACTGGGCGTGAGTTTCGTTGTGCAAATCATAGGTAAGTAAATCACCGTCTATCTGAAACAAAAATAAATACACGGCTAAAAGCTCAGTATTCGAAATATTAAAAAAATATTTTGAACGTACCGTACGGTGTTAGTCGCGCGTTAGAAACTAAGAAAAACGCGTTTCTCAGGAAAGCGTGTGTGTGTGCGTGTGTGTGTGTGCGTGGGCGGAAGCGGGCAAAGCGGTAGCGGTAGTAAAGGCGCCGTCATAACCTGTTCCGCCCCCTCCTCGGACCACACCATTATGCAGGAGCTGAGCACACACACACACTCACACACTCTCACACACACAGCGGGGCGGCGGCGGCGCTGCTGCAGCGGGCTGCAGACGTTACACTTTTACGCTCTCCGTTATGTCTGTTTGTTTTGTCGGTCAACGAATAATCGTACTCGTTTGCGAAGTACTCTCGCCCCCCATATTATTTTTCAGTCCCGCGCTGCTGGTGTGTTGTCGTTGTTGTTGTTTTCTTCTCTCTTCGTCTTACTCCGACGATTATCTTACGGGCGTCTCGCTCGCTCTGCTCTCTCGCAGGGAGGTCGTCGCTCCACCACCGCCGCTACCGACTGCCGCGCGCCGCTTTCGCTTCGGAATGACCGCAAACTATTTGCACAGAGCTGCCCGGGCACTTCCAGTCGGCAAAGGCAACCACCTCCTCGCGGCGCTTCCAGGAGAGAGAGAGAGAGAGAGAGAGAGAGGAAGAGAAAGAGAGGAGTGTGTGTGTGTGTGTGTGTGTGTGTGTGTGTGTGTGCGTGCGTGCAGTGCGACGTGTCAGAGATGGAGTTTTGGCCGACCACAGCATTCCCCGCCTCATTCTCGCCCGGGCTTCCCCTTCATCCCCCCCCCCCTCTTTCCCACCCCCACCCGCACGCAACGCACGGCAGAGACAGAGATGGAGATAGAGAGGGATAGAGATAGGACGAGTGCACAGAGGGTGGGGGTCTGAGGTTGAAGTTGGAGTGGCCTCAAACACAGCGGCGCGCGCGGGCCTAGCAGCCACTTTCCCCGCACAATATTCCCGTCCGTCTCTCTCCCGCACCCGCGCCGCGCCGCCCCCTCCGAATACCTTTGTCTTTGTTTTCACACATCCCCCACCCCCCTCCTCCTCCGCTTGGCGGGCTTCGCCCCCCCGCGGCCGGGTGAGGCCCGGCAGCCTGCGAGGTAGGCAGGCCCGGCGTGCGGCCACGCTCTGCGGGACGGCCCGACGCCACGGGTGGCGGCCGGAGCGAGAGAGAGAGAGAGAGAGAGAGAGAGAGAGAGAAGAGAACAAAACCACTTCCTCTGCGGGCATGAACAGTGGAGGAGGTGCGATGCTCCGTGTAGGACCGTGGCAGGACCGTGGTGAGGACTGTAGCAGGACCTCCGCGCCACGCCCCCACTCAGAGCGGAACTGGCAGCGCGCCCGGCGCGGGAGGCCGCGGGGGGCGGCGGGGGCGGCGGGGGCGGCGGGGGCCCTCCGCCCGGCCTCACCCCCGGCGCTGCGGCGCGGTGTTGAACCTGCCGCGTCGGACGGCGTGCTTGTCTGAGGGAACAGAGGTGGCGGTTAGCGCCGCCGGGTCCCGGCCCCGCCGCCGCCTCAGCCACTGTGGAGGTGCATGCCGAGTGAGAGACAGACGGAGCGGAAAAGAGGAAACGAACGCCCTGCTCACCTTGCCGTTTCAATTACGAGAGCCTTTTGCTCCGCTGCTTCACTTGACCCTCTCGCTCGCCGACCCGCATCTCCTTTCTCCCTTCCTCGCTGCCTTTCACAAAAAATGATTTATTTCCCCTCCGTCAATATTATTTCCATCTCTGTCTCTCTTTCTCTCTCACTTCCTCCACTGGCCCCCGTCCGTTTCCTTTTCTCAATTTTCATCGGCTGTATTGGGATAGTACTGTGTTCTCCGGCCTCCGCCGCCCCCCTCCTCCTCCCGCCCCTTGCGGGGGGGGCGCAACATGTTTCCTTATCAGCGGCCTGATCGGTCCACTGCGCGAGCAACGCCGCAGCCCCCTCCCCCCCCCCCCTTTCCTTGCTGTTCTCTCTTCCTATCTTCAGAAACTGACGTCGATTTCCCCTCCCCCCCTCCCCCTCCCGCCCGTGCCGCGCTCCCATCACTCGCCCCTCCCTCCCCGCTCACACCCTCCCCTTCACCCCTTCCTCCCCGCAATGCAATTCCCCGCGTCTCTCGTACTTTTCACGCTCCTTGGGCCGCAGCCCTTCATTGACTTCAGAGGGCGAATAATAACTCACCGCGGGCGCCACATCTGGATATAGCGACCCGAACCCGTCCTCCGACCCCGGCCCCGACCCCGGGCCCCCAGGGAGCTGCTTTCCGCGGCCCATTTAACAATTCTCTCACATAATTTAATTTTTCTTTCCCAAAGTTAAAAAAAAAACAGTTTCCAATGAGGAGCAACGTTTTTCCCCGCTCTCTCTTTATCTCTTCTCTCTCCCCCTTCTCTCTCTCTCTCTCTCTCACTCTCATTCCACAGCCTGTGCACTTTTAAAGAATTAATCGCAAGTGTACGAGTGAGAAGCAAGTTGTCCCAGTGGCGCCGCCCGCTGCCGAATGGAGTCCGACTTACAAGGCTGTAAAAGCGTTGACCCTCTCTCTCTCTCTCCCTCTCATTCTTTCCGTCTTACTCTATCGCTCCCTCCCCCTCCCTCTGCGTCGTTCAGCACGCTGCTGCATAGCAAGCAGTTTTCCCCGCCTGCTCGTCGGTCATCACCCTTTCTCCACTCTCCCAGGGGCACACAATGCAACCCGCTCTGTACAACTGAGAGAGAGAGAGAGAGAGAGAGAGAGAGAGAGCGGGTGTTTCCGCCAGAGTTGGGGCTTTCCGCACCTCTGCCACCTGCTCTCTCTCTCTCTCTCTCTCTCTCTCTCTCTCTCTCTCTCTCTCTCTCTCTCTCTCTTTCCTACACTACTTGGTCTCCGTGCCCGCACCCTGCTTGGTCCCTCCCTAGTTGACTGGAAAAGTATGCAGAAGTTTGGCGAAGCGAAAGGTGTGTGTGAGAGAGAGAGAGAGAGAGAGAGAGAGAGAGAGAGAGAGAGAGAGAGAGAGAGAGCTGGTGAGGAACCTCAGCCACGAGCGCCCAGGGTGGCGCCTGCATCAGCCAGCGCGCGCGCGGCGGCAGCGGCGGTCCCGCCCGCTTAAGGCGAGCAATAAAGTTGCGTCGGGTGTCATATTTCTGCCCCCTCCTCCTATGCGCCATTGTTTTGGAACTGTTCCACCGAAATCCGCGGCCATATTTCGTCATCCCCGCAGCGAAACGTACAGCGTCGGAGGCGGTCTTTCCTGGGATGCCGTGTTCCATGCCGGCCACACAGCACCTTACGGCACCTCCTGGTGTCTCACACTTAAACTGAAAAAAAATAAACTTCTAAAAATTTTGCTGCACCCCAAATTACTCAACAAATTCCCCTCCCCTCACCTCCTTCTTCCTCCTCAAAAAAAAAATCAGGTTGCGTGCTGCGGCGTGATTCGATGGCGCGTCTCGGCAAGTGGGTCAGCGGGCTGCGCGGGCTGCCTAAGCAGAGGAGCCTGCGAGGCCGGCGGCCGGGCGGAGCCGGGCAGAGCCGGGCGGAGCGGCCTCGTTTGCGATAGTGCTTTCCCTTCCACTAGCAAGCAGATCTACGGCACGCACTAAGTCACTGAGGGGAGATGGAAAACCGGCGGGCGGGGAGGGAGGGAGAGGAGAGAGAGAGAGAGAGAGAGAGAGAGAGAGAGAGAGAGGAGAGGGAGGAATAGAATTACAGCTCGCGGGGGGGGGGGGGGGGCTTGCGAGACGGACTGACTACATACGCAGCCGCGAAGGAATCTAAGGGGGCGGTGCGGCACTGTGGCAGACGGACGCAGGTATGCGCGGCCAGGATACAGGAATACCGGCACCACGTCGCTGGAGGAGGCGGAGCAGACGACGCTCCGTACACGACAAGCGATACCCCGGCGGCGCGGGGAATTAATGGCAATCTTATCTTATCGGTGAGGAATATATTGTTGTTGTTGCGGACGGCGGGGCGCGGGGCGCGCGATGTGAGGAGCCAAGAGTGGTGCGGGTCCGAGTGGTGCGGGACAGCGGCGGCGGAGCCCGCGGCCATCGCCGGAATTGATTCCGCCCCCGCATTCCGCCCTCCTGCCGCCGTCGCCGCCGCCGCGGAGTGCGCCCATGTCTGCAGCGAGCGCCGTGCCGTGCCGCCGCCGTGGGGCGGGCTGCCCGGGCTGCCCGCCCCCCAGATATGAATGGCATCTTGGCTCGGGTCGGGCGCGGCGGCGGCGGCGGCGGCGGGCCGGCAGCAGGGGGAGCACTCGGACGTATGCTCTTCTGGCTTCTGCCCGCCGCCGCCGCCGCCGCCGCCGCCGCAGTGCGCTACCGCATAACATCCTCGGGAACAACCTCCTTCAGCGAGGAAAAAAAAAGTACACAAAAAACACGACATCACTGCGCGATTGAAGTCATGCACCTAAAATAAAAAAATATCCGAAAACAATTTTATTTAATTTAGCAGAAAAACATGCGCTGCGGCTGCAGAGTAGACGGGGAAATAAATGGAGGCCGCGCGCGGCGCGCATCTCCGCCTGCTAGCGGCCCTTAAAGCACCCCTAAATAGCGGAGGCGGCTTGTGAGCTTCGACACGGCTATTCAGCGCAATGAAACCGCAGTTAGCTCGGCCCTGATGATGGGTAGAGACGTAAGAGGGAGATAGTAGTAGGGGGAAAGAGAGCGGGCCAGAGAGAGGATGAGAGTGTGAGAGAGAGAGAGAGCGGCTGGCCAGAGGGGGAGGGGGAAGCCTCCAAGTCAAACTGGGACATCTCAGTGGCGCCGAGGAGGCCCGGTGCCGCGATAGATAGGACAGCCTCACCCCCAGGACGCCTGGATATAAATATCAGGTTCGGCGGAAGTCACAAATAAGCCGTCGTTTTTTTTTCTTGCCGTTCTCTCTTTCTTTCTTTTTTTTTGCCCACTGCTTTTAACTTGACGGAGTTGGGGAAAAGGGGAGGGGGGGGGGGTGTAGGCTCCGGAGTTGAGGTATAGAAGCGGGGGGGGGGGAGAGAGGGGGCGGTCTGTTGAGGGAAGTCGGCTAGTGGCGGCGCGGGGAGTCACCCTCCCTCCCTCCGCAGCCACTACGCCGCTCCACATTTCACCATTTCGGCGCTCACGTTTCTTTGACCCCCTTTTCCCCCGGGGAGGCAATAGATTCCACCTCGGCAGGACAGGCTGATTCCCACTCCAGCCGAGGAGCCCCACGGAGCCCCACGGAGCCCCACGGAGCCCCACGGAGCCCCACGGAGCCCCACGGAGCCCTACGGAGCCCTACGGAGCCCTACGGAGCCCCACGGAGCCCTTCGGAGCCCTACGGAGCCCCACGGAGCCCCACGGAGCCCCACGGAGCCCCACGGAGCCCCACGGAGCCCCACGGAGCCCCACGGAGCCCCACGGAGCCCTACGGAGCCCCACGGAGCCCCACGGAGCCCCACGGAGCCCCACGGAGCCCCACGGAGCCCCACGGAGCCCCACGGAGCCCTACGGAGCCCTGCCCGGCGGCTGCCGGCGGCTCGGGGGAGACAGACCGAGCGCCGAGCGCGGGGCCCGGGGTAAGTGCCTGCAGGAGGGCATGACCGCCGAGCAGCGGCAGCGGCTGCAGACCCGACACCTCCCAGGCGTCCCGCCGCCCTGCCGCCCCGCCGCCCCACAGACTCTACAGCGAGCCGCCCGGGCGCCGCTAAGCAGCCTGTAAAACCTCTCCCTTGAGCTCCTTGTCGAGAGGGCGAGTGCAGTCCGACTGCGCCCCCGCAGCCCCCGGCAGCCCCGGCTCTCCAATTAGAGAGAATGCGCCCTGAGCGGCTCATCACCCGCCGCCCGTCCGGCTCTGCTACAGCCGTCCGGGGGCTCTACGGAATGGTGATGTGATTTAACGAACGCGACAGTGACGATTTGTGATGGTAGTGATGATGATGATACTGATGATTTTTGATGACTATTATTTTTGACGTCACGCGGCCGTGGCGAGAGGTGTCGGGGGAGGCCGGGCTGCGCTGGGCTGCGGTCAGTAAGCCGCGGGTTGACGCCGGCGGCGCAGCGCTGCTCGCCCTCCTCCCGCCGCACCGCGGCCCTGTGGGCCTTGCGGAGCCGCCCGCGGTGGTAATTTGCCAGAAAAAAGAAAACGGGAGGCAATTAAAACAAAGAGGAGAGGCCGGGAGTGTGACGGGCCGGGTCCAGTAGTGGTGGGCCGCGGGCCCTCGGCGTGCGGCGGCGGCGGCGGCGGCGCAGCAGGTCCCCTTAATAAAACACGGACAATGGTGGCACCACCCATTCCCTTTATCTTCCTCCTCTGTGCCACCGCCGCCGCCTACTCTCTCCCCCCTTGCTGTTCCTTTCTCTCTCTCATTCTCCCATGTTCTCCTCTTGTCCTCCTCCCCTCTCTCTCACTCGCTGCTATCTCTTATCGGCCGCCCTTAATCACCCGGTTCGCTCCTTTTCTCCAGGAGCGCGCATTCGGCCCCGGCCTGTGTACATGCGTGTACCCCCGGCGGCGGCCGACCTACACCGCCCGGGCGGGGGGAGAGTCGGGACTCTGCCCCTCGCTCTGCCCCTACCGCATGCCATGGCGCCGACCTCGGACACGGCTTGCATGTGTTTTTCGGCGATCGAGCCACCTATGCAGTGTCTCTGATCACACCCCGTCGCCCCTCGCCCTCCCGCCCCGCTCCGCCACCCTCCGGCCGGGCCCTCCCCCGGGGTGCGGCCGCAGGCGATACATGCTGACCTCTGACCTTCGCCGCTATTCGAGCATTGCACCGTGCCACGATCTTTGCCCATATATTTCCCCCCTGCCCGTTCCTCTTCTCTTTTCCCTTTCCCTTTTTTTCTTGCGCGAGCACGGCTTCTCATATCCCTTTACGATCCCTAATCCCGTGAATGCGCCAACCTAGACCCCCCGCGGAGCATTCAGGACGAGTGGAAAAAAATGAAACATGGGAAGGGGGGGGGGGGGATTCGTGCGCCGTTTTCTACAGCCATAGTCCGGGGAATTTCTAGTCAATATTAGGAGAGCAGACCTTCCCGTCAACACCACCCCGTCGACACCACCCCGTCGACATCACCCCGTCGACACCACCCCGTCGACACCACCCCGTCGACACCACCCCGTCGACGCCGTTGCGGCCGCCGCACTTAGCGCGTGCTCTGCATTCGGTGCACGTCTGTATCGCGTGCGGGCGGGTGGCGGGCGTCCGGCCGGCGCTGCCGGCCTAGGCCTAGGTCAGGCTCGGCTGTGGTGAGCTTTGATGAATGTTACGAGTTCATTTCCTCCCCCGGGACTCACCCCCCAGCAAGTCTATAAATCTTGCCGGCGTGTGGAAGGGTCTGCGGCGGCGCGGCCGCCGCCGCAGCCACCACCACCGCCTCTGCGCGCGCCAGACTTTAGTTGTACACCATGTCACGTGTGAGAAAGTGTTCTGCGGACGCCCCGAATCACTTCATTTCATGGGCGGCGGAGCTTCCCCGGCGAGAGGTTCTGCCCCGAGCAGCCGCGGTGCGGGGACAGGTGGAGCGGGACGGGGTCTGTACCAAACGCGGCGCTCGGCCCGGTCGTGCTCCTGGAGGGCGTGCCGCTGGTGGGAGGGGGAGCCCCTGCCGACGGCGGCCGCCCCCAGCGGGGCATTACGTTGTACAGCAGCGATGCCAGGCGATGCCCCGGCGCGCGCAGAGGGTTGCGATGCGATGGGCAGCGCGCACAGCAACGTTTCGGCGCTGCGGCAAAAGAGAAGAACGCGAGCACAAACCGCGCGAATAACCCGGTTTTCCAGTGCCGTTCCCCAACACACGGCGTAAATGAAATCATCATCCCTGCGTTACACCTCGGCTACTTTTTAAGTATTCTCCGTTGTAAACATCCTGTTACATCTCACGTTCCCGCGGCGCTGTGTTGATCGTGAGTCCCGCCTTGACGTCTGCCGCCGGTCCCAAGCGTCGCCGTCCCCGGCAGTGGACGCGGGTGTGCTGCACACAGACGACCGGCAAGGGGCCTGTATCCCCATTGATTATCTCGCTGGTAAGGGCCTCGGGCCTCTCCTGCCGCCGGGGCCCCGGCCGGGGGGGCAGCCCTGATATGTAATCCGTGCCCCGGCACTCCGCCCCCTCCCCCACTACCAGCCAACGACCCGGCCGTCTGCCCCCGAATAGAGTAGAGTTCTCAGATCAACCTTTTCCTCCCCCACGATCGGCGGGGATTTCGTACAGAAACTTTTGACACAATTCCTTGGTTTATTTTTTACACGCAAGCAAACTACAGAAGAATAAACTGCCTAGAATAAACATGTGACGCAATGTGCCGTCGGTCGGAGAGAAACGCGAATTAGCGTTACGCATTTTCACTAATTTTTATTTTACTTCACCGCTATTTTGTGGTCTCTTTTCTTTGCGCTGTCTCTTTAGAATACGTCCCAGGTACGCGTTCAGCTGTGTGGGTTCGGGCCGGGTCGGGTCGGGCGGGGTCTTCCCCGGGACCGACACAACTCTGTCCCCTCCCCCCCCCCTCCTCCCCCCTCCTCCCCTCCCCTCCTGTGCAGGTGGCGCGCGCCTCTGGAGAGCTCTCCAGGTGAGAGAACGGCCGGCAAAGTTGAGAACGGCTGCCACTCTGTGCAGCGAGTCCAGGACGGCGGGGGTGGCGGGGCGGCCAACGTATCATCGCACCGCCCCGCAGATGTTGCTGCGGCGGCTGCGGCTCCGGAGGTGCAAATGAAATTATGGCTCGTCACTCAGCTGGAAGGAGAAGGAGCAGGAGGTTCAAGAGCCCGTGACACGCCGAAGGTCGTACGTTGGCCAGGCCCTGCTCCCGTCTCCCTCCCTCTCCCCGCTCGCGCGTGCTTCTCCGTCTCTTTCTCCCTTTCAGTCTCCGTCTCCCTCTCTCTCCCGGGCGGGACACCCCTGCTGGAACGGTTCCAACTCCGTGGACCGGGGAAGATGGGCGGAGTGCGGGGAGAGGAGGTGAGCGGGGCAAGGCCCCAAGGGGTAAGTGTACACAGGGCCCCTACTCACTTGGCAAGCGGACGCATATAAGGAAAAGGAAAAACAATGAGGAGGCTTTAAGGTGGAAGGGAGAGCGAGGGAGAGAGACAGAGAAAGAGAGAGTCTGCAGTAAAAAGAGATGAGAAGGGCGGGAAGCACAGGTAGTCCGCAGTCCGCTAAGGACGCCTGGGTCGGGGCGGCGGCCGAGGCGGCGGCCGGCCGAGGTCACCCCGCTGCCTGGCGGCTGCCCGCACCCCCCGCAGCCCAACCATCGTGACGGCCGGGGCTGCGATTGGTGGCGGCAGCGGGCTCGCCGACCTCACCGGCCAATCAGAGGCTCGAGAGCAGCAGCGGCGGGCCGGGCGTTGGACGTGACGGCGCGGTCGCACAGGAGTAGGCGCGCGAGGGGATATTGGCAGAAAGTAGTGGAGCAGGCGGGCGAATTGCACCGGCGCCAGCTATTGGCAGTCTGTGCGGTCGCGCTGCCCCGTTCGCCGGGGGCATGAATAGGCTGCAACGATGCGGTGCGGGGGGGCCCTACCGGTTGTTACTTCGTCGGGAATGCAGACGCTGGCCGCGTCCAGATAGATTCGCATGCCAGGCGGAAACCCAGTCGGGCGGTACATTCCGCGGCCCCTGGGGAGGCAGCAAAAAAGTTTTGATTTGCTTTTACTCGGCCGCTGGGCTTTCTGTAACTCTCTCTCTCTCTCTCTCTCTCTCTCTCTCTCGCGGCGCCGTGTATAAATCACGCTCGGAGACGACCGGAAGTGGCGTCCGTGCACGGTCCTTTTCACCTCGGAAACCACCTCTTCCCGCCCCGGCGAAACCGCCCGCATCCGCTCACCCCTCCCCTCCCCCTCCCTTTCCCCTCCCCTCCCCTTCCCGCGGCCCCCCCTCCCCGCGATCCGGCCGCGCGGGTGCCAAGCGCCCTCACACGCCGCGACAAGCCGCACCCCCGATATAAATTCCAAACCGCCGCGTCAACCCTCCCTCCTGCTCAACTTCCCGCCGCTCCGCGCGTCGCGACAGCTTCAGGGTTATGCCGCGTCCTCACACACACACACACACACACACACACAATATCCGAAGCGAGCTTCAATAATTGCACGACGGCGCGCCCTCAAAAAGCCGCCACAGTCATTCCCTTTTTTTTCATTTTTCCCGTGTCGGAGATTTATGTTGAGATATCTCTTTATTGTTGTATTGGCTAGAGATGCGCAGGATAGACCTCTCTCGCTCTCGCTCTCTCTCTCGCCCTCTCACTCTCTCCCTCCCGCCCTCCATCCCCCTCTCTTCACTCTCTCGCCGGGGTAATGGTCATAATTCAAGGGCAGCGATGGCCGGCCCCCATGGGCCTTGGCTCCGGCCCTGCCCACGGCCCCCCCGGCCCCCCTCTTCCTTACAGCCCGGCCTGCCGTTCCATGATCGCGTTGGCCGAACCGTCCGCCGTCTTGGCTCTGCACATTTCGCACTCTGTTAAACAACCGTGCCGAAGCGGGGGCCGTGCTGGCTATCTGTCCAGCCCCCCGCCCGCCCCCCCGGTCGTCTGGCTCCCCCTCCCTCTCTCCCTCCCTCCCTCCCTCCCTCCCTCCCTCATCCTCTCTTCCTCCTACGCCGCACTGCAAGGAATCCCCGCGCCGTTTCGCGGTGTCCGTGCAAAAGTTTTGCCGAAATGTTTGCGCTCAAACGGACTGCTCCTAGCATTTTTTTTTTTGCTTCTTTCTCTCTTTCTTCCTGCCGCCCACTCCGTTGCCGCGGAACCACACAGTTACGGTATCGACTGACCACCGCCATGCATTATACAGAAGTCGTTCCCGCTAAACAGACCCCCGTGGCGGCCGCACAAGGCGGTGGGCGCCATGAGATGTGTTTATGGGCGGGAGATGTGACGCTGCCAGCGGCGCGGCGCCCGCCTCCCCCGTGGATGTGGACGCCATGCATCGCCTGTCACAGGCGCATTAGAGCCGAGCCGAGGCTCGCTGTGCCCGTTTGAAGTCCCGCAGTGTAACCTGCTGGGACCGTCGCGCGCTTCGGGAGTATTTGGAGTGGCGAGGTGCGGTGACGCTGGCCAGGCCCCGCGGCAGTTAGACCACACTGCGGTGTCGGGGTTGTGGTAACCTTGGAGATCAGTGTTTACAAACGCGGCCCCAGCACCCCGGCGCCACACACACACACACACACACACACACACACACACACATGGCGAACGCCAGTGCCCCCCCGGCTCTTCTACCTCAGTCCGCCAGCAGACGCCTCGGCCACCACGCCATGGGGCCCCCCCTTCGCTCCGTATCCAGTCGCCGCCGCCCTTTCTAAAGTGCTGCCTCTCTAAAGTGCCGCCTCTCTAACGCCCGCCCGCTGCAGTCTGTTTCAGGGAGGGCGGTGCTAGCACACCATGCACGCCAACGTCAACATCGAGAGTAACAGCTGGAAGGTGCCCCCGGATGACATCATTCAGGTCGCAGACCCCCGCTCCAAAAAGGACCAGGTCAGTAACATCAACAGCTTTCTTAAAAACAAAACGTTCGATTTTTTTCTATCCCAATTTTACTATATTTTTGTAGAGTTTCTGAGCCTGACTGTACCGGCCCCCGTCGTCGTGGCCAGACTGTCCCCGCGGCAGGAGCCAGTTGTTGGCCGGCCATTCGCATGGCTGGGCCGTCAGTTTTACAACAGACCTTCTGGCTTGCAGACGCGCTATGACCCGTTCTCCTTCCCTAACACCCATCCCGAAACCCCAAAATATTTTTTAAAGCCTGCTTAATATTTGTAATCGGGCAGTCTATTTTTTTTTCTCTTGTAAATTTAAACCCGGATCTGCGCTCACATTTTTTATTTCGGCCCGCGCACGCCGAGTGTACCATTCTGCAGGGACGGCCCCCTGCGCTGGCTGTGATTTCAGGAGCCGTTCTCTCCGGCCCGCACGTCTGCCGCGCCCCGCCACGCCCCCGCCGCTGTCACACACGGAGGGCGGGGGGAAAGGGGAGGGGGGAGGGGGAGCGCGTCGCAAGTCGCCTCCCCGAGGCCGCCAGTTACGCCCCTCTGAACAGGGCGCGCGGCCGGCGCCGCGTGTTCGTCCTTCCAGCATTCCAATCCCTGCTTATCCTCCACGTCTTCGCCCCCCCCCCCTCCTCCCCCCCCTCCCCCGGCACCTCCGCGCGCTCGGACGTTTTCGTTTTTCTATCCCCTCTTTGCCGCATGCCTTCTCGTCGTTGCCGTACCCTCTCCCCCTCCCTCCCTCCCTCCCTCCCGCCTCCTCCTCCGCAAACGTTTTCTGAACGGACGCGCGCGGCGGGTCCGGCGCCACGTGCACCGGACGATTGAGCAGTCTATGTACTGGCTAACGCGAATCTCAGCACACATACGCTGCAAGTGTGTGTGTGTGTGTGTGGTGCGTGTGTGAGTGTGCTCGTTGGCAAACCGCGGACAGAACGACAGCAGCATCAGGACGCGAGTGCTGTACCCAATACCACTGCAGCCCGCGGGCTTATTAATGAGCGAAGCGTACCGCGAACTGCACGCAGCGGAATCCACCTGCCCGCAGTGACCGGACTCGCTATTCGCAGGCCCGTGTAAAATGTAGCGCGTCCCTCACGCGGAGCCCCGCACCGCCATATCGATATCAAATACTTTGCAAACACTGCTGCTGCTTTACAAATGCCTGGCGGGCCGGTGCGGTGCGGTGCGGAAAGGGGCGCACAGACATCAATACGAAGGGCCAGGGGCGGGCCGGGGAGGAGGAGGGGGAGGGGGGACAGAGGCCCAGGCAGCCTGGCCCGGCCAGGGCTCTTCGAAAACAGCTGACGTCGGACTGAAGTCGGACAACGGCAGCCAAGCGAGACGTACAGATTTACCGGGCCCCGCGGTCTGCAAGGGATGAGAGAATGTGGGAGTTGGAGGGGGGAAGAGCATAGCGAACCCATTTTTTTTTTTATTCCATCCTTTTGTTTCCCCCTTATTTTTCCACGGGGTGCGGGGGAGGTGCCGTTGATTATGATTTGCAGGAGGTGAAGGGAAGGTTTTAACCCCCGCCTCCACCCCCAAAAATAAGAAATGAAAAAAAATAAAATACATGCGGAGCATATCAAGCACATTTCTATCGACGTCACTGCTGCAGACTTTGAGTGTATATGAATATTGCCCCCCTCTCTCTCTCTCTCTCTCTCTCTCTCTCTCTCTCTCTCTCTCTCTCCCACACCCCGCGGGATACAGTGTGGAGACTGAGGGTAGGCAGCCCGCCGGGGACGCGTGCCGGGCGCGCTGCCTACCTCGGGCCGCACAGGCGCCAGCGCCGCTCTCCTCCCCGGCAACACGGTACGACGCAGCGGAGCGGCGCCCGGGAACATCGGCCGTAACCCCCCGCAACGCGGCGATCGCAGGCGGTAACCGGGGCTCCTGCTGTGTTAGTGGCTGTGAACACAACACGCGGTGGGGGCCAGAGGAGCGGGAGAGAGACAGAGAGAGAGGGAGAGAGAGTAGTGTTGTGCCGCGACGAGGTAACCGAGTGTTTCGGTTTTCGGTTTCGTACCGATTCATCACTGCCCCCCATCCCACAGCACTGTCTCTCTCTCTCTCTCTGCCTTTCTTTCCTCTCTCTCTCTCGACCCTTGTTTACGCTTCAACTTTTCTCTCTGTCTCTTTCGCTCTGTCCCCTCCACACTATCCCCTTTAAATCGCGCTTGCTCGCCTCTCTGTAACGCCGTCGTCTTCTACGGTTTTGCGTTGGCGAGCCATCATTTCTGTCTCTTTCTCTCTCGCTCTCTCTCTTTCTCTTTCTCTCTCTCTCTCTCTCGCTCTCTCTCTTTCTCTCTCTCTCTCTCTCTCTCCCTCCCTCCCCCTCTCTCTCTCCCTCTCCGTGTAAGACGGCCGCCCTGCTAACGACGACTGCTCTGTGCTCCGCAGGTACGCTCCGCCCCCGGGGACGACGCTGCACCGCCGGCTCCCGGCCCGGCGCGGCCCGCGCACAGCCGGGTGGTAAGACCACCGCCGCCACCGCCCCCGCACACCCCGGACCGTCACAGCAAAGCCTCACCCGACACCCCTCTAGCCACCGTTTATATTTAATCTGACCTTATCGTCAGCCACAAGGCACGTGTGTCGTCCGTGTCCTGGAGCACCGCCACGACGCACCGCCCGCCTCCGCCCCCCACGGGGCGTCCACCCATCTCACACCACCACTGCTGTCGAGCACGACCTGTTTGTGTCAGAGGAGGCCAGATCGTCTCCGACGGGTATGGACGTACAGCGGCGCGGCGCCGGTTCTTCTGTCCTTCTTCCGCCCGCCACCGGCCGGTGTATCCCGTCTCTCTCTCGCTCTCCACACTAATCCGCGGGCCGCGTGCTTGGCGGCGCCGCCGCGCGGTGCCCCACCCTCTAATGTGGGGCTCATATCTGCCCCGGGCGCCGTGACATCTAGCCGGTCTGAGAGGCCCGGACGCCCCCGGGGCCCCGGGGGCCCCGGAGGGGGCGTGTAAGCCGCGTCACGTGGTCCACCACGCCCGGAGCTGGCGGAGCTGCCGGGGCCCGGGGGAGGGGCCCGGCGGGGCCCGGCGGAGCCGCGAAATAGGGGCGAGTCTACCTTCATCAGGGATCTACATGGCAGGCCCCGGACGGCGGCGGAGGGGACCGGAGCGGGGGCCGTAGGGGGCGGGACCCGGAGGGGGCGGGACCCGGAGGGGGCGGGAGGGAGGGGAGCTGCATAAGGTCGACCCGAGGGGATTACTGCCAGCCGCCCCGGAGTCTGCCGACGCTCGGTGATGGACCGGAGCCGGCCGCAGCTCATGTTCCTCAAAGCTCACCACCAACTTCAATGTGGCTCCGTTCGCGAAAATTTTTTCTGTAATTTTTTTTTATTGTTAACTTCTTGTGCTGTTCCCCGCACTTTCCACTGCCAACGGCGCCGCCCTTCCCTTCCTTTCTCTCTGTATCTATCACTCCATCTCTCTCTCGCGCGCGCGGGCGCCTCTCTCGCCGTCTCCCTCCCACTTACGCGATTATCGGTGTGCTCGCTGACGCGGCGTCGCCGCCGTCACCCGCCTCAAACTGAAAGGGACCCGCTTCATTAAATCGTCTCTATAAATATTTATTTTGAGGTCTCAATTCAGCAGCAGCCTCCCGCTAGGAGGCCGGGAGGAGGGGGGGGAGTGGGGGTGGCAGACGTTCCGAGGGGGGTGGCGGAGGCGGGCAGCACGCAGCACGGTGCCCGTGTGAAGGGCCGGCCTCGTCCGGTTTTCCTACTCGGCCTCCTCGAAATGTCAAAGAAGCCCCCTGCTGCCCCTCTCTCTCTCTCTCCCTCTCTCTCTCTCTCTCTCTCTCTCTCTCTCTCTCTCTCTCTCTCTCTCTTCCTCCTCCCCGCTCCGTCTTCCCGCGCCCCGAACACAGCAGAGATGTGGATCTCGGACCGTGGCCCCGTACGGCATGCCCGCTGCGTTCCTGTCGTGCCATAAAGATTTCTCATACTGGTGGCCCGCGGCATGTCTCCGATCTTGTCGCGGGGTCGTGTTAGTGCTCCGCTCGCGAGCTTCCGGGTCGGCCGGTCCTTGGGTCGCCTCCTCATGTAGGCTCTGAAGGGGTTTCCTCTGCCGGCTCGGCTCGCGCGGCCGCGCTGTGCTGGACTCGGCTGGGCAGGGCCGACATGGGGCTCGGCTCGGACCGGCCGACCCGCCTACTATCTTTCACTCTCCGCCCGCGCGCCCCTGACCGTGTCTACACCTCCCCGCCGCTGCCGCCGCTGCCGCCGCTGCCGCTGCCGTGCCTGCTCTTTTATTACTATCACGTGACCTTTTTGCCACTCCGTTTACGATCCCGCTCCCCCCTCCTCCTCCTCCCTCCCCTCTCTGAGTGTGCACTCCGCTGGTCGTCTCCATGATAAAGTCATTTCCACCACGCCGCCCGCTTATACTGCTCCCCCCCCCCCCCCCCCCCCCCCCCCCGCCTACCTCCACTCCACTCGCGGGTGAGACCCAGGAAGAATGCGCGGGGCGGTGCGAGAATGTCAGCGGGCAGCGCAGCGCGGCACCTTGAGTGCGGTGCAGCAGCAGTGCGAGTCCTCGCGGCGGTCCTCACGACAGCTCTCCTCTCCACGATAGTCCTGTCCTCATGATTATCCTGTCCTCACGATAAAACATCCTGCGAACACTCCAAAAAAAAAACAATCTTCACTGTTAGACAGAAAAAGAATTACTGTTATCATCGCGCTGTGGCTTTTGTGCGTGCGGCGTCCTCGGCGACGCGTGGCGCCTGACGCGCGGTCACGCCCCCCCCCCCCCCCCCCTCTGCTACGGCGGGCGCCGCGTGTCCCTTTTAACGGCGCCGCCGCGCCCACCGCGCGCGACGTGGATGGAATTTCGCGTATTTGCATTCCATTTCCACACTATTTGCCGATCCCGTTTTCCCTTCCCTTTGATTCGCTTCCCTTCCAGTCTGACGCCACCATGTGACCGCCCCCCCCCCCCCCCCCCCCCCCCCCCCAATCCCACGACCTCACCCCCTCCCTTCCCCGTCTCGTCTGTTCGAGGGTGACTTCTCTGGTGGGAACGAAACGCATTTTCGTGTGTGTATAGCTTGCTGCCGGCGCGCTCGGCTGTGCGCGTGTGTGCGTGAAGGCGACCGAGAAGGAGAGATGGGATGAGGGAAGGCTTTTGAATATGGCGCCGCGGTTCGTCCGACGTGAGGGAACGAAGGACAGTTTGCTGGAAAGGAAAAAAAGAAGGCCCTCCAAGCAAAGTGTCAAGCAATTTATTTTCAAATTTACATAGTTTTTTTTTTTTGCGTGCAGCTTTTAAAGCCATGATTACAGCACCGCGGAGCGAAAAAAGACGGGTCTGCGCCGCGGCGCAGGTGCTGGTGAAGGGAGAGAGAGAGAGAGACAGAGAGAGATGGAGAGAGGGGCCGCTGCGGGGAGAGGGAGAAAGACAACTTCCGAGGCGCTCGGTATCGCCCTTCACATCTACTCTCTCCCCCTCCGCAGCCGCGGGGCCCTAGCTTTGATGTATCAATCACACTTTCACCACTAAGCCAGGCTGTGCTGGCCCCTCCCCCCCCCCCCCCCCCCCCGCCTCAACCTCCAACCCCTAGCTCCTCTTGTCAAATTCTCTCCCCCTACAAAATCTCCCTCGGAGCTGCAGGTATAGCGGTGGCGTCAGCCCCGTCCCTGGCTTTGACGTTATGGTAACACCCCCGCTCGCCCCCCTTCCATTCTCAAGCCCCCCCCCCCTCTCTCTCTCTCTCTCTCTCTCTCTCTCTCTCTTGCTCTCTCTCCCTTGTGGTTCTGAGCCCGCCACATCACGGCCACACCCTTCACACACCGCCCAGCCTGGCCGAGGAGAGCCGCAGCCACCGCATAGCAGGGCCTCAACCCGCTCTTCTCGCGCAATGCCACTTCACTATATTTAACCGGCCATCGTGAAAACATAACGAAAACGTTGTTGACCCCGATACAAATCCTTCATACACGAAATCCTGTTTCACGGCGAACTTTTGGCCCCGCGCCGCGCACGGCGTTCATATTTTATTGTTTCAAATAAGATGAGCGGACCGAAAATAAAGTTAGGGTAGCTAACTTGGGAGCGGCCCCGCCCCCGGACTGCCGCTGGCGGCGCTGGCGTAGGCCGCACGGCCTCTGCGCTGTGTAACGCCGCTGCCCTCCGGCGCGGCCCCGCCTCCCCATTCAACCCCCGCTGCCGCCGCCGCCGCCGCCGTCGCCGCTGCCCTCAAAGAGAACAACCTTGGCGCCTTAATCGGGCGGGGCCGCCTGGCTATTTCGCACTGCGAGCAGCTTTATGAAGAATGGGGTTGTTAGCTCTCCATGAGAATTCGCCCCCCTCTTCCCTCCCCCCTCTTCCCTCCCCCGCTGCGCCCCGCAGCACCGCCTCCGCTCCATCACTCTGCGCTGTCAACGGCCTCGGAGCGGCCGGGGAGCGCCGTGCCTGGTAGGCAACGCGGCGGCCCGCGGCGCGCGGCGGCCCGGCGAGCTTGCCTACCCGGCACGGCGCCCCCGCGGGCAGGGCAAGCAAGGCTCGCTTATGGAGGCGCGAGCACCTTCGCCGCCGCCGCCGAGGAGGAGGAGGAGGAGGACGCCCGGGGGGATATCAAGACCGCATGCCCTGCCAAATTTTTCATCTGTCCCCCCACCGCGCCGCAGGGGGTCGTCGCCTCCCCCTCTTCCCCCCACTCACTCGCGGGTTCGACAGCGTCATCTGATCAACGCCCCGCGCCGCTGCGTCTGTGCGCCGCCCACGCCCCCCCCCCCCCCGGGGGGGCGACCCGGAGGGGGTCCCGCGGGGGGTCCTTGGAGGAGGAGGCGACGACGGAGTCCCGCGGGGGGGCCCCGAGGGCAGACACGGCGGCGTCGCCGCCGCGACCTCGACGCGTTAACCCCCGCAGCCGCCGCTCGGCTCGCCTTTCACTTCTCATCTTTTACCCTCCTCCCTTCCCCTCTCTTTCTACCCCTTCAGACCGGCGACGACTGACACAGTACTCTCTCTCTCTCTCTCTCTCTCTCTCTCTCTCTCTCTCTCTCTCTCTCTCCTTTCCCACTCCCAATTCCCTTTTCAGCCACCCCTTCCTCCCCGCCTTTCTGCTGAAAGAAACACAAGCACAGAAAAAGGAGTGGCAGCGCCTTCGGGGAGGGGACGCGACTCTTGATTTACGGAGGTGTCCTTATTACATGAGAACGAGACGGGGCGATAGAGAGAGAGAGAGAGAGAGAGTGAGGGGGGGCGTGTTACACACGCGGCGTGCAGCTCAGTCAGTTTGCCGAGGTTGTACCTTTTCATTGTACTTATGAGTTGCTGACTGTGGACTAATTGCCCGCCCCACGTGAGCGGTCCGCGCGGACTGCAGACTGGGCACTTTGTCCCCCACAAGACGTTCGGTGCGGCGGGGCCGCGAGGTCATGACCTCCCGGAGGGGCGCTTGGCCTTCTGGCTGGACATGAAGTAGGGGCGCCTTGCGGCCGGCCGGCCGGGCGGGTCGAGTGCCCCCAGCCCCTCCGGCAGACCACTGCTCGGGCCGCAGCCGCCCGCTCCAGCGGCTCCAGCGGCTCCAGCCGAGGCTCCAGGGCTCCAGCGGCCACGGCGCGGCGACGCCGACGTGTAGTTTGTTGGCGCCATGTAACTGAGGTTCCGCTGGCAAGTGAAAAGACGCCAGGCCCTTCCGCGACCGGCTCGGCTGTGGGTTGCCGACCTCTCTCTCTCTCTCTCTCTCTCTCTATCCGCTTCTACCCCTCTGTCTCTGCCTCTCTGTCTCCCTCGCTCTGCGCTCAGACTCAAGGTCCTAGCCCCCCACCCCTCTACCGCCGCCAACGTGCCAGGCCCGGTCCACCGCAACCGGCTACGACCCCATCCCTCCCCTCTCTCTCTCTCTCTCTCTCTCTCTCTCTCTCTCTCTGCAAACTGTCGTCGCGTCGCTGCAGCAGCAGTAGCAGCAGTATAGGAAGATATTCCCTCCCACACAATCACCACCGACCACGACTGCCGACAGAGGGAGAAAAAAAAATCGTTGCGGCGGACAACGACGCAGAAGCAGCAGCCTAGAGAGAGAGAGAGAGAGAGAGAGAGAGAGAGAGAGAGAGAGAGAGAGAGAGAGAGAGAGTATTTTATCTCTCGTTCACTCTCTGATTCGGCCCTAAAGCAGCGGCACAAGACTGTGCGGTGCGTTGCGCGCCGCCGTCGCTTTGCCCCTCTCTTTTCCGCGACATGGAAGTGAATGCCCTCCCAATTACTATGTGCCGCAGATCCCCCGCCTTCCGACCGCAGCGATAAATAACGCCCATCTCTGTCTGGCCTATCTGTCTGGCCTCGGTCTGTCTCTGTCGCGCCGGCGGCCACTCAATAACGTCAACGAGTAGCAATAACAGTGTCGCATGGCGAGCGGGTTTAAGGCGGCGTTAAAACTACTCCCCGTGATGAGCCGATGTAACGCCGCCGTTCTCTCTCCCTTTCTCTCTCTCCCTCTCTCTCCTCTCTCCTTTATCACTGTCTCCCTCTCCGTGTGGCGTCTCTCTACGGCACCGCCGCCGCCGCCGCCGCCGACCGCCCCGTCCCGAATTGCTTCCCGGTGAAGAGGAAGCAACGCTTCAATCTCACTTTCCTCCCGGACAAATTGATTCAAATTCTGCGCCGCATCTCCCGCCCGCCGGGCCCGGCCCCGCCCGGACCCGCCCTGCTCGCTGATGGCCCCGGGGCCGGTGGGCGTGGCGGAGGCCGCGGGCCCCGCTTGGGGGAGGGGGGTCCCACCGTGTCTTATCATGCCTTCCCCCCCCCCCCCCTCTTTCTTCCCGCCCGCCCGCCTCAATTTTCCATCTTTACTGCTCTCCCTCGAGCCACACCCCATGTCTCCCCCCCCCCCCCCCCCGGCGCTGCACTCTCCCCGGCGGCGGCGCGGTGAGCTCCGCCAGCGATGTTTCCTCTCGTTTTCCGACTCGCAAACTCGGAATTAGCGGGTCGTGTCAGGATGAAAGATGATCGCGGCTGCGGCCTCGGCCTCCGGCTGCGGCGCAGGCCGGGCCGCCCGCCCGCCCGCGGGGGGCCTTCATGCAGTCAAACGTCGTGCAGCTCGGCACGGGGAAAAAAAATCTGGAAAAAAAAACCATCAAGGACACACATGCGGTTTGTCCGTTTGAAAAGTTCCGGACTCGTTGACTTGGAGAGCTGCGGAAGGCCGGCCGCTGTGCACGACGGCGCCGGCCAGCAGGGGGCGCTGGCGGCGGTGGTAAACGGCAGTCATCCACGCGGGGACCCAAACGCTGTGCGGAATTGAGAGTGAACTGCAATTGTAGGACAACAAAGAGTAAAAGTTAAGAGAGAAAGGGGGGGGGAAGCGCTGTGAGGGAGGGAGAGAGAGAAAACAGACCTGCCGCGGCCCTGGAGCGAACGAGGCGGGCTGGAGAGTCTGCTCTAGCGCCGCATTGGGACCGCAGTGCAAAAAAAAAAGAGAAAAGAAAAAAAAACGGGAGGAAGGAAAAATAAGACAGAAAAACGAGAAGCGACGCGGTCTTTCGTCCATCCCTCTCCACGCGCATAAAACGGGCGCTCGCAGACCGGCAGAGCGACCACGACGCCCCCCCCCCCTCCTTCTCCTTTCGAAAACCGCACTGTTCTGTTCTTGTGCAAACTTGCCCCCCCCCCCCCTGAAGCATTCACATCTTACTATGAGTTTGCTCGATGTGGCGAGAGTCCCCGGCCCGGAAGAACTGGGAACAAGCTTGCGCGATCGATCCCCATATATAAGGAATGAATTCATGCCCTACCAACGAGTCGCTATTCCACAGACCAAGGAGACCCAATTAACATTTTTGCTGTGATGTGTCAAAGGGGACGAGGTGGCGGTGCGGTGCCTGTTAAGACCAAAAATGGCGACCCCCACACCCGCTGTTCTCATAACCTTTTTTTTTAGAAAGTAAGGAAATGTTGTTTTGTACTTGCCCGCTATATCTAAATACAATTTTTCTGTAATATTTTTTTTAATGATTTTGTCGGTGCCTTGTGACTGGAAAAATAAAAATTGTGATTTTTTTTTCTGTTCTTTGCCACATTACGGTTAACGAGCTCCGTGCCGTAAGGACGGACGGACCTCACCTGCGCAAAATGACTCACACGTCCGTTCATTTTTGTGACACCCCCCCATTTTGTAGAGCGGCGCGGAGCTGCCGTGTGTGCCGGGCGTGTGTGGGCGGGCAGTGCCTGCAGGGCCGTGCAAAGCGGACGCCGCCCTTTCACCCCTCTGTCTTCTTGCCACTTGTTGCAGGATGAGCCCGAGGTGCGCCTCCACCACCAGGAGTCCACGTCCTCCACACGCCGCCGCTCGGCCGAGCACCAGCCTGACGCCACTAGCCCTTTTCAATCTTTGCGGAAAAAGATAAACGTGGGTCGAAAGTCTCTTTGCACCAAAAAAAAAAAGCGAAACAAATTTCACTAGCCGGGGGGAGCGTCGCGCGCTGGCGCGGGGTGGCGCGGACTCGAGAACCGAGCACGGAATGGTCCGGCACAGCACCGCTTACCCGGGAACCAGAAGCATGGCTCGTATATTGTTCCGAACCGTTTCCCGACCGCATGATCCATACATATTTTATACATAACAACAACTTTAAAATGTATGCTGTGACGTGATCGGGCGACTTCCACAGTCCGCCTCCCAGAACGTAGGCCCATCCAGCGGTTCTCTGTCACCACGGTTCTCGAGCCCCATGTGAGGCCCCCGACAGACGCACCGTTCCCCTCGGCGCGGCTCGTTTTTTCAGTATCTTGTTCGTGTCGTTAATAACTAGCCCGCCGAGTAGACCCTATCTTCTGTGGTCTCTTCTTGATGACCCGTCCGACCCGCGGCCCTCGAACCAGCCCCTCTGTACTGTGCGTCTAGTCGCTATCGTTCACGCAGCTCTTGTTAACAACTAGAATAATTCCACTGCCCGTAACATCCTCTTCCACAGTCAAAACTAACATACTGCCTTGCCCATCTTGTTCCTTCGATCTGCCTGTAAAAGCTCTGCTAAAACTACCCGTTAGACAACTAAGTTCCCCAATCAAATGCGCCCGAAAGGTCGCATCCGAGACAACGTGTCGTCGGGTGTCTGCCCGAACCTTCCCTCACTCAGTCAGGAAGCCCATCGAATTCACTTTTACTCGCCCTACTGGCGGGCTATTGGATCCCTTTCGGAAAATGCAAATTAGTTTGTGTCTGTGAACATCGCTAGCAATCACAAGTCACAGGGCTACGTTCGACGCACCGCGCGTGGCGCGTCATGTCAGATTTCTCTTACTATGCCTGAAATTGGTGTATATAATTCTGAATGTGTCGATGTTTAGCGGTCACTTGTCTTCACTCTACCTGTAGCGCAGCTTGGTTCCTGCCCTCCAGTGGCGGCAGGCTGGTTGGTATAGTGTGCCTGCCTCGTCATCATCTCGTTTCCTTTCGATATTTATTTTATGGATTGGCTCCACATATTTCGCCGCTTTTGCGAGACGAATCAGGGTACAGGACTTTCTCTGCAGACCTCGAGGAACCTCGAATGTGTGGAGCCAACGTATTTCTTTCCTAGCTCTAGCAGTAGTTCTAGTTGTTTTCCTCCCTCTGCACCTAAAAAGCCTTGTCTCTCACACACCGTGTATTACTTAGATTGGTTGCTGAATGAACTACTAATCTCTTTTTTCTTGTATGACTGTTTCTTGGACTCTGATTTTGAAGTACTGCTGGATGATTATGATAATATGTACTGATTAGATTCGCTCTAGTAAATGCACCTCTTTCTTTGCCGCATCCTTTTTACTGATCGTTTGTACGGTAACTGTGTTTTACTAACTCTGCACGGAATCGTGTTGGCTTATGAAACTGACTTGACTGGATTTCACTAACATTGTTTTCAGCTAGACATGGATGCTGCTTGACATATCTTAATCCCTAACTCTAGTATATATTTACCACCGCATTCTCGTAATTCTATCACTCTTGACACCATACAGTAGACACTAGGTACAAGTAGTTAGTACAACGACAAATGGACCAATTCATTGACATCTCAGGTGAGACGAAGACGAGCATTGATGCGATATGGCATGAGATCCGTATCGCACAGATGAATCCCATTTCTGGGAGAGAAGGGGAAACAGTTCGGGAACCGAGACGTAGAACGTTACAACACGTAAAAATGTCATTTTTGTGCCTTCATGAACAACATACGTAGCAAATATAACATAGTGCAGCTCGTTAGCCTTATAGGTTCGCACTCATTATCTTCGACCCTAGTGCATCGGAGAGTCCGAGTAACATACATTATTCGCCTTGGCAGCTTCTGCTCAGGAAAATTCAACATACGCATATGTGAGGTGAGCGCATTCTACATTGCAAAGCATCCATTCCATTCCAATACCTGACAAAGTACCAACGCAGACTATCACATCTCTTGAGACGGCATAGCTGTGGGGGGGGGGGGGGGGATTAGTACGAGGGGGGGGGGCATCGCGGTTAGAGAAGCACGGGATGGTGGTACACCGAAAGCCGCCATGAGAGCTGCTAATGATGCAAAAGCAGAGACTCCATTGTGTCTGACAGGACGTGAGTTCTCGGCGGGATGAATGGCTGTGCGGCGGGAGGGTCTCGGGGGCTGCGGGGGCTGCGGGGGCCTCCGGGAGGGGCGACAACGTTGGCCAGAGACTGCAAATCGTCGGGTGGGTGTGTTCGGGTCACGGCCGCGCCCCGCATGAGACCTTGCAGCGCTGCGGGCGGTGCGGCCCGGTGCAGTCTTCACTGATTAGCATCCCCGGGGCCCCCGCAGCCCCCGCAGCCCCTCGGGGCGCCATAGGAAGCGCGCAGCCGCCTCGCATATCAGTCTGTCGACGGCACAATGGGGGTAAAACATTCAGCCCCCCCGGTGCACCGGGGCCCGAGCGTATCCCCGTCCCCATCATTCCATTACTGCAGGGCCCCGAATTATGGGCCGCTCTCAAGACAGGCGGAAATCATCCGGGTGTCTGCAACTTCTTTCCCTATTTTTTTATCGTTTTATCACTTTATAAATCTCTGACCCCTTGCCAGCCACCGGCGGGGCGCAGCGGGAAAGTGGGAGGAAGCAAAGTTGCCCCAAGGCGAGCCGGGGCGAGAGGGGAAAATAAAATGAATAAAATAAGTGACCAGGCCGGGCGTGCTCAGCCGGGGCAGATTGATGACTGGGGTGTTGTTTGGGGGGCAAACACATCAAGGGGCGCTCCGCGGCAGCTCCCGGGGCCTCACGGCCGCTCACAGCGCCCCACGGCAGCCCGGTGCAAGACCTCCGAACGAAAAGCAAGTCGCTGACCAGCAGCCACGGCGGTGGGGGCCGCATCCGCCAACAGGAGCGAAAGAGAGAGGGAGAGAGAGGAGGGCATAGACAGGTGGTGGGAGGGGGAGAGACAGAGAGGCCGGCGATCCAGACGCAGCCCTGAGGCGCGCATAATGTGGGATAATTTGGCGCAATCAGACGACGGGTTGCCGGGGGCCGCTGGGGGCTGCAGGGAGGCGCCCCGCCGCCGGCAGGTCACGCGAGGGCCGGCCAGACGGCCGCAAACGGAACACGATCAAACAGACAATGCACTCGAGTAATTTACATCGGGTAAAAGGGAAAGAACAGTCTGCTCTCTATCGGAAAAATAATAAAAATAAAAGGGAAGATGTTTTTTTTTCGGGATAGTGTAGGGCAGACCAATGAGGATCGCTACAGATGGAGAACCCAATGACCCTCCGACTCGCTCCGGCTCGGAGTAATTTCATCTTCTTCGCTTTCGCTGTGCCCTTTCACCCCACTTTCTCTTTCTTCGACGAGTCTCCCCTCCCGCCTCTCTCTCTCTCATCCTCTCCTGCCCCCTCCTCCTCCTCTTGTACAAATCCCCAGCAGCTACAGCCCCAGCTGGATGCGGGCTATCGGTGCACATCCCTTTGGGTTCTCCACTGAGCTGAGCTCTGCGCACCCCTCTTCCTCGCAGTTCCCCCTTCCTCTCTCTCTCTCTCTCTCTCTCTCACTCGCTCTCTCTCTCTCGCTCTCACCCGCTCCCACCTCCTCTTTTCTTTGGCTCGGCGCGCTCAGCCGGCTCCGAGCACCGCCCTATCCAAAGGGTGTAATCGATACTCGATTTTTCGGATGAGAAATTCGCCCCCGGTTTCCGACAGTCCCTTCCTCCCGTTAACTGAACAAAACCCCGCCCAGCCCCGTAACGATGCGTGCCGGACTAACGGTGTTCTCTCTCTCTCTCTCTCTACCCTTACCTCCCTCTCACCCCTCTCCCTCTCCCTCTCTCTCTCTCTCTCTCTCTCTCTCGCTTGTCTTCCCCTCATTTCTCGGGGGGCGCCGCAATGGAGAACTACAGCGCTTTTAATTGTTTGTTTATTTTGACTTTATTGTCTGCGCTTTTGTTCTGGCCGCGCGCCCCAATTATATGGCTTTGGGGGCGACAACGGGGTGAACAATGTGCTGCAATCAGCCAGGGGGGGAGGGGGAGGGGGCGTCTGAGTCGTCCGCCAGTCGCTGCCGGCAGGGAAAAAGTGCCAACACGGGAAGCACACAGCCTCTCTGCCCGCCTGCCAATGCACCAGACAAACAGACACGGGAATCTAGTTGTTTTTTTTTTATTTTTGGAAAGGATGCAAATGCAATTTTGAACTGCGCTCAGTAAAGCAGGAATGGTAAAAATATATTGCAGAACCAACATAATTTTGTAACATATTTTTCACCACCAACCGTTATGCAAACAAAAAAAAATTGCAAATGGTATGCCACCGCAAGTGAAGCATTTTTGTAATGATATAGAGCCACAATAACACTAGATACCAGCCACCCCTTACCACTTTACGCTCAGTCAATCTTAGGTAGGCGCATGTTTCTAACTCTCTAACAACCAGAGTATAAGCAAGCTTGTCGGAGTCGAACACGTGACACGAATACAACAGCACATGACGTCTCGCGGACGTAGAGGTAAATCCCTTCCAAAAAAATATATATCACAACAATCTATTTTTTTTTCTTTTCATCCTTCGCTAAACACACGACAAAAAAATAAAACCAAGTCCCACTTCCGCTCCGACAAGCTTCCCGCGGTGTGCACCTGCCGTGGCCTGACCCCCGGCCCCGCCCGGCCTTGCCCCCTGTGCAGGAGCTGCTGTACCCCGGGTCCGGCGATGGCCACAACTGGCGCTCCATCATCTTCTCGCTGCTGGTCATCGGCCTGGTCATCTCGGGGATCGTGACGGCCATCTACCTGCTGGGCTACGTGGACGAGCTGCTGTACTGGTCCGGGCGGCGGATGCAGCTGGAGCAGCTGCTCGCCGGCGACCTGGCCAGCCAGCGGCTGCCGCCCGCCTGGGTGGACCACACCCACCTCGTGTTCCAGGCGGACGACGGCGCCCTGTCCGTCCTGGACACCGCCAACAACAACGTGTCCCTGCTCGTCACCAACCACACCCTGGTCAGTACTCGCTACGTTCGCTGTTCAAAAACCTACTTAAAAAAAAAATAGGGCCTTTACTTTTAGTTTTGAGCAAATTATCAAAGATGTATTTTTTTAAACCGGAAATTATCTGCGTCGGTACAAACACAAAATTTGCGTACAACCTTCGCCGCCGCGTTGATGCCACCCCGCTGCGTTTGCTGTCGGCTGGTGGCACGGCTCGGGGCGGTGGGCCGTCCCGCAGCGGGTCGAGGCCGTGCCGGGCCGAGGTGTCTGTTGTGGCGGTTAGCGGCGCCGGCAACGACAGGACACCGCTGCCTCCCGCCTCGCCGCCCGCCTCCGGCCCCCCGGAGGTTACGGCGATGCGGCACGCGGCCGGCACGCGCGCGCCACGCCCGGGCGGCAACGGCGGCGGTGCGTGCCAAGGGGCGATCCACGGGCCGGCCGCCGGGCCGCAGCGGTCCTCTCGCGGGGCGAGCAGCCCGCCCTGCTGAGCCGGCCCCCGCCATCCCCCGGCCGGGTGCTCTGCGGGGGGGAAACGCTTCCCGGATACGGACCGTCGTTGCACGGACGCGCGTCCTCTGGTCTGGCCTGGCCGCTGGACACTTCGACGCCGCCGGCCAGCGGCGCCTTAGTGGGAGACAAGACTCTGCGGAAATTCCTGCGATGTTTTTTTTTTTTTGTTGCGGGTTTATTACCAACACCTTTGCTTTACGACGCGGCTATCGCCCAGGCTGGTGCTGCAGGGTGGTGGTAGTGGGGTTGCGGTGGGAGTAAGGTGAAGGGCAGAGAGAGAGAGAGAGAGAGAGAGAGAGAGGGAGGGAGGGAGGGGGGGCCGGTGAAGGGCGAGAGCAGGGTAGTGCGTCGGCCGTGGATGACGGGTTATTAGCGGCTATTGTGTTTGGAGGCCTTTGAGGAAGAGGGCGGCCGGCCCCCCTGTAAGCTGGAGGGCTGGAACCGAAGCTGGAACTGGAGCCACCAGCGGCCGTACAACAGGGGGTAGGAGGGCTATGGGAGTGTGGCGCGGGGCCTGGAGAAGCTGGGGGGCGCAGGGGATGGTGTTTAGAAAGAGAGAGGTGAGCGAACGGAGGGGGGGAGGGCGCTGACAGGGAGACGGAGGTCTGACAGGTGATGAAAAGTGGCGACAGCGGCCAGGGCTGCGGCGCTGGAGGCGCCTCGGAGCGTCCGAATCCCGTCGGGCTCCGCGGACTGTTGACGTCGTATATAGTGCTTGACTTTTGGCAAGTGAGAGAGAGAGAGAGAGGTGGGGGAGGGGGAGGCAACATCCGCCCGGAGTGAACGCACCACCCCTCGGGTGGGGCGGTGGACAAGGCCCAGAGGGCCCGGCGGAAGTGTTAGGCGGAGGGGGAGGGCCAAATTGAGGGGAGGTTGAGTCCGGGTCAGTGGTGCGCGAGAGGGGAGGGATTCCTCGCTTGCCTGGCAATCGGGATCCCGGCGAACCCAATACGGCCAAGTCATGTTCCTTTTTCTGCCCCCCCCCCCCCCCCCCCCCCCCCCACCTCGCATCTGCTCCCGCATTACATTGCCCGGATCCGCGCCGCCGGTGCGGTAGTCTTTACCTGTTTTTTTTTTTTCAAAAGAAGCCGCCCTCGCTGTGATTCCGCTACTTCTCGGACAGTCTCGTCGTGTATCGATGCGCATCCCCTTTCATCCCTTGCCGCCAGGACCCTGACCTTGCTCCCCCCCCCCCCCTCCCCACTCGGCAGCACAGAGACTTCATATTGTACGACGGTGGTGGTGCAGATGCAGCGGATTATGACGCTTCGCGTAATATGAACACCGCGCTAGCAGGGAGGTGCGGGCCGGGAGGAGGGAGGGTGGGGGGGTGGGGATTAGAGGGGGTGACTGAAGGGGAGGGTGGTGACAAATCCGACGCCGGATTCAAACTTTCTTCATTCCAGAAATGGGGAGGGAGGAGGGGGGAGAGGGGAGCAGGGGTTATGAAGAAAGGGAGGGGTGACTCAATTCTGCTCAGTGACGGAGTGACAGTCGGTCTTTGTGTGTGGCGGACAGACAGACAGACAGGCAGACGGGCGGCGGCATAAGGCACAGAGCAAGGCGGTGGCTGCCGTCGAGGCGGGCGTCGCCGCCGCCTTGAGCGTGCTAATGAAGATGAAATGCGGTTTGGGTCAAACAGAAAGAAAGTAATTTTGCGGGCGAAATAAACTCGGCGGCGAAGGGAATAAAAACCTTTTGCCGGGCGATGCGGCGCCGGTGGCGGTGCGGACTCGCGGGGCACAACGTTGCTGTAACTGCGGGCGACAATTCCTAGGGGGGGAGGGGAGGGGGGGGGGGGTAGCGGGCGCAGCACTGGGAGGTGTTCTAGTCACGGAGAGTCACTGAATAAGATAATCGAATTAATAGCATAACTCTCTCTCTCTCTCTCGGCTTCGCGCGCCGCCCCCTTGCTGCTACTTGGAACTGGCCCACTTCGTGCGCCCCCTCAGCCCCCCCCCCCCCCCACTTCCCCCGTAGGACCTCCCTTCCGCTCCTCACTTCCGGTGGACGACCCACTCGCAACAGAGCCAGCATTGTGTCCAGCTGAAATTTTACGACGCGACCCCGGCCCGACTAGTGTACAGTACGCCCTATCGCCCGCTCCTATTTATCTATCCCAGCTATCTATCTTTGCGATCTATCTAGTGGCGTCGTCATTACAGTGTGCCCCATGCTTTTCTTCTCTGTTCCAGCGGCAACTCAACGTCAAGAGCTTCCAATGTTCACAAGACTTAAGATACGTCCTGCTGCAGCACACTGTCAAACAGGTGAGTTGTCGTTTTCACCAATCCAGCGTTGCCAATTTTTTTTATTCCAATTTTTTTTCTTGCGTCGCTGGACCCCCCGAACGCGTGCCCCTCGCTTGCGCCGCCCTCCCGCCCCCCCCCCCCCCCACGACGCCCTGTTGCTGCAAAATCACGGCGACATGGTGTCAGCTCGTCAGGCCGGCGGAGGCGCCCCCCGGCCCCTCCAGCGCCGCTCCAGACCCCTTCTCCAGTCCCCCTCCAGAGGCCGTCCAGGGCCGGCCGGGCGCCGCTGAGGCCCAGCGCCCATTAGACACCGACTAGCACCCTTTCACCCCCAAAGTCAGTCGGACCAGCAGGGCCCCCCCCCCCCCCCAAGGCCCCTGCGGACGGGTCCTGGGGCGGCCTGGGGCAGCCTGGGGCCCCCGCAACACTGGCGACACGGCCCTCGGGACTCATCAAGCTGATTGGCAGGCGCTGCACGGGCCCCCGCCGGCACGCCCCCCCCCCCCCCGCGGCCCCCGCGGCCCCCGCGGCCCCCGCGGCCACCACCGCCTCATGTTCATGTCACCACACTGATTGCTATTTGCATCTCTTGCTGGTGCGCGCCGAGAGGAGGCAGTGTTTGCACTTCTGGCGAGACTTCTCTCGCGGTTCACGTCGTGTGTGTGTGTGTGTGTTCATGTGTGTGTGTGTGTGACTGTGCATGGTGTGTGTGTGTGTGCGCGCGCTCGCGAGACACACCGCGACCGCGAACGGCGGCGGCGGTGGTGCCGGCTGCCGTCGCGGTGCGAGCGCCTGACGGATCGAGGATAGGCAACCCCTCGGCAGGGCCGCCGTGCGGGCTGGCCTACCCCGGACACCGCAGGCGCTAGGCCGGCCCAGCCGGGGAGAGCTCGGCTGGTCCCCCGCTCCTCTCTGGCCGCCCGCACGCACGGAACTGCGGGAGGGGGGGAGCGAATTTTGAAGAAGCGGCAGCTGCGGCGGTGGCGGGCGCGGTCCATGTAAGCGATTTGCACTGACTGTAAGCCGGGGGCCGAGCGCGGGCTGGGACGGGGAGGGCTCCGTGCCGCTGAGTGAACAGCAATATTGCGAAGTGCTTGCAAGTGTGTGTGTGTGTGTGTGTGTGTGTGTCGTGCGCAACGCTGCTGCCGTTTTGGCGTAGGCCGTTGGATGTGGTCTGCCGAAGCGGGCGCTGGATGCGGGCGAGAGGGGGCGAGGGAGGGTAGAATTGTAAGGGGATGAGGACTGCGGGGAGAGGGTGTGTATGTAGCGGGGCGGGGCGGGGAAGGGAGCGAGGGGGAAACGTCTTTCATTCCAGACCCCCGCCACCTCGTTCCTTTCCGGGGAACCGAGTGTGAAGCGTTTTTGGCTTCGCTTCTCTCTTCCTCCATCTCTGTCTCTCTGTTTCCCCTTCCGTCTGTCTGTCTCTCTGTCTCGTACAAGAATATGTCCGAGAAGCGAACGAGAAGGCGACACGTATTATTTATCCACGCGGTCCTATACCTTCGCAAGGGGGAGAGAGAGAGAGAGAGAGAGAGAGAGAGAGAGAGAGAGAGAGCGGGAGATGGGGAGACGGGAGACGTGTTCCTGAAGTCACAAACAGCGTGACAGAAAGCTGGAGAAAACATGAAAGCAGGAAAAAACAGGGCGCGTGCTAAAGTAGTGGTTAGTGTTATGCTGAGATTTAGTGAAGCACAACATTGCACGCGGTGACGTGCCCCGGGGTCGGTAGTGTGTGGTCCGCAGTCACGCACCCGCGGGCTCCGCGGCTCCGCCGGCCCCGCCGGCTCCCGCGGGCCGCGGCCTCGGAATTCCATTTCAACTTTTGTCCTTCCGTTTAATTTGCGTCGTTAATTGCTGTTCGCTTGCTGGTGATTCGAGGCGCGCCGCCGCCGCCGCTGCTGCTGCGCCCGGCCTCCCCCCCCCCCCCCCCCCCCCCCCCCCCCGCCGGGACAGAATGCATTAACGCACGAGCGTGCGTACACTGCGCTGCAATATAATTGAATGTTTTCCGAAGGGAGGCAGGGGGGAAAAAAGGTAAAGGCAGGACGCAAATGGTTTCGCCTTTGCTCCTTGTTGTGTGTGAATAAATAATGAACAGCGGTGCCCGGTGGGCAGGCGCGGCGCTGCGTGTCGTGCTGGGGGGGGGGGGGCTGCCGGGGCCTGCTGCCTCGGCACGCTGGTTTTAAAAATCCGGACACACTTAATGGGCAACGCCTTACGGCAGCGCTCTTGTTGTTTTATTGCGGGGGTTAAGGGAAAGGGGGGGGGGGTCGGTCAAAAATCACATTATGGACGAAAACCGAGGGGGTAGGAATAAATGTGTTGAAAATAAACGAAAGCTTTCCAGTAACTTTTTTTTAATTAGAGCAATGACGTAGTAATTTCGGGAAGGTACACTCGCTTCGGCTGGGGGGGGGGGGGGGGGGGGGCGGTGGTTTTATCTCCCGGATCTTGCGCACTCATAATTGTTTCACCTAGCAGACGACGTCTCGGTGTCGTGATTTAGGGACGGGCCCGATGGAAATCGTAACGGTGGCAGCGGCGGCGGCCCCGCGTATTCGCGGCGCATTGGACGCATGCTAACGCACCGGGCCCGGTGGCACGCAACCGGGGAGGGAGAGAGAGGGAGAAGAGAGAGAGAGAGAGAGAGAGAGAGAGAGAGAGAGAGAGGGGGGCTGCGCTGTGATTCATGCCTGGTCAGCCGGCACCGCAGCGCTGCCAGAGGGGGCGCCCCTCGCGCACCCCCGCGGCCTACTGCCCTCCGGTGGTGCAGGGCAGCAGGAGCTTTTTACCAACTGCACACAGCCTGCTGTGGGTCACGGTGGGCGCGGGGCTGAAAATAAAACGGTGCACTTCCATCAACACGATACTAAAACAGAGGGCAGCAGGCGCGCTGCCTGACTACTTCTATCTTTTAATGAAAACAAAATTGTGTTGATAGCGGTGGTACGCGATAACGTTTGTTTCGCACCTGGATGTGTGTGTGTGTGGGCCGCCGTATTTTTGGCTCCGCTCACGCCCCGCCGCAGCGTTCGCAGTCACAGGTTCGATTCCCTCCGGCGGCGGCGGTGCGGCCCCTCCCTCTCCCCCTCCCTGCCCCCGCTGTAGGCCCGGAGCCCCAGCCCAGCCCCCAACGCGGCCGGGGTCCGGTCGGGAGATAAGTGCAAAAACCTCACGCGCAGCTGTTGCGTCCGCCGGACACCCACCCACACACGCCCACACGCACGCACGCACGCGCACACACACACACACATGCCCTTTTTCTGTCGGATTCCTGTTTTTTTTTTCTCACCCCTCTCTGCACACGGTGGAGAGTGTTAAGTCCGCTCCCGCGCCCTCCCCCCCCCCCCCCCACTCTACCCCCGCTCCGCCCCCCCCCCCCCCCCCCCAACCCTGTCCACGCCCTGATCCACACCCTTTCCCGCTGCCCGCTCTTCTTCTGTACCTCCACCGCCACACCACCCGGTCATCGAAGGGGCCCCGTAATGAACACGTCGGTTCGCAGCCTTCGCGAACACATTTGCGCGCTTGTTCCCCCGCCCAGCCCTTAGCGGCAGGACGTGCTCGCGTGGCCGCTATAGTGGAGCACACATCACACACGTCCGCATGCGTGCTCCGCCCGCCACACCGCACACACACACACACACACACATGTCGTGACGGATCCATCGCGCGGCTTCTTATGCTTCAATAAGAACAAAACCGCTTCGCTTCCGCCGCGGCGCGGATCACACTGTTCCATTAAATTCTGTGTCGTACAAAATACCTTAATACCCTTTGAACGACGGGGAGGGGCAGGCGGAGAATGGGGGAGGGCTGGTGATAGCGGGGGGCAGGGTGATAGGGCCTAACGGGGAACAGCGAGGCGTGGCGGGCCGTGGGGGGGGGGGGGGGGGGGGGGGGAGGGCGGCTGAGTAATGATGAAAGTTGGCGTCACTGCGCTCGGCGCGGGCGGCCAGGCGGCCGGCCGAAGGGTGGCGACCGCGAGGTCCTGGTGAGGTCCTGGCGAGGTCGGGCGGCCGAGGACGAGGAGGACGTCGACGAAGGGAGGGGAGGCGGAGGGGAGGAGGGGGGAGGCAGTTTGTCGCGCCAGCCCTTCCCCTCCCCCGCCTGGCCACCGTACTTATCTGCAGTTCTGTGACTGCTCTGCACAAAAATATATATATTCAAAAATCGTTCGTTAAGGGTTACTTTAAAAAAAATACTAGATGCATTATGGAAATAAAGAGCTTCCATTCGCTTTTACAGTCTGAATGCCAAACGTAGATGCCGCTAATATTTTCCGGGGTTTGGGGTGGATCCTCTCCGGGGCCCCCCTCACGCCTCCGCTGCCCCCCGGAGCCGCCCGGAGCCCCCCGGAGCCGCCCGGAGGTAATCGGTGGGTGATCGCGGTCCGCTCCGCTCCGCCGCCGACACGCCTGAAATCTGCCGTGAAGACAAATCCGCGGCGAACCCCTGCCTGGCTGCCTGGCTGCCGGTCTGCCTGGCTGCCTGGCTGCCTGGCTGCCGGTCTGCCTGGCTGCCGGTCTGCCTGGCTGCCCGGCTGCCGGGCTGTCGACCGTGACGTATTGTCATGGCCGGCCGGGCTATCGCCTTGGCTATCGCCGGCCCTCCATCAAATCCTGCCCGAAGGGGGATGGGGTACAAATGTGCGTGGAGCCCCGGAGGCGGGGCAGGGCACCACGGGAGCGGCGCTCAGAGACGGTCACTGGTCATCAGAGGCGTCACTACTAAGACTAGGGGGGGGGGGGGGCTCTGCGAAAGGGAGCCCTGGGGAGAGGCGTGGAGGAAGTGTCGAAAGCGTCGCTAGCTAGGGATGTGAGAATATGTGCGGAGAGAGAGAGAGAGAGTGGGATATGGAGACACAGAGTGAATGAGTGTGTGTGAGTGAGAGAGAGAGAGGCTGAGAGGGGGGGGGGGGGGAGGAGAGTGCGTGGGGCGGGCGGAAGGAGGCTTAAGCGATTGAGGACGGAGGGTTGAGAGGTACGCTGCATGCCGGGATGCCGGGCGATGCCTGGTCGGATATGAAGGCAATTAAGAGCGAGCCTTGTAACTTGTGCCACCTGGAGCGAGCGAGCGAGCGAGCGAGAGAGAGAGAGAGAGAGAGAGAGAGAGAGAGAGAGGGAAAGAGAGAGGGAGAGCAGGGAAAGGGTAACAGGGTAGGGAAGGGGTGGAGGGCGCTGAGTGGAGCAGTGCGGCACTACACGACGCAGCCTAGCACTTCCCCCCCCCCCCCACCTCAGTCGGAGGAAAGCGAAAGGGATTTGCCGTGTTCCCTGGTGCGCCGGAGCAAACTGTGGGAGCGTGATAGATGGCTTGCTTGTGCACAGAAAATGTCGAGAAAAACAAAAATCGAACCGCTAGCAGCAGCAGCAACAGCAGCGCGGTGCTGTATAAGACCTTGAGAATATTTTTTCTTTTTTTTTGAGCGGGGGGGGGGGGGGGGAGGGAGTGGGCTGGCGGGGCGACTCTCTGCGAGCGCAGCGCGCGGCAAGGGGGAGTCAGCGGAGCGCACCGCTGGCCATAAATTGATAATCCATCCAGCGCGCCGCGGCATCGGGCCCCTCCGAGCGGGGGCCGGGCCGGGCCGGGCCGTGTCACAGTCTCCTTGGAGTGGCGCTCATCTCCCGGCGTCCCCGGCCATCAGCCGTCAGTCACGACGCGACAATCTGATCCCGGCCTCGGCCCGCCCCCGCGGCCCCCGCGGCCCCCTCCCTCCGACATGGATACGTGTGAGATACACCTGCTGTTGACACACTACTTGTTGCGCACGGCCACAATGTCGTGAGCGGTGAGGGCGGCTGCTGCCGCCGCTGCTGCTGCGGAGCGGAGGCAACAGGGAGCGTTTTGTGGTGTGGACGTCGGGCACAGTGTGGGGGCGAGAAAATGAGGGGAAGAAGAGTGACGGCTGTCGCACACACACACACACACGCACGCTGCTGCTGCTGGTGGTGCTGACACGGCTGCTGACATGGACTGACACACCGTTCTCCTCGTCTGTTGCAGATTTTTCGACAATCGTACACCGCTCATTACACCGTCTACGACGTGAGCAACGAGTAAGTATTCGGCGCGGATTGTTTGTTTTCTGAGAAAAAAAAATGACGCCTCTGTGAATGGCCTTTTTTTAAAAAATGCCTTAAGAAAAAATTGAACGACAACTTTAAAAAAAATTAAATAACACCCTCAAAAAAATTAAATGGCAGTCTTTAAAAAATTTCAATGACACCCTTAAAAAATAAGAAAATAACACCCCTAAAAAAATTGCACTCTAAGAAGTTTTTAAATGAGAAATTGTAGCATGACATGACATGATGGTCCGTGTTCGGCAGCCACCACATCCCGCTGCGGCTGGCGCACGCCCCCAAGGTGGTGCCGACGCCGCTGCAGTACGCCTCCTGGCTGGGCAACACGACGGCGCTGCTCATGATCGCCGACAACGACATCTACGCGCGCGCCTCGCCGCAGGTCCTGGAAGACACGCGCATCACCAGCACCGGCCAGAACGGCGTCTTCTACAACGGCGTGGCCGACTGGCTGTACCAGGGTACGCGGCGCCGCGGCACCCGCCGTCACAGCCTTGTAGAACAGCCCCATCACTACTTGTCATTTGTCTTGTGTGTGTGTGTTGATATTCTGTAGACTGTAGAGCCCGTTAACCTCGGTATACTGTAGCAACGCGGTGTGTTGTTTAGAACTACACGCGAGCGGCGAGACAGACCGACTAGCTGTATGCATTTTAGACCGTCCTCGTGGCGTACAGCGCAACGAAAATTTAATCATTATTAACATTATCCCACTGTGTCATGTAGTCACGAATAAAGTTGTAGCGGATGCGTAGCGACATGGTATCACGTAGATGTAGTGAGGTGACGCAGGCCGCAGGTGTGTCCTGCACCGAGGCTCGGTAGCCGCGTGGTTAGCGAGTCCGGCTGGCGGGCGGCTGGTCGGAGGTTCAACTCTTTGCCGGTCCGTGCACTTTTTCTGTCGGCTCAGCTACGACGACGGTGTGTAAAGTATAGGGGGCGTGCAGCCGACGTCATTGCGGCTCTGTGGCCGCATCGGTAAGGTGGCTGACCGGCGACCGAAAGATTGTGTGTTCAAGCCTTCCTTCTATCCTAAATTTTTCTTGTGTCTGCGTTTGGAAGGCAGAGGGTAAAATATACTTCCAAACGTGGCACCGGTATGGCTGTCTGAACGGCCGTGCGCGCTGCGTCACTGAGAGATGTAAGCGTTGGGTTTCAACTTGAAGATTCCCGCAGCACGGTCGGGCTTACCCCCGTTCCCGGGTCCGAGGTTCTCTCGGTCGCCCGGGGTTTCCGGCGGGGGGGCTCTGTGTCTACCAAGGAAACTTGGTTCGGAGACTCGGGTGTATGCTACGGGGGTACCTAGGGTTCGGTACCTTCGTTTTCGCTCCCTGTGAATCTGGCAGACGAGGACACGCCGTCGCGACTAGGGTTCGTCGTGAAGTACAGCAGCTTCGGCTGTGTACGATATAGGAAAGCCTACCTCCCCCCCAGTCCGCTCGGGAGTGGCCGCAGTGCCACAGACCAACCAGCCAGTCGAAGGGAGTTGATTCCGGAAATCTGGCTGGCGGAGGGGGCTACATTGACCGTTGCGGAAGCGTGCCCCTGAAAAAGGCCGCTGCGTTGTGCCCGTGTCTTAGCGGCGGTCGATACCTGGTACACCGGTTCCCATTCGAACACCGAAGTTAAGCAGGAGGGTTCCAGGCGGAGGCCTGGGACGAGGTAGTGCCCACCCATTTTTGCAATTTTTTTTCATAAGCATCCACATATTTCTAAGCGAAACAAAAACATTTTAGTTTTGAGTTTTGGTCACGGTAGGAATGACTTTTAACCTACTTTGGGGTGGGTAGCAGCTCAGAACACAGAAACCATAAATGATCGTGAAATTTTCATTCCAGACAATGGAAAAGTCCGGTCCAGTCACCAGTCAGTGTACACCCGTCCGTGAACTGAGGTACCCCTCGGTCACCACCTTTCCTCTCGCACACCGCCCCCCGGGCGCGGCGGCGGCGGGAGCGGTGGCAGACCCGGCACAGACGCGGCGGCCCAAAAAAAAAAATGTTTTGCGTCTCGCGCATCGCGTTTTTGATAAAAAAAATAAAGGAAAACGGACATGGAAAATCACAGCGCCTCGCGCCACAGCCTCTAGGGTCGTCGGCGACAACCCTGCCACACCCCTTTGACTCCCGCCCCCCCCCCCCCACCTCCTCCTTCTGGAAGTCCCGGAGCCGACAGGACGGCCTCTCTGCTCCAGCGGCGCTGGGGGCGTCAGTCGGAGCAGTCAGGTGATGAGAGCGATTCCCTGAACGCCTCGCCTGTCACCCCCGGCGCTGCACTCTCGCCCGCATCACCGCCTGCCTCACCTCGCCTGGCCGCCACCGCCGCCCACTCCTCCTCCTCCTCCCCCGAGACGCCGCCGCCGCCCGAACCGCACTGCACTCATCTGAATGACCCCCTTCCCTTATTTCTAGTAAAAAAAAAGTCGTGAACCCTTGCCCTGGACCCCCCGGGGGGGCTTGGGGCTATTAAAACCTAGCTATCGTTTTGCGGAGCGCCAGCGGTGCTCCGCCCCCGGCCTCCCCCACTCGGGGCCCCGGCTCATGGATGCCCGTGTTGCAGAGGAGATCCTGTCCTCCCCCGAGGCGGTCTGGCCGGCCCCGGACGGCTCCACCCTGCTCTTCGCCTCCTTCAACGACTCGCTGGTGCGGACCATGAGTTACCCCTGGTTCACCTTCGGCAGCATCGTGGCGCCGGGGGCGGCGTCGGCGGCCTTCTTCCCAGAGTCCAGGACGGTCCGGTACCCGACGGTAAGGCGGCAGCCAGGGTCTACCGGGGGCACCGCGACAGCTCGGAGTCCTTGTCGGAAGCGGCCTCCAACCCCGTGCTCCAGTTCTGGGGCGACGCAGACGAGGCCACCGCCCCTCCTAGACTAGACTAGTTAACGTAAATGAAGACTGTAGGGGGTAGCGATCGCATTCGTCATGTGATATCAGAATAGTTGTCTGAATCGTAGATCGAAGTAGATCTGGAGACAGAAGGATACTAGATGGCCCCTTGACGGCCAATAACATAGTCATAGAAACAGTGCCTCAGAGGCAATAACGTAACTCTTCAGTTAGAGCACAGTTTTAGACAGACTCCTAGTAAGACAGCGTGCGACGGGTGATTTTTGTATTTGTTTATTTATTTGTCTGTTTGTTATTTATTTCGCCCGCCGCTGCAGCCGGGGACGGCTAACCCGGAGGTGAAGCTCTGGGTGGTGGACATCCGAAACACGTCCGACCTCACGCCCAAGGAGGTGCGGCCGCCGGCCGTGCTGGAGGACACGTGAGTGCTCTCAACGCAAAACTCTCACTTTTGAATTTTTTTAAAAATAATGTTTTTTTTATTTTTTTTTTTTATTATTTTTTTTTGCAGCGACTACTATCTGACGTCGGCGGACTGGGTGGGCACCGATAACTTGATGGTGGCGGCCGTGTGGATGCGGCGCGCGCAGAACCTCAGCATCATCAGCGTGTGCAGCCCGCCCAACTGGACGTGCGTGGAGGTGAGTGAGTGGGCGGGGTCCCTGCGGCCCCGGGGGTCCCGGAGCAGGCCGATGAGTGACTGCTGCTGCTGCTGTGCCCCCAGACGCACGCGGAGAGGGCCCCCGACGACTCCTGGCTGGACCTGCAGGCGCAGCCGCTGTTCGCGCCGGGCGCCGACTCGTTCCTGCTGCTCGCCTCCGTGGCCGAGGACATGGAGCGCTTCACGCACGTCAAGCACGTGACGCGCACGCAGACGCGCACCGCCGTGCTCAGCCACGGCCGCTACGAGGTCACCAAGATCCTGTCGTGGGACACCGTCAACCACGTCGTGTGAGTGCCGCGGGGCGGGGAGGGTGCGGGAATACTCCCCGCCGCGGCGGCGGCGGCGCGCTTGCGAGCGCGGGGTACTGACGGCGCCGTCCTGCCGCAGGTACTACCTGGGCACGCACGAGCGGGAGCCCGGCCAGCAGCACCTGTACGTGGTGCGGGACCCCTCGACGGACGACCCGCGGCGGCTGGAGCCGCAGTGCGTGACCTGCGGCCTCCAGGGGCTGGCGGGGCCGGACCGGGACCACTACGTCAACTGCACGCACTTCACCGCCATCACCTCGCCGTTCGAGTGAGTCCGCCGGTCCCGGCTCTGGCAGCTCGCGCGGCGTCCGCGGCGGCTCTCTGACGGCGTCCTTGTCCTGTCGCAGCCCCGTGAAGGGCGTGGAGCACTACGTGCTGGAGTGCGAGGGCCCCGGGCTGCCGCTGGGCGGCGTGCACGTGGCCGCCACGCACCGCCTGCTGCGGCTGCTGCACAGCACCATGCCGGCCCGGGCGGCCCGCCTCTCACAGCTGGCGCTGCCCACCATGCGCTCCTTCGAGGTGCCGCTGCCGCAGGGGCTGCGCGCGCAGGTGCAGCTGCTGCTGCCGCCGTCCTGGCGGGAGGAGCTCCGGGACGCCGCCTTCCCCGTCCTCGTCGAAGTGTGAGTACCGGCGCGGCCCGCGGCGGCCTCCCCCGTCCCGCCCCGGCCACATGACGGTCTTCTTGCAGGAACGGGCGGCCCGGCTCGCGCACCGTCACGGACCGCTTCTCCGTGCACTGGGGCACCTACATGTCGTCGCGGTTCGACGTCGTGTACGTGCGGCTGGACGCGCGGGGAGCCCGCGGCCAGAGCAAGCGGGGGCTGCACCGCAAGCTGGGCGGACCCGAGGTGCAGGACCAGATCAGCGTTGTGAGGTGAGTGCGGCGCGGGTGCGGGTAGGCGCAGGCGGCCCGGCCGCGCTCCTGCAGTGCGGGCTGCCTACCCGGCACCCGGCAGGCGCTCCCCGCACCGCCCCACTACAGACCGCCTCCGCTCCGCCTCCGCAGATACCTGCTGGACTCGCTGACCTACATGGACCGCACGAGGGTCGGGCTCTGGGGCTGGGGCTACGGCGGCTACGTCACCGCCATGGTGCTGGGCTCGCAGCAGAACGTCTTCAAGTGCGGCATCGCCGTCTCCCCCGTCGCCGACTGGCTGTACTACAGTGAGTACCTCTGTCGCTTGGCGGGGTGCTGTTTCTGCAAAGAGTCCCGGGTACCTGGTCGTGCGAATGACGCGGTCCGTCGTTCCGCAGACTCCGCCTTCACGGAGCGGGTCATGGGGCTGCCCTCGGACAACGTGAAGGGGTACGTGGAGGCGGACGCGACGCAGCGCGCGCGCTACATCCCCAGCCACTCCCTGTACCTGCTGCACGGGCTGGCCGACGTGTCCGCGCCCTTCCTGCACGGCGTCACCCTCGCCAAGGCCCTCACCCAGGAGGGGGTCGTCTTCCGCTACCAGGTGAGCCCCCCCCCCCCCCTCTCCGTCACTCCCTCCCCCCTCCGCCTCTATCAATGACACATCTCTCTCTGTTTCCTCCCCCAGAGCTACGCCAACGAGGGCCACAAGTTGGACGGCGTGATCGAGCACGTGTACAAGTCCATGGAGGACTACCTCATCAAGTGCCTCAGCCTGGACGAAGACGCAGACAGACCCGGCCAGACGTCATAGGCAGGACCTGCATCCCTCACCTATTCCATATATATTTTTTATCCTACAGAGTATAACGGGAAGCCGATAGTTCACGTGCAGTGCATGACAATCCTTATTCAGAGTTCATACTCATGCCACCCAGCCTTGGCACAACCGGTTTCAAGAGTAATGCCTTGTATGGCAGACATGTTAGACACGACCGTCATGAAACACAAGAATCGAAGATGTCATCCAATCCTTTCGTAGACAACAACTAGATTTGTCTTTGTAACATTTTTGCATTGTGGCGCAGGTCCTGTCGTCAATCAATTGCAATGAAACAAATAGTGTCATTTCATGTCTGTCTTGCAGTGCGTGTTGTAAGTTCTATCCTTATAAAACTCCAAATTTTCTGATATTGTATGTCCGGTTTAACCAAGGGCCTGCCACCTATGACCCCAAGGAACATTGTGGTGAGCATTGGTCTCCTTTGCAGCTGACACTTGTGTGTTAGACTTCTCCATTCAGATAGACAAATAAGAACCTTGACGACAGTTCATCACGTTGGAACAGTCCTTCGGCAGCTGTGATTTCACTAGTACCTTCTTTTCCACTCAAACGCCGATTTGGACGTAGATCGGGTAGTCAAATGCAAACTGCCCACAACTGGCTGTCTAACGCTCAATGACGACGAGATAGTTTCACTGTTACTGGCGACCGAATTTCATTTCATTTGTCGCACAGAGTTTTCTGGGATCTACAATGTGGTTTGCATTCTGGTCTACTGCCATAGCTAGATAAATAATTTTTTTAATTCATGATAGAGGAAATCTTGTTAACCATTACATCGCATACTACTTCCATCTTATCTCCAATGTAGAGACTAAACCAAGGACTTTATCTAAAATCCTATGATATAAATTTCGAAGACTGAATGAAATCAGCGAAATCTTATCGAGGCTCATAGCATCCCCCAAAATAAAACTGAAAAAAAAATACACTTGTGAGCTTTCAGCTTCCAACCTGGGCTACGACTAGCTTTCCAATGCGGTTCATTGCTATTCTATCTTTTTTCCTATTTATTTTGCACATCTTTCGGCTATCCGCCTTAACCAAAATGAAATAATTGAAATCTTTATGTTTTGTTTTTTTTAAAGGATACTGGAAGATTACCAACTAATGTCAGCACCTCTTGGTAGACTAGGCAGACTTGCCATAGTGCTCTACGCACGCAGAGGGCATCAGTATGTTAGCTTTTCTTAGATTTTCCGACCTCGCACAGAGAAGAAAAGATTCATGTTAGCAACTAATTTTTATTTGATTTCCAGCTGAGTAGTAAATTCTCAAACTAAAATGTATTGCCTGTCTAGAAAGTGACTAAAAATTTGTTGCAAACACAGTTTTTTCCTCTCAGTGTCCGTTCTTCTTTGTCCCCAGAAAGAACAGAAAGGAACTTTGGCGTTCACTGTTGCGGGTAGAAATATAGTTGCTATGCTCTGCGTTCAATAATACGGACTTTTGTAAATGTTCAATGTTATAGCACTCATAGGTCAATTATAGCATTAAGGGCGCCCACGCGTAAGGCTGGGGTGTTTGATTGTCATTACTTGTTTGTCGGAATTAAGAATGTTGACGTTCAAAGAGAGTGAGATTGAGTTAAACGTGTCGAATGTGTGTATGTGTGTGTATGTACGTATGTGTGGTGTTTCAATCCGAAAGATGTAGGGTTCAAGTGCCTTTTTTTGTCCATCTTTTAACCAACTGGCGGGCCGGTTGAGAGAAATGGGGACATTAATTATTTCTGTTGCAGCTCATCGCAAGGGGAGGGGGAAGTGATTGTTGGATGTTGACGAACAACTTTTAATATCGAATACTTACGCCAGATTTCTTATTTTCCCTTACCAGCATTATTGTTGACCAGACACAATCGGACTACTTGTGACATCAGCATGGGCTGCCATGTACAAGGCAGTTGTTGCCTGATGCAGAGGGAAGTCCAAGAAATGACAGAAATGGCTTTTCTCTTTGTTTTTTTTCTTTTGCTCACGGTGTTATGCGTTTTGAGTGGTAACAACATCAGAGTGGGAGAAATGAAGCGGGCAATATGTGTGATGTAGAGCTCAAGATAGTGGGAAAACGAGGCATGTAACGCGTTCATTCAGGGTACTGCTTTTAATGGTAATAATAATGGTAATGTTTATATTACATTAAGAACCTCAATGTATGTTGTCATTTGTTGTATAAATATAAGTATAAAATAAAAAGTCGCAAACAATAGTATTGCGACTTTTGGTTAATTTAATATTTCCAGTTTCAAACTTGTGATCTATACTTGTTAGTTGGATTTGTTGAAATTGTGTGGATGGTTTATTATAATAATTGTTCGTTTCAATTAGAAAGCTAAACAATTGGACTTCGTGTTACACTAAAAATCAAACAGCAATAACTCACTATTCAGAAAGTTTGTGAATTATCGTAAGTTACATAATGATCATACTGATTCAGGTGTCAGTTCAGGCGGAGAGATTCGCATGTTGCCTACTCCTCAGGCGCCCGCTGGGCATCCCTTATCCGTTCGCGTGCGTGCGTGCACTCGTTGGCAGAGAACCCGCAGTGGCTGGCCCATGTGGTCTCGATCTTCACGTGAACTCGGGTCAGAAACGCAGGCGTCACCTCCCGACCACCGAGGGAGGGAACGCTAATAACGCCCTGTTTCCCTGCCCCGAGCGTGTGTGCAGTTTGGGGCTTCGTTTGCGGGGAGCGGCGAGCTTTTGGCCTATGCACGGACGCGCGCACGCGTGCGACGTAACGTCACAGACATCTGCCTGGGATTAGGGGGAGTCTGGAAAGTCATGAAACGCCTGGAGTCACAGCGAAAATTACCAAGGCCGTTGCAATAAAAATTTCGTCGCTTCCGTTTATTTCTTATAGTTGTGTGTTGTTAAATGCGGTGCACTAGACCTGTGCATTTCGAAAATGTGGTGTGGGACTTTTTCACAAATCAAAAGAATTAATGGAGTCACCGATAGCGTTTGCGAAACTGTGGGTATGGTCCACATGTTTGGTTTCCCACGCAAGACCCAGTTCGTTTGATGTGTGAAATCTTCACAATCCACTTGTTTGTACACCAGCAAAGTAATAGTCGGTTAGCGATGTCTCAGCTGTCCCACAGACAGCTCTGTCTTTTTTACCATAATTTTTGTCTATTACAGATATGAAATGGAAGGTGGCAGAATCGTGGCGGATGACTGCTAAGCTGTTTTATACATGAAAATATTTTGTAGGACTGTTATAAAAGTTGTCTCATTTTGCGCTGAGACAATCACTATTACCGTTACTCTTTTAAATCTTCAACTAATTCTATAATAATTTTTTTTTATGCAGTGGCAAAAACGAGAACTGTCTTCTCTGGTAACTGATTGTTCAACTCTTGTTACATGGATGTTTCGTTGGAATTTTTTATAAATACAAATAAGTGAAAAATGCTTAAGCAGCAATTTTTAAGTAGACTATCACTTTTACCAACCCACCACAAAACACCAATTGTGTTCAGGCCCCCTGCCAGGCTCAATAAAATCCTATCATCCCGTAAATACCCCCAACCGGATCAATTGTGCTTGGTACCCAGAGGAAAACAGAACAAAATAAGACAAGGCTGCTAACAATTAATGTACTTTATTACATGGTAAATTACACTTTGACGTGTACTCATAATTACATGACTCACACAGGTATCTATTTACAGTCAGGATAGTTACACATTGCTGTGCCCTAAGTCATACATTACAAGTTTTCATTTCTCTACATTGTCACAGTTATTTACATGATTGTGGGAAAGAATTTTAAGTTATGGCTGATGTCTCACAACTAAGGTCAAATTTAAATAACAAATTGCTAAATTCAATATATACCAGTTCTAAACAGTTAACAGAAACATTAAGCTAATAAAAAACAAAGGGCGCTGAAATACTTACAGTACTCTTCTGATATATGATTTAAAATAAATTAAGCACCTTGCACAACATTTTATAAAAGAATCACTCACGGTGTAACAAATCAAACAATTTAACATTGGTCCCAAGTGAAGGTAGATGAAAGTTACGGTAGCAATCACTACTACTTTAAACAGGAACAAATTTTACAATATTACATACATTATAATAATCACCTTACACTGAATAAAGACTATATAAAACAGAAATTTTGAGATCTGTATTGGTTACACATGAATATCATTAACAAATAACATATAGCTTGATGACTTCTTTATTTATCAAAAGCATAACTCTTAATAATATATATATATATTTTTTTTAACTGGAAAAAGGTTCCGTGGTGTAACATAGACACCAAAGACCCATTAAACTTGAAAATTTTCTAACACAGTAGCAACACATGTTACAATCCTAAAACAACACTAATCTTTGAGCTTGGCACCATTAGATTAAAATACTTATGGCTTACAATGGCACCTTGTGGCATAAATACACTGTCAAAATTAGAGTAACAGTTTCCTCAATCCTCAATTCCTCAATCCCCCCACTGTCTTCAAAAGTGGTCAACGAGTACTGATACACTATTACTCCCATCGGCTCCATGAAGATTTTCATTTCCCAGATTCATCTGATGCCACTTGGTAGGTGTTGTCTTGTTGCCAACTTCAGTTGATTTCAAGGCCACGCCCCACGAATTATCCTTATCAGGAGTTGCAATGTGGGGTAAGCGAAGCTCAACGGGAACATTGAACTTGAGTCCATTGGGGCCACACATTACTAGAGGACTCAGCAAAGTTTCACCTGATGAATTAGAAAGACAAATTAGATTACAGGAAAAATATTATGAGGATAGGCAGGGATTTTGAGTCGCATAAACCAACATTCCAGGTGTAGGTCACAAATTAGTCTCGGGAAAGTTTCTGATTTTAGAGTAATCAGGGAATCCCAAATCTTTTGCTAAAAGGATGACACTGAAAAAGCATTTATAACAGAGAAGTGAGCAAGACCATTCGCTTCTCATGTCATTGCACAGATGGAGGAAGAAAAGGTGGAAGAAGTGAGTGTAAGAGGCAGTGTAAGAAAGTAAAATGAAATGAGATGGGGAAAAAAAATACATGTGAAGATGGTGTGAACAAGCTTGATGACTAACCTCTCTCCTTGTCCAGAGGTGGCACTAACGCGCCGCCGCTATCACGACAGACCTTGAAGTAGATTTCCTGCTCGGAGTCTGGGGGCAAGGCACCGGGAGGGATAACGATAGACACCCCTGTCTCCGGGTTCTCAAGGACACCACCCTTGTCCGAAAACAAACCCCGGGCAGTTGCCACCACCTCAGACCTGCTTGAAATGTTGTTCAAACCACCTGCACCACTCCCAGTGCCATTGCCATTGGCCCAGCCTGATCCCACTCCAGTGTTACAGTAGAGACTTTCCTCATCAAGGTGCCCTCCGTTACTGCCAAAGAAATATTGCGCCACGTCCAATGCGCAGAGGTGTTAGTTAGTGTTCGCTTAACACATTCACCCAAAGAGCACATATACCAACACACAGAGATACGAAAAGCTTCTGTTGACATTTGAACAATTTTATAAGAATGACAGGGATGCATAGTAATTTTTTAGGTTCATTGAATACGTTTTGTTACATCAATAAGCAACAAAGCAATGACTTCTTCTATAATTATTTTTCATTTCCTACTAATATTTGATATTCTGACAGAAGCAACACTATTTGTTCATGTTTATTTTAATTTTTTGTATCCCAAGCTTGAAAGCACACATGCAAGCAACACACATGGTTTTAGAGACAAATAAAGCCATACTGACTTTTTTAAAAAACAGAAAAAAAAATCAATTCATGTTATGATGTTAAAACAGGACAGGCCTATGAATAATGAACACAGTTGAGATGGAGATTTAGAGATTTATGATATGGCTACAAGGCAATGGATGTCATCTTGAAAATTCTGAATGAACAAAGCTCAAGAGGAGGAAGATTTGAGAAACCAAAATTGAAAGAAACACACATAAAGAATGAAAAAGCCAGGCACCACAAAGTTCATTTAATTCAAAAGAAGGATTATAAAATGGATTCAGCCTTACCTAATATTATGCTCCATATAGTGGTACCTAGGATCTGATGGCTTCTTATAAAGCTCAAATGCAGAGCCACGCTGCTCACGATTTGCTAAATCTAAGCCACTTGGCTCTCGATTATGATGCCCAGGTGCAGGTCGAGGAGGTGGTGGTGGCATATTGTAGTAATACTGAGATTGATCATAATTTCGATCAAGACTACTTCCATGGCCAGAATCAAAGCCACCATTGTGGTCTACATGATTATTGTTGTGGTTTGGAGTGTAGTTATTGTTTTCTTGGTCTATAGAAAACTTTCCTGGAGACGTTATGACCTAAACATAAAAGGGACATTCAATTTACAACTCTTAAACACAACTCATATTTAGTGAGGAATGGCTGTGACTTACCCCATTATGATGGTTCTCCATTCCTCCAGCCAGAGAAAACGACTTAGAATGTTGGTAGATTGAATTGTTTGAATGGTGATGAGGTGAGCTCATGCCATTCTCCATACCCAGGTTGAGTTTATTTGGGCGCTGCGGTGTTAGGTTGTCATTGCTACTATAGTTCTGTTCCACACCATTCGCAGGGTTTCTCCACTGTGTTTGATTTGATGGAAGGTCTGATGATCCATTTGCAGGTAAGCGGTAGTTTTTAGGTTTTGGAGGTGGGATTGGCTTGTATGAAGCAGACTTAGGTGGTGGAAGGGGTTTGTTGTTGTAGTCGCCTGGCCTGTACACAAAGCAGGAAGAAGTACTGCTTAGCACATACAAATCTATGCAAGGAGGGGAGAATCCTACAAAAAATGAACAAAGTGAGCAGGGCAGTACTGAGCAATAGGGAATAATAAGTATTTTAAAAACTAAAATGGGATTCTAATACTACATTAGTTAAAAAGGGGGTAAAATGGGTGAAAAAAAAAGGACCAAATATTTCATTACACAAATGACTTTCTAGAGGAAATGTAAACTTGGGATGTTCTAAGAAATACAGGTAACGATGTAAGATTTGAAATGGCACCGAGTGCTTCCATACTAGAATCAACACATAAAATAATCATTCATATTTTTCAACTGTACATTTTCTTCGATGATTAGTTCACCATTTCCATACATACCGATATTTTCCATAATCTGGTTGTTTGTTCGGCTTAGGTGGTTCTACAGAGTTCTGTCGACTTCCGATAGGCTGAGCAGTTGACCTTGTGAATCTGTAAGGATCATGGTTTCTTGGTGAAGCTGGTCCTCCATTGCATTGTTTCTGATCATCATGAGCATTTTGGCCCAAAGAAACTCTGTTGTTATAGGAGTCATAGGAGGAGACACTATCATAGCTACTCTGTAATCACAAGAAAGAGAGAGGGAATTAAATTGGTCGAGATTTAGAGTAAAATTAAAAATACAATAATAAACAAATGTTGCATACTGTTTTCATAATATGTCTATCAAGTGAAGAATTCAATCCACTAGATCGATGGAGAGGAGTAGCATTAATATAATTAGGAGGATCAGTGGGAGAAGGAGGATTGCCATTTGTAACCCCATTGGTAGTGGGCTCTGAATCCTTATTGGGGTACAGGCGATCTGTTGCACTACGAGTCAGCCCAGCTCTTGGGGGCTTGATGTTACGATCAATTCTTGGGGGTAGCTCAGGAGGTCCATTGGAATTCTACAGTGGAAAGAAATCAGGTAAGTCATGTTCATGACAAAGGAAACGGTTAACAAATTACTTCTTTCATCTTCGAATTGAGCAGCTTGAGGAAGTTCACTCACCTGCAAAGGAGGTGAGTGAGCAAGAGGTGATCGAGCCATGTTTGTGCTGCTGCGTGAATGGTTATGAGCATGCATGTGAGGATGCGAATTGTGCTGATGGGGCGGATAGTTCAAGTGAACGGTTGGAGATGTTGGTGCAGGGGCTGAGGAGGATGGGGACATGGCTTCAAGCGGAGATGAAGGACTGAAGCCATATTTGCCTTCTGAACCATTAATACCTCTACGAGGACTGTGCTCGTTCGGGGAACCAAGCCCAACACCATTCCTACTTTCATAGTTTGTCTGAAAAAGCAAGAGGTAACCAACATTTGGTTTGTATGTCAAAAGACACGGCAAAACTTGCATGGGTGTAGTGTTTGACATACCTGTTTATTGTAAGGACTTGCTGGCGAGTAAGGAGGAGGTGCAGAATATCCTGGAGCACCATCTTCGACAGTGGCTATGCTGGGATCGCTAGAACTCTTCACTAGGCGAGATGAGTTGTGTCCCCCAGGGGATAGACCACCATTGCCATGAGCATGGGGACGAGGCTCTGGGCTGAGGTCCAAATCAGACTCCGGGGAGGAGGCATAGGAGAGGCGGGACGTCATTGGGAACAGGAAATCATCTGACAGAGCCTCGTCAGGCTGCAGGACATGACATTTTGCCGTGTCATTACCGACATAGTAATACAACACAAAAGTACAAAAAAACAACACAAAAAACGTCAAATCGAAAATATACAGTAGTATATTAGCACAGATAAGAAAAATAAAAAATGTATTATTAGAAAAACCACAAAAAAAATATATAAGCACACAGTGGCCATTGTGGCTGAATTTATCATGCAGTTTCCCAGCTCATGGAACTGTCTTTCAAAAAATCAGGCAGTGCAGAAAATAAATCATATGCAGTAGAGAAAAGCTTGATAAAGAAAAAGTGACACAGGACAAACACAGAGAACAGTTGGTACACATCTAAACATCCAAGGCACCTACAAAATTAGACTAAACAAGAAATTCAAGTTATGGATCATAAGATTAGCTTAAGTTTTAGAATGCAGTTAGACCATGCTATGAATTGGCACACTGAGTAGACAGATTAAATATCAAATTTTGACCCATTTCATCTTTGCTTTGGCCTTTTCCACTACAACCACACAAACTTCCAGTCCACTGATATATTCATGGCAGCAAGAAAAGGGAGCATTTCTTTTTTTAAAAATTTACACTCTTTATGGTTAGCATAATGCAACAGGGGATAAAAAGAATATGATAGGGGTAAAAGATAGTCCTGAGCCTTCGGGGAAAGAAAAGATCACAGGAAGGAATTCTAGCTATGGCCAAAGAAAGGATTTTAATTACATGAACTGAAAAGGAAGTATTAATAAATTGTTTATTACTTTGTGTCCAAACAGATGCATATAAATTTAAGAGATTAATCAAGGTATTTTGGCAAGAAGTTCAATTTATTTCAAACCCATGAAATTGCCAAAAAAAATTAGTAAACAAAAAGCTTTCCATGCAATGATTATGCAGTGTATAGAAGCCATGCTTCAGGAAAGGTAGAATATGTGATAAGTGCAAGCCACCAAAATAACTAAAAATGAAAGAATCATACATAGCCAAAGAACTGTTCGGTAATGACAGGAAGATATGTGTTGCCTTGCAGCTGTGCGGGTGACACGCACACCTCGTAGGGCCCGACATTGAGACCGCTATTGGCTCTGCATGGGACATGAATGGAGTGGTTGCGGCGCAGGGCTAAGGACGAGGATGTGGAGGAGTGATAGTGAGGTAACGAGTTGTAAGCTTGACTAGAGGAGGAACTGGATTGGGGTAGGACGCAGGAATAGGAATGGGGAAAGGCTGCATGATGACTAGGGGAGAGGGAGGGAGGAAGAAAGTAAAGGTCGGAGAAGAGTTCCAGAGACTGCGGACACAAGAGGAAGAGAAATTATGGGAAAAAAAAGAATCAGAATAATTGACAACAACCAGGAAATAAGAGGAATAAACGAGAAACTTTCAGGAGAAAGTTACAAAATTTAAACTTTCAATGGCTGGAAGTACTGTTTTTTTGTGTAAGGTATTGGTTTTGGAAACCAATACTGAGGCCAAAAGGTAGGTGTGCTCCCAAGAGTTCTGAAGCCCAAGAAGACTTCACATGCTAATACCACCACCAGTTTCCAATCAGCCAATAATAAAGTGAACAATGTTCGTGCTACCATAAAACCCCATCAACAATAAGTGATCTGACAAAACTATAGTATCCGATTAATTTTAGCAAGGAACGGTCAATAAGCAAATTCTTACCTTGCTTTCACTCATCCACACTGGAGCTTGCTGTTGCTTGTCTGTCAATTCTCGAACTTTCCTATACCATGACTCCGGAGATGAGAGTGTTACTGAGCTTGAAAACACATGCCCCCAAACTTTTTCAAGTTTTTGGCATTGCTCTAAAAGCTTTTTGCTGCTCTTGTGGGCAGTCCTGGAAAATAAACAAAAGAAGTTCATTAATAATTTTTTTTCTACAACGTATGAACAACAACAAGAAAAGTTTTAAAGCTGTGGAACATTTATTCATACATGTGTTCATGATTTATCATCAGAATTTCTACACACATATTGAATAAAATTAGCAATGACATTAATGTTCCGTCTCTTGGTAATTTTCATGGATGAGTGACAGTACATGCATAATATAAATGCAAAAATGAATTTTGTTACATATTTATCTTCTTTCTGGGTACTGGAATAATACAGAGTAGCAATTTTCACATGCAATATTTCTTGAACCACAAGCCACCACCCATATGAAAGACTTTAATGATTTTTGTGTTCAAAGTCAACTAAAATTGCAGTGAAAACCACAACCTGCATGCAACATATTAGAAAGAAAATTAAGGACAAATCCTTTCAATATTAGTTTGGAAATGAAATGAAATATTTTCAAATCACATAGAACTTCTGGCATGAGTCACCCATTCCTCACCAATCCTCTGTCAAGAAAAATCCAGTGAACACCTGCCGTTACTCGCAGCAATGATTTTGCTAAAAGAAATTAATTAACTTCCCAAGCCACCAGACCCAGTCCCATGTTGCATCCTGTACCTGTTTTAATATACTCACCAGGGTAGGATGTCCAACATGGTGCTTGCGTAAAAAGAAAAACACCAAATTTACAATCTCACAATTATAGGGAAATATTATCACACACATGACCATCACCTTCTGATAATTTGCTACTCAAAGTCTTTACAACTGATTTTTTCAAAGTCCCAGGTGGTGATAAAAATGAGAGTTTCTAAACACAACAACCCTATCTGCCCAGAGAAAAATACCGAATTGGCTATGTCAAGAAAAGAACTTTCCATATCAGTGCTATGTATCAGTGTTCAGTTTTTATGTATCTTGATCCAAATGCAGAAAGAGGTGCAAGTTATGCAAGCAGTGCAAAGGAAAGAAAAACATTGCAGGAAAAGAGTTATTCCAAAAATCTAGGTATTAAAACTCTTTTACATTCAGTACTATTGTTTTCATTTTCAGTTAAACTAAGCCAACCATAGTGTAAGAAATTTGAAGAGAAAAACGCTGGAATCTCTTCACACACATTTTATGATAGTTTTAAATAGAGCAAGTGTTTTATATTATAGAGACACCATAGAACAGATTATTGCAAACTACAACTACGAGCAAGTTTCACCCACAACAGACTAGGTAATATAAAATAATGTGGACTTACTTGGATAAACCAGCACCAGCTCTTAGCTCTTTGATGGTGTGTTTTGATTCTGCTCGAAGAAATATGACTATTGGGTAGAACTGGGCATAGTTAAGGCGGTCCACAGCATTAGGAGTTATATCCAGAAGAGCATGTTTTCCTCGATCCATTATATCACGAATAGCACTTAATCTAATTATACCAGATGCTTTCTGACTTTTTGGAACTTCTGATGATCCACTTTCTAGTTCTGACAAAAACAAATAAATTCAAAAAAAAAAATGAAATGACAATGTCAAACACATATTTGGAGCCAAACAATATTGATCTGATTGCACATACGTGGAGATGAGAATTTGTCAGGGAAATCTCTGAGCATTTTATCACGAGCAATATCAGCTATAGGACCGAAGAGAACAACTGGTCTAACAAATCCAGGATGACGTAGAACAACTCTTTCATATGCAGGGAACTTGCTAATGCTATCCGCAAATACAACATCATCCCAGTGATCCTGTACAATGGCATGAAGATTAAATTAGAAATTGAAAATATAATGTCGCAAATAACATCAAATAGTCTTATACCGTACCCTGCTGAGGGACTTAGATCTGCGATGGCTGTTGCGTCTTCTTCTGAAGAAACTGCCTCTACTCTCTGAGGTGGATTGCTCTTTCTTACTCGCGTTAAACTGTGCTGTTGCCAGTTCCTCAGCTCTTGCCTTGTTAGGTATTATTCCTTTTTGCACTTCAGTATTATTGCGTCCAATTCTGTACACTTGCCATGACCCAACAACCCCATTATGAAGGGTATCTACTACATGGAATACATCTCCTTTTCTAAAACTCATTTCACCTTTGTTTGGTTGGTCATAATTGAAATGAGCCCTATAACATGAAGAAATTTAAAGTTGAAATTACATCCAATGGCAGGATAAGTTTTGTGACTTTCTTATCCGTTAACAAACGTACTTTATATGGAAAGAATCACCACGTTGGCCAGCTACAATAGTGTCATATTCATCTTTCCGATGCTGCACAATAAGATCAATTTGATCCTGTAAACTAAGAAGGAAAAGAACAGCTTCTTCTCGTGTGACACCCTTCATATCCATGTCATTAACCTGAAGATAATTGAAATAGAAAGTTGTAATCAATAAAGTACAATAAAACCTGAATTTCAGCTCATGGCCTTAAAACCTAAAACCAACCTTTAATATTTTGTCTCCTGGTTGGAGGCCTTGCAAAAATGCAGGGCTTCCCGGCTGAACTGCAGTAACGAATATACCAACTTCATTACCACCTGTGAGTCGGATTCCGACTGAGCCTTCCTTCTGGAATGTAATAAACCTTGGGTCGGGCATGGGTTGTTGCTTCCTTTGAAGAAGAGGATCATCCTCATAGAGTTGCCTTCGGCTGCTGTAAAAGTCTGAGAATGGGGAGGACAGGATTTAAAGGAGGAGGCCTTACAAGTACCTAATCGTCCAGGCACACCCACTCCAGTCACGCCAGGACAACTCCCCCAGAAAGTTCATCAGGCACAGCCCCGCTGGGGTGTCAGCTTGGTGTGTCGCGACTCACCGTAGTTTTCACCGTCGGCGCGGGGCGGCGGCGGCCTCGGCGGCGACAGACCGTCCGCGTCGTCGATGCCGCTCCGACTCCGCGAGTGGCTGAGCCCCGCGCCGGGGGGCCCCGCCGCCGACCCGGCAGCGGGGCCGGCGCCCGCGGGGGTGGAAGGCCTGTCCAGCTGGCTGAGGGACACGTGGTCCGGCAGCGGCACCCGGCTCCGGCCCCGGGGCAGCAGGTTGCTCTTGTCGTCCAGCAGGGAGCTCTGGTGGGGGTGCATGCCGCCCCGGGTGGGCGGCTGCACGTACAGGTTCTGCGACGAGTAGTTGGTGCCCCCGGCGAGAGAGTCCAGCAGGTTGCCGTCTAGGGGAAACAGAACATTAATTAACATTAATTTTTAAAAAAATATTGGAGACAAATTAAATAATACTGGGAGGCGAGTACACACCTTTGCCTTGGAGACTGGAGTTGTTGTGGGACGAGGCGCCTCCGCCGTAGAGGTTGCCGTTGGGCGGCTGCTGCGCCGACGCGCCCCTCGCCTCCCTGCGGACCAGCAGGCTCAGCTTGTCCTTGGACGCGTCCATCAGCTTGCGCGCTTCCTTGAGGGACAGGCCGTCGGCCGAGTGGTTGTTGATCTTGAGCAGCACGTCCCCCTCCTGGAGGAAGTTGCCCGGGCCGGCGCTGGCGAGGCCATCCTTATCGCTTCGGTGCAACACTTCCCGCACGTATATTTTGCAGCCCAGGACGATGCCAAAGTCTGAAGAGAAAAAAAAAACACGAATATTAGAACACGGTTGAATGCCATACGCCCCTCCCAGTGGCAGGCTCTCGAATCTCCACACTCATCCATTCCATTTTATTTCGCGAGAGCGAGCACTCACCGTCCTTCTTCTTGTTGCGCTGCAGCTGCACCTTGAGCGTGTGGGGCTCGGGGGAGGCGGGCAGCACGATGCGCCGCCGCACCACCAGCAGCGCCGTGTTCCCCGAGTCCCGCAGCACCTGCACGGCCGTCGCGTAGTCCACGTTCTCCAGCGAGACGCCGTTGGCGCTCACGATCCGGTCGTTGACCCTGCGGGCAGGAAGCGGACAGTTGAGGCCGGGGGGCGGCCGGGGGACACACCCACCCATTCATTCCACCCGACTGGGACGAAATGCGAATTGAAATAAAAGGCCGGGCGAGTCGCGCCGCCTGCGGTGGCCGGGGTAGGCCAGCCCGCACGACGCGGGAGCGCCGCCCGGTCACGGGTTGCCTACCCGGCAGGCGGCAGCGGTGCTCAGACGACTGTCCGCTCTTGGCCTTGTCGTGCGACATTATTCCCCCGATCCTCTGGAGGGGCAGCCAGTTATGCCTTCAAAAGGGCACGACAGTGCCCTCCCTCCCTCCCCTCCCCCCCCCTCCTCCCCCCCCCCCCCCCCCTTTCGCTCTCTGTCTTCCTCTCTCACTCTCCCCTCTCTGCATTGGCCGCTAACTCTGAAATATGGAGCCTACTTCCCGACGTGCCACTCAGGTCGGCTCATGAAGGCGTGAGAGGTGGCTAAACGTGTCAGGTGGGCGAGGGGAACGGAGGGGGAGGGAGGGGGGAGGGAAGGGAGGGGGGTCAAAGAGAGCACTGCGGAGAGGGGAGGGAAGAGTGGCGGCAGCGGGGGTGGTGGTAGTGGGGATCTCTCCACGCCCGCGGCAGGTCCGGTGGCGCACGTGTGTGTGCGTGTGTGTGTGTACGTGTGTGTGTGTGTGTGCTCTCGTAAAATCTATCACGAGCGCCATTGCCGGGGAGGCACTCCGCCGGGGCGACGACATGGTGCGTTACGTCCCCTGAGAGAGAGAGAGAGAGAGAGAGAGAGAGAGAGAGAGAGAGAGAGAGAGAGACGGGGGGTGCCCCCGCCCGGCAACAGCAGGAGCAGGACCCCCCGCCGCCGCCAGGTATTTTAGTTTGACCTCCAGAGGGCACGCGTCCATAAATTCTCGCCCGCGTGCCGCACTAAAAAGTTTTCGGTCCGCGCGCGCGAGAGCCGAATTGAAGGCGTTGGTAGCGGCACACAGTGGGACACAGTGGGACACAGTGGCACACGGTGGCTTGCAGCGCACGACGCACGGACACGAGCGGGGCACACAAACAGAGCTGGCGGGAGGAGGCGCCCAATCCCCTCCCCTCCCGGACCATCTACCTTATCGCGCAGCCCCCCCCCCCCCCCAGCAGCGCAGCGGGGAGGGATACGGGCACAAGACAATACAGACTTGTGTTTTCCGAGGACACAATCGAGTTACTTAGTGCACGGAGCGGGGAGCTGCTCTCTCTCTATCTCTCTCTGCCCCCTTCCTCTCTCTCCCTCTCTCTCTAACACACACACACACACATACAACCCATTCGCCCAATATTGCTTCGGCTAGATCGCCCCCAGCAGGCAGCCCGCGTGCCCCGGCCGCCCCCGGTGTACCCGGACGACGGGGGTACCACCACCGGCGGCCACACGGCGGCTCGGATGGCCGGCGACCCCCGTCTTCAGACGACGACGACGACGAGGGGCACCGGGGGGTGTGCGGCGGGGGCCGCAGCAACAGTGGCGGCCGCCCTGGCGAGGCTGGGCCGGCCGGCCGGCCGGGGATGTTTCTGGCTCCGCCGTCAGCCCTAAATGGGATTGAAGACAGCCCAGCCCAGCCCAGCCCAGAGCGGCCCGGCCGTGGGGATGAGGGGCGGAGTAGGTGGGGCGGGGCGAAGGGACGTCATTTCTGCCCCCTCCCCCTCCCCTCGCCCGACGCCCGGTTGATACAATCCCAATTAGGCGGACATGGAATACGACAACCGGCAAATTAACTCAATGCAATACAGTCAGTACAGTACACGACCTCCGCCCGGGCCCGCCCGGCCCGCCCGCTCTGGCGACGCGCCCTCCCCGGTACACACTCACACACACACAAACGATACGCTCGTGTGCCAGGTAGGGGAGGTGGCATCGATCGTGCCTTTTTTAAAAATTTGCAAAATTTGTAAGGAACCCAACAATTTCGAAAAAAAAATCAATTTTGGAAATGTTTAATTTTTCAGAAAACAATAATTTCTAATTTAAAAAAAAGTTGCAAACAAAATTTGACGCCGGGTATACTCACTGGAGCTTGCCCTCGGCGGGGCCGGCCTTGAGGACGTCCGAGATGGCGATGGCGGGGTCGCCGCTGGTGAAGTGCGGGTTGTCCTTGCCGCCCGAGACGGCGATGCCGAAGCCGTAGCCCGGCACCCGAGTCAGCGTCACATGGTGGCTCTCCCACACGATGCGCTCCCCGGACTGCAACACGGACAAGAAGCGGGGGCGCGGTCAGTACCCGGCGCGCGCGCACACACACACACACACACACACACACACACACACACACACACACACACACACACGCAGAGGCGTTGGGGACGCCCGCCCTGTTGTTCCCCTCCAGGCCGCCGCTGCCGCCCTCGAGACCCCCCTCATCCTCAGGCAACACAGCAGCAGCAGCAGCAGCGAGGCCGCCGCCGCCGCACCGCCGGAAACGTGATTTCGTAGCGAGACTCCAGATTATACCGACGCCGTCCTCCCAGATCCTGCCCGGGCGGCTCCAGAGGCGGCTCCAGAGGCGGCTCCAGAGGCGGCTCCAGAGGGGGCTCCAGAGGCGGCTCCAGAGGCGGCTCCAGAGGGGGCTCCAGAGGGGGCTCCGGTTCGGCCCCGCCGCCGGCCGCAGCCTGCTGGAGAACCGTCCGACCCGACCCGACCGCCGCCGCCGCGGCTCCGGGGGATGCGAATCCGCCTAGCAATTATTCCGACTCCGGGGAGAGGGACGCGGGCCTCTGGGCCTCTGGGCCTCTCCGAGGAGGCAAACAGCCGTGCCGCACCTCTGCTATGCGAGCCGCACGGACAGGACACACAGCAGGGAGGCGGAATACGGCCGCTCGAAAAACATAAGGGGGGGGGGGTATGAAAGGGGGGCGGGGACATTAACACCTGTCAGGCGCACACCTCTCTCCAGCCGCGCCAGCCAGCACCGGCACTCTAGGAGCGAATATAACTCACCGGGGACCATGAATACCTTCAAGGGCCTGCTCGATGGTTTTGGGGGAGGGGAGCGAAACGTTTCGCCGGGAGAGGGTTGATATGAAAGGGGTGCAGGCAGGCAGGCGGGCAGGGGGTGTGGGTGCGCGGAAGGGGGCGTCGAGGGTCGGAGCCCCGCTCCGCCAGCACCGCACTCGGCCCCCCCGGGCCCCCTGGGCCCCACGCAGCGGCAGCACGCAGCAGAAGCGCTTCCCGTAAGCGCATTAGTATCGGCAAGCCCTTTAATAATCGTGCGGGTCGTAAACATTGGACGCAGAGAATGCGGCAGGAAGGCGCAGCAAGCAGACCGACAAGAACAAGTGCGACCCCCGCGTGTGTCCGTGCCGTCCTGTACCGCGACCCGGCGAAAGCTGTCGGGAAGCAACGCGCTCTCTCTCTCTCTCTCTCTCTCTCTCTCTCTCTCTCTCTCTCTCTCTCTCTCTGACTCTCTCTTCCGCCCCCCTCCCACCCCCTTCCATCTCCCAACGAGCACACACTTTCCGCACACACTCTCTCCAAAAAAAAAAAACACACCGGGGTCAAACACAGAAAGGCAGTGACAACAAGTCCGAAAAGAAATGTATAAAATAAAAATAAAAGCAACGAGAGCGGAAAGAGACAACTGAGCCAATTTCGCTCTGCTCTCCCTCCGGGGGGAAAGCGGCAAGCCCCACGCGCCCCGTGCGGGGCTGCTGCTGCTGTGCCGGTGCAGTGCTGGCGAGGAGCGTCCGAGAGAGAGAGAGAGAGAGAGAGAGAGAGAGAGAGAGAGAAGAGGGGGCGGACCGCCAAAACCTAAACCGCGGCCCTGAATGTGTCACTTCCCGAAAGATTCGGGCGGCGGCCGCGCTGGTCTGTCCGCCCTGATGACGATCCGAGGCGTCCCTCAAACTAAATGTTAGTTTCAGCACTGTTTCCCGACACTTTGGCCGGACGTGCCGGGGGCGCTCACGAGGAAATGATCCAAGTTATCTCTCCGTGGCCGCTCGGTGCCCACTCTCGACCCGCGCTGCCCTGCCTGCTCCGCCACCATCCTCCACCCCTCCTAACGCTCTTCAAACAACTTTTCTTCCCTTTTTTGTCTCACACGGGGACACCGTGTGTGTGTGTGTGTGACGGAGAGAGACCGAGATCGCTTACAAAGTCGTGACGACCCCTGTGGAAATGTCGCAGAAGGACGGACGGCAGGGGTGGCGCGGTAGTGTGCGGCGCGGGGGTCGCCCCCTCCCCTCTCCTCACGACCTATGACCCCCCCCCCCCCCCCCCCCGCCCCCTCCCCTCCATGCAGGTTGTTTGGTGCACAGAGGGGGTGGTGGGAGGCGTGCCGATGACATGAGGACCACCACCACTGCAGTCGGACGCGGAGCGCCTGCCAGACGGCGGGTAGGCAGCGGGGCGCGACGCGGCCGCACGGCGGGCGTGCCTACCGCGCAGGCGGCTGCAGCTGATGCTGCCCCCCCCCCCCCTGTTGTTCACCTGTCCACCTGCCCCCCGATAGAGAGACAGGATAGAGAGAGAGATAGAGAGAGACAGAGAGAGAGAGAGCGAGAGCCACTATCGGCCGGGGCGGCGGCGCCGCCACGCCGCCACGCCGCCGCCCCTGTGCCGCAACGCGCTATCAGGCGCGTTGCCCCGCCGGGCCGGGGGTCTCTCCATTCGGGGAGCATATAATGTTATCAGCGAAATTGTCTTCTGAATGAAGCCAGAACACGCACGCTACACTATCCAGTCCCTCCCTTCGGGACGCTCTCTCCTCTCTCTCTCTCTCTCTCTCTCTCTCTCTGTCTCGCTGTCTCTCTCCCCCCCCCTCTCTCTCTCTCTCTCTCTCTCTCTCTCTCTCTCTCTCCACGTTGATGCTCGGTGCGAAAAGGGATGTGGGGTGTGTGACACACCACACACGCACACACACACACACACACACACACACTCCCCCTCTGCTGACTCGGCTGGGATATCGCCTCAACCGGCCGTGTCAGATGGTGTATACAGACTGACTGACTGCCGCCCCCCCCCCCCCTCTCTCTCTCTCTCTCTCTCTCTCTCTCTCTCTCTCTCTCTCTCCCTCTCCCGTCCGTCATAGACGTTCCCTCTGTATGGCCGGCGGCTTGAGGGAGGATGTCACCACCTCTGGCGCACCGCTTGCTCTCGTCGGGGTGGAGCCACTTCCCTTCCTCCTCCTCCTCCTCCTCCTCCTCCTCCTCCCCCTCCTCCTCCTTCCTCTTCCGCCCCCTGAACGCTTATTGCGATCGCTGGGGAATGCGACGTACCCTCCCCCCTGCCCCTCCCCCGCCCAGCATCGTGCAGTCCGCCGCATACGGAGCGCTTGGCTGCTGCGGCGGGTGACAGCCGAGGTGAAGCTGGTGTCCAAAGCTGTGCAGAGCTGTGCAAAGCTGCGCAAAGCTGTCCAAAGCTGCCCCCCCTCTCGGTGCCGCCTGGTGCTTGGCGGCGGGAGACATGACCCCAGGAGTGTGCGGGGGAGGGGGGCGGACTTTGTACATCCCTGCGGGCGGACTGGATGGAGGAGGCCCGGATAGCGGCCTGCCGTCGGCGACCGTCGTCGGACCGGAGGCCGCGGCCGCGGCGACGGCTCCCGGGCGGCGCCGCCGCAAGAAGGTCCGGGTTCCGATTCGCGGCGGCGGCGGCCATGAATATTTCATGGTCGCCGCCGGCGCCGCCGGCCCGCACTCCGCACTGCTCGCCGCCGCTGCCCCCGGGGCCATCAGTCAAGCACCGCAGCCCCCACGAGGCGCAGTGCGGCCAGTCCATCCCTCATTGCAGCCCAGATCTCTCCGCTCGCGGCTTCCGCGCGCCGCCGAAACTTTTTCAAACTCTTCGCGCGCCCCTCCGTAAGCCGCGAAGGCCTGTGTGCGCGCGCACGGCAGCCCTGCCAACAACCCTCTCATACCCCGTCCAACGCAAACGGTCCGCTAAAAGTTATCTTTTCAAAAAAAAAGATCAAAAATAATTGCTGGTGTTTTTCTAAGGGCCCGGAATTTTTTTTACAAAAAAAAATTAGCCGATATTTTTCTTATGGTTTCCTTTTTTTTTTCAAAATCTCGGTGGCCAAACAACCCGATGTACCTCTACCATCCCTCGCACACACACACAAACACAGTCAATCTCCCCGTACTGGAGCCCCCCCGCCCTCCCTCACCCCGCCACCTCCACCCCCTCCTCCGCACCGCAGCCACCCCCGTTCCATAAATTGCGCGCTTCCTTGCCGGAGTGCTACTCGGGCTGCTGGCGCGTTTTAACGGATCCCTCGCCCACAAATCGCACCCACCGCGCCACGCCACGCCGAGAGAGCGCCAAAGCCGTCCGGGGGGGGGGGGGGAGGAGAAATCCCAAGTAAAGCTTTTGGCTTCGTTTCATGAGGTACCGCGCCCGCCGCCGCGGCCCGGGGAGGGGAGGAGGGGGGCCAAACGAGGGGGTTGGACTGGAAAACGAGGTGCACTGCGGCGGTGGCCCGCCCCGCCCCGCCCAGCTCTGCTCTGCTCTCTGTTTGACGACATCGTTTTGTGTTTATTTCGGTTGGACCGGGAGGCGTCGTCGGCACAGCAGCCCGCCGAGAGACTCCCCCGCGGACGTCCTCCCGCCGCGCCCCGATGCTACGGTCACCGCTCACCACACCGGAAGAGGCGGCGGCTCGCGGCCCGCGGCGGCGCTGCAGGCGGTGCTGCTGCAGGCGCTGTCGCCGCACGCCCCGCCAGGACAAGACCCTCCTCCGGGCCGGCGGCGGCAAGAGGAGGCGGCGCCCTTGATTAAACGTCCCTGTCCCGGGGAGAGACGCGGCGCGAGAGAGACAAACGGGTCGGCGGTGCGGTGCGACAGGGACGGCAAGCATGGGCGGCCGCATGGTGATTGCCGAGCGCGAGAGAGACCGGGATAGGGGGAAAGGTCAACGAAAGCCCCGAGCCGAGCCGAGCCCAGAGCCAACCAACCCCTCCCCAAGCCCGCCGGCCGCCCACACACACAGCCCCGGGACGCTATAAAGCCGAGGGCCGCCGCCGTGCCCAGCAGACAGACAGACAACAGACACGCCGGGGCGGGCCGAAAACAAATGTAATTAAAGAAATCTGCTCCTGTATTTTTTTTGTCAAAGCTCCATATTTATAAAACAAAAAAAAGCACTGCCCACCGTATTTTTTTGTTCTGATTTACTGGAATGGTTTTCGGCAGAGGAGCGGCAGCAGCTCTGACGCTAAAACCCTGGCCGGGGCCGGGGTGTTGACGCGCCGTTGTCGTCGGCCATGTGGACTGGATGACCCCCAAAGAGGAAGGCAGTAGGGGGAAAGGGGGGGGGGGGGCAGTCCGGGGCCTCGGGAGACTTCAGACTTTCCTTCTCTCTGCAAGTAGATTGGCAACAGGGGGCGAAAACGCGCGGCGTCACTTCAACTCAACACTCCCCCCCACCCCATCCCCCTCCCCGACCCTCCGCCCTGACCCCGCAACCCCGAAGCGCCCGCATGCTACACGCACTATTGGTGGCAAGTTGTCGGGCACACACCCGGGGTGAAGCGAGAGCGAATCTAGGTCGGGGAGTGCGAGCGAGAGCGAGAGAGGGGAGGGGAGGGGGAAGGAGAGGAGAGAGCAAGCTGCAAAGGAATAAAAGGAAAGTTTCCCGATGGGATGCGAGAGTGAGTGAGCGAGAGGGACCAGGGGAGCGGCGTGCTGGGGGGCCGGGAGCCGGGGGCCGGGGGCCGGGACGCGGTGCGATGCGTCTGGGGGCAGCTAGGCTATCGGCGGCGAGGGTGTCTGCCGCCCCCGCGGCCCCCGCGGCCCCCGCCGCCCCCATCTGTCCGGCCCTTTCACGAGTCACAACACCTCTGGGTCTCCTTCGGGTCGACGGCAACCTAGAGTGTCTGCGACGACTGCGACGGGCCCCTACCCCCTCCACCCCCACCCCCTTCCCGTGTGCGCCGCGCATACGGGCTCGCATAAAACAAGCCACTTGCTGCTGCCGTCTTGGGAGAGAGAGAGAGAGCGAGAGAGAAAGAGCGAGCGAGTGAGAGAGAAGGGGAAAAAGAGATAAAAGAAGGGGAGGCGGAAAACGGGTTGGATATCCTCGATCGCAATGGCATGCGATTCTTTACGCGGCTTTACAACGCAATTAGACTTCAAACTCTCTCTTTCTCTCGCTCCTCCTATGCGACCCCCCCCGGAAGGCTTCCAGAACGAAGTCCGTGGGTCTCCGCTACGGCTGGGAAATAGGTACATTTGGAGCGAGAGAGAGAGAGAGGGAGAGGTGGGGGAGATATACGGGGAGAGGGGAAGAAAGAGAGCTACAAGCAACGCGTTTGCGTCTCGTGCCGTGTATAAGGGTGTAATTTCATGCAAAAGAGGGAGAGAGATGAGGGGAAAAAAGGGAGAGAGAGAGAGAGAGAGAGAGAGAGAGAGAGAGAGAGATGGTGGCCGTACGGAAGGCAGCGCGCGGCGTATGTCTCAGCACAGGGGCTTTACGGGGAGGGAAGGAGAGATGAGATTCGGGCCGAGGGGGGGGGGGGGGGCAATGTGTGTCGCTGGACCTTGCGGAGAGACGCTGAGTTTCTCATACTTTCCCTCTCGTTCCTCGCTCGGTGCTACACAACAAGTGAGCAGAGGCAGATTTTTTTTACCTCCCCCCCCCCCTCCTCACTTCCCCTCACCCATCCTCCCCCCCCCCTTTCTTGGAAAACAAGAAACAAGTTCTTCCATCCGTGGGAGGTATGTTTACCGCGTGCATTTTTAATTCCGCGGGCTGGGTAATATTTCAGGGCCCTCTGTCATACGCGCGCGAACTCTGGAAGTTAAGAAAATAAAAAAAAACGTCCCTACTCTACGACGAACGGTGCGGGTTTTCTTTTCAGGTCTTTCATTCTAGTTTGTAAAAAAAAAATCTTTTCAAAAGAGAGAGAGAAAACAACAACTTAAACGAACAGAAAAGGCGGCGGCGCTTTGCTCGCACGTGATATAAACCACGCGGGCAGCAGACTTTGGGGGACCGGCGGCGCCGCTGCTGTGGGGTGCTGTATGCGGTCGGTGCGGCGGCGGCGGCGGGCTTGTTGTGCCGGGACACGGCGGGCCGGGCGGGGCGGTGCGAATTAAGAGCCGAGGCTGACGTGTGAGCCCGGAGCCCGTCACCGACCCGAGGCCGAGCCGAGCCGAGCCAAACAATCTCAGGCCGAAATAGGCCGGCATTGCAAAAGCGCCTTTTGCACGGCTCGGCGCGCCCCTGCTCGGCTCCGGGGTGGAAATATACCTCTCTCCGATTGAGTTGTTTCGAGAGAGGAGCGCCGCGGGGTGCGAGAGCTCGGCCGTGCTGGTACGCGGAAGGGGCCGCTGCCGCCGCCGCCGCTGCTATGGTCCTGCTCGGGGCGGAAGAGGCGCGGACGCGGCACGCAGCCCCTCCCCGCCGACGGGGCCCGAGCCCCCGCACCACGCCCCGCTCTCCGCAAAATTCATCTCTTATTCCACATCATCACTGCGAGAGCGAGGAAACTTCCTGTTTGTCACTTGGCCCCAACTTGGGGCACCGCCGCCGCCGCCTCTGCCGCTCCCCTCCACTTCCTGTTGTTGCCACCCCTCCCTCCCACTCCCTGCTGCCATCTTCCGTTTCATTGTGGGGGTCTATCCGCACACCCCGCCGCCCCCCGCAGAGCAAAGCTGTACGGACCGACAAGACGACGGCCACGACGCCGGCCGCGGCCTTGTCGCCGGGGTCCTGTGATCCACTCCGCCGCGGCGGCAGCTCCACGGCGGCCGCCCCCCCGCGCCTATATGCAGTGGTAGCGCCTCCAGGCGGACACCCGCGGCACCAGAAACACACTCCTACTACTCCAAGCGGCCGGCTCTTCCTACACATTCCTACCCTTCCTACCCCCAGCCCGGGGGCGTTCCTACCGGCGGAGGCGCGGCACGGACACCGAAAAAATGCAGCAGCAGCGAGCCGCGGCTGCGACCGCGACGCACGACGGCGGAAAATATGGAGTAATAATAAAGGGGAGCTAGGCGCTCTCCATTTCTCAGCCGACCCGGCATTGTCTCTGCCGCGCGCTAACTCGGCTTGTACCCCCCCCCCCCCCCCAAACCCTTCCTCTCTCCCCCCCTTACACCTCCCACCCCTCTCCTCCTCCTCTGCTTCTTCTCTCGATGACTGATCACTTTTCCGCTCACGTTATGTATGGGGACTTCCCCCTGACATCCTTTCTCGTCCTACATGTGTGTGTGTGTGTGTGTGTGTGTGTGTGTGCGTGCGCGCACGCAGCAGTGACGACCGCCGAAACACACCGCGTAGCCTCCTCGCGGGGCAGCAGGGAGGAAGGGGGGGGGGGGGGGGGAGGAAGAGGTCTCCACAACATCAATCAATCAATCGAAATAATACGATACTGAACCCTTGGATATACGGAAGGGGCGGAAAGGGTTTGCGTTTCCGCGCGACTCATTAATTTACCAACCCTCTGTTTTTTTTTTTTTTTTTTTTTTTTAGGGATGTGAGCATCAAGAAGAAGAAAAAGAAGCAGAAGAAGAAAGAAGAGGAGAAGGAGGAGGAGGAGAAAGACGTTAAACGAAAAACAGAGTGCGGACGAAACACACGGCGCATCCCGCCCCGGTCTCGGATAGCGCCCGGGACCAGAGAGAGAGAGAGCGAGAGAGAGGGAGAGAGAGGGAGAGAGAGAGAGAGAGAGAGAGAGAGAGGAGAGAGAGAGAGAGAGAGAGAGAGAGAGAGAGAGAGAGAGAGAGAGGATGGGGAGGGGGATGCGGACTAGTCCTGTTTGTATGCAGCGCACGGAGCTCCCCTCCCCCTCTCCTCCCTGCCCTGCTTGACGTAGGCAAAAAGCGCGACCTGCCCTGCCATGCCGCCGCCGCTGCTGAGGATTCCCGCGGCGGCGGCGCGCGCTGGCAACTTGTTTTCCTTTCCTTTCGCAAATGAATTTGCCCCTACAGTAGCAGGCCGCCGCCGCCGCCGCCGCCGCTGTGGGGCGCCGTTTTGAATACATCGGCTGCCCACCTGCCCCCCACGCCTAGCGCCACCACCCCACTCCCCTAAACAACAATAACAAGCGGTCTAAAATCAGAAAAAAAAACAAGACACGAAAACAACAACAAGGAACCAACAGAAATGCTTGTTGCCGTTTTTATCTCTCTCTCTCTCTCTCTCTCTCTCTCTCTCTCTCTCTCTCTCTCTCTCTCTCTCTCTTTTGTCGCACGTCTCATTACGGTGGCAGGGCCCCCGGCAGGGCCTCCGGCAGACGAGGACGGCAAACACTCGGGGCAGTTTGTCTCGGGAACGGCTGGCCTGCTGGCCGCCGCGGTACGACCGGACCACGCAAACTTCCTCTCGCTCGGTTAAATTTTTATTCGACTGATGTAAGGGAGGGGTTGGGGTGGGGAGAGGGGGGGGGGGCATCGACAGGACACGCGGGCGGGGACGAGACGAGCCCGGGGGAGGAGGGGGAGGGGGGGGGGGCGCAACCGTGCAGGAAGTCATTGTGTGATCGACGATCGAAGAGCCAAATGGGCCGACACGTGTGACTTATGAGACGGCAAGAGGGGGGCCCCGCGGGCGGTGGCTGCGGACGGCCCCGCCCAGCCAGGCACAGCCCCCCCCCCCCCCCCCGGGAGCCCCCCGGGGGGATCTCCGGCTAAGGCTATCCTCCCCCTCCTCCCTTTGGAAACGAAATCACAAAAGTTGTCGCCTCAGATAATTTTTTATTTTTATTTTCCGAAGAAGAGTGTTGTCGTGGATGTGCTCAAGTCCTCGGCTGAGCGACTCTCGGCTGAGGCCTTCGGCTGAGCAGACCTTCGGCTGAGGCCCTCGGCTGAGGCCCTCGGCTGAGGCCCTCGGCTTCTCCGGCGTCCGCCCGCCCCGCCTTCCCCCTGACCGGACCGGACCGGCAAAAAGCTCCGGGCGCGGCGGCTGGGACCGCCGGGGACCGCAGGCGTTTGCCACGGTAAGTGGCGGACGTGGCAAGAAGCCAAGCCGCGGCCTCGGCCAGCACCCCGCCGCCGGGCCTCCGGATTGGCTAAGCGGAGGCCCCCAAGACGACGACGACGACGACGGCGCGGTGCCCGGAGGGGAGAGGAGGGGGGGGGGGGGGGGGGGGGGGGGGGCAACCAGGACACCGCCGGGGGTGCAGTGTGTTCGCGTCCGGGATACGACCCTTCCGGACGATTGCCAGCACCGACAGCGCGGCGCTCGGGGCCCCGTCACGATCATGTCGAGCTTTTCTTCCGTGCCCGCTCGTATGTGACCTGCCGCTGCCGCTGCCGCCGACGCCGGGCGCGGGTTCGATCCCCGCCGGCGGCGCGCGCTTCCGCCCGTTTTCTCGGCCCGCGTCGTCGGCGTCGGCACCGCCGCGACGGAAGTGTGGAGGACGTCGACGACGGCAGGGCCAACAACGCCGTCGTCTCCCCCCCCCCGCCGCCGCCGCCGCCGCCGCCTCCGGGCCGTGACAAGGCTCCGCCGGGCACCGCAAGCCCGGATGCAGTGCGGGGATAAGATTTAAGAGCGCAAAGTGCCCCCGAGGGAGCTGCGCGCGACGGCGCGGTGAGAGAGAGAGAGAGAGAGAGAGAGAGAGAGAGAGAGAGGACGACGCCGCCTGCGGGGGAGCTGAGCTGAGGCAGTCAGGGGCTCCCTGCCCGACGCGATCACAGGGACATGTAAATGTGTTTGAAGCACTGCGTTACGACTCCCCCCCCCCCTCCACGTTCCATATAGTCGTAAGTACTATCATACTACAGTGCCGCCCGTGGCTATCAAAATTATGACAAACTCTGCGGTTTTACGACCACTATTCTGTAGTGCGAGATATGGGGTTGTCACGGCCATTATTGTTAGCAAAATAATAAAAATTATTTTTTAAAAAATGTGGCAGAGCTGGCGCAGTACTCAGCGTGTGTATGTGTTAGTACTTCTCTTGGCATGCGCGAGAAAACGCGACGCGGAACTTGGCGACCGGCCGCGCGACGGGGGCAGCGCCTCGCATGCTTCGCAGTGCCGCCGCCGCGGTGAACGTACGACGTACTCGGAGCAGTCCGTGTGTGCGTGCGTGCGTGTGCGTGTGCGTGCCCCTTGTTCTTCCCGCCCCCACGATAAATCGCTAAGACCTCCCCCTTCTCTCTCTCTCTCTCTCTCTCTCTCTCTCTCTCTCTCTCTCTCTCACCCCCCTTCATCCTCCAGCACCGCGCGCGCGCACCGCTGCTGACAAGATAAAACCGCGACGGCCCAAATAACTTTGCCAGACTTGCCACCTTTGCCGCGCGCGCACGGGCGGCGGCGGGCGCGGCGGCGGCGGGCGCGGCGGCGGCGGGCGCGGCGGCGGCGGGCGCATGCCGAGGCAGAGGGGCGTGGCGTGGCGTGGGAGCCCCGCACTACGCCAGGCCACCGCAGCAGCAGCAGCAGCAGCACCGCAGCGCCCACGAGCGCCTGCGGCCCGGCGGGTAGGCAGCACGCACCGCCCCGGTGTCGGCCGGCCGGCCCTGGTTGCCTAGGCGGACCTTGCAGGCGCCCCAGCAGCGGAGCCGCCGGAGACGCCGGAGCCGCCGGAGCCAACGCTCCGCGCTAAGTTTCGTTTTTACTATCCGGCGCGCCGCGCTTATCAGTGTGCCATAAGTCGGGAGCGTCATGAGGAGAGAGAGAGAGAGAGAGAGAGAAAGGGGAGCAGAGGGAGTGCTTCACGTCTAGCTAGGTGGAGAGAGAGAGAGAGAGAGAGAGAAGGTGGGATGAAGTTAGGGAGGGAGGGAGAGAAGGAGTACTCTCGCCATATCGAGCGCCAGAAAATAACTCCTTCCCTGTAATTTTCCGGCTGTTTTTTTTTGTGTCCAGAAGGAATAATTATGTCGTGAAAAACGCACACAAAAATATTCAACTACTCCTACTAAGTGCTATTTTTTTTTTGCTTGTTCACTACGAGTTTCGTGTTAAGTTTTTTTTTTTACCTTGAGTGCGTTGGTGTAGAACTTCATTGCGCCGATCCTCTCATCTCACCGCGAGCAGAACGGGGAGGTTGTCTGTGCGCGCCGCGAGCGACCGCGAGATCTGCACCGACACCGCCCGGCATACCCGTCGTCACCACCACCGCCAACTCACCGTCACCATCGTCACCATCACCATTTTAAAAAATTATTCCGCCGTCATAATTTTTAATTTAGTCTTTTTTTTCTCACATTAATAAAACGCTTTAAAAAAATATTCTGGATCTTTTTATTTTTTGTTATTTATTTTCCGGTGCGGAACCCGAACGCTCTGCACTCGGCAGGTACCCCCCGGGGGGGGGCGGGCGGGCGTCGCTGCACACACTGTGCTGCTAGACGAGTGCGCAGTTGCCTCGCGCTGATGAATGACAACGAGAGCAAATGACCCAGTTCGGACCCCCCGCGGCGGCGGCCCCCCCGCGGCGACAGACAGCGGCCGCACATCGCGCTGACTCGACGCGGGCCGCCGCCACGGCCGGGTGCCTCCATAAGCCGGGAATACACATAAAAACGGCACACACACGGAGGGGGTAGGCGCGGCAGTAAAAGCGAGGGCCCCGGGGAGGGCCAAGGGGAGGGCCCTGCTTCTTTTGTTTCCCGCCCGCCCCAAAAGCCCTTATTGGCCGCGGCCGGCAGCAGCGCCAAACCGTCGTCGGCTCAGCGGCCTCCGCCGAGCTCGACACTCTCTTCTTCTTGCCGCCGCCGCCGCCGCCGCCGCCGCCGCCGCCGCCGCCCCTGCGGGGGGGTTCTTGCAATTCCCTCCCCGGCCCAGCAGCCTTCAGACCAACAAGTTTGCTTAACAGACGCCGCCGCCCTCGCCGCCAACCCCCCCACCGGCCCCAGCCCGCCACCCCTCGTTATAGCGGGGCTATATTGCCTACACTGCCGAGAGGCGGCCAGCCAGCCAGGCGGACGGGCGGCCAGTCACAGCAGCCGGCCACCACCACCGACAGCGCCTGCTACTTGTTGCATTATTTATCAGAATCCGATCCCCACACCGCGGGGCGGCATCGGCTAGGCGGACAGCCGCCGCCGCCGCCGCCGCCGGCGTGTGGGCCTCTGTGGGCGGCGCTCGAGCGTGTGTGGGCGTGGCAGGCGCGTGGCAGGCGCGTGGCACCGGCGGCAACATTGTCGGCCCGATCCAATTAACACCGAGACGCCGAGCGGCGGCGCTGAGCGACGCGCCGAGCGGCGTGTTGGCCCCGCCCTGCGCCTCGCTTCCCTTCGCTCCAAGGTTTAAAGCGGTGGCGTCGGGACGACCCTCCCTCACCCTCCGCGTCAACGGGCCGCCGACGGCGAAGGGGTAGTAGGGGACCCCCAAGGTGCGCCGCAGTAAATCCCGAGTTTACTCGCCGTGACCCGCGAGCCCCGCTCTCCCTCTCTCTCACTCACTCACTCACTCTCTCTCTCACACACACACACGCGCGCGCGGTGCTGCAGTTAATGCAATCCAACGCGCTCTGAGAGAGAGAGAGGGAGCTAACATTGTTACCAGTTGGGTAAAGCTTGTCAAAGTTTGTGCCCTTACGCCACTTAGACCACCCGCCCCGCAACCCCGTCGCGCCCGTGTTCGCCTGTTGGCTGCCGCGGGCATACGTCTCTCTCTCTCTCCCTCTCCCTCCCTCTCTCTCTCTCTCTCTCTCTCTCTCTCTCTCTCTCTCTCTCTCTCTCTCTCCATCTCTCTCGGCTCTTTCCCCACAGGCATTTATTAATAATTTAGCAAAACGAAAATTGGTATTTTATGGAGTACCTGTCGCGGCCATACAGTCACACACACACACACACACACACACACACACACCACACAGGTCCACACCCCTCTCCCCCATTCCCCCCTCCCCCTCTCCGATTGGTGTGGCAGAGAGGACTAGCGCGAGCAAAGCGATACCCTCATTCAATCACCTGCCAGTCCAATCCCGTCGTATATGTCTTCCGGGACACTCCCCCCCCCCCCCCCCCTCCCCTACACAACGCACACACACACACACACATGCCGCGGGGGCGGCACGGATACTGCAGGGGACGGCATCGCTAACGCGGGACCATTCCGCAGAAATAGTGGTCGCTCCCGGCCCGCGTGGGGGTAAGCACCCCCCCCCCCCCCCAACCACTCCTATTCTTTAAGAGAAGGGCTGCTGGATATCCAGGTAATACGCCGCCGCTGGAGCACCACGGGGCCCCGCAAAGCTGCCCTCCAATTCTCGCGAGCGCGAGCGGGGCACGGCCACATTCAGGAGGAGGAGGAGGAGGGGTTTGTAAAAAGAGGCCTCACACACACACAAAAAAAAAAGGAAACACGATTGGTTTTGGTTACCGAGCGAAAAGTTTATTGTATTTTCCGCCACGGCGAACCCCCCGCCCGCCCCGCGCAGTACAGCACACATGGATCACGCCAGCACGCTTACACTGTGGCCCCCACAATCAGCCCGGTTACGGCGCGCTTTTTCCGCACGCTCAGGCCAAACGTGATTTTAGGCCCGCCCTGCCCTGCCCTCTGTCAGGGCACGCGCCGCGGGTCCCGAGAAAGAGAGAGAGAGAGAGAGAGAGAGAGAGAGAGAGAGAGAGAGAGAGAGAGAGAGAGAGAGAGAGCTCTGCGCCGTCTGCCGCCGCTGGACTCCACTCCGGGCCAGATCAACAAGTTCGGCTCGAATCTGATGCGACTGGCCCGACGCGACTCAGTGCGCCGGAAAAACGGGCACCTCTATATAGGCAGAGCGAGAGAGAGGGGGGGTGGTGATCAGGGGCGGCGGCGTGCGCCGGGCGAGGAAGGGGAAGAGAGAAAGAGAGTGGCAAACGGTTTCGTCCCGACGAACTTGCCAGAGCAGAGTAACAATTACTTCCATTTCAGAACAACAGAGCGCGCGAGGCGAGAGAGGGGTGCGCCGGGCTGCGATGATCGTCATCGCCTTTCTCTCCCTCTCTCTCTCCTCTCGCACAATTACTCGCTTCCCCCCCCCCCCCCCCCCTCTCCCTCTCTCTCTCTCTCTCTCTCTCTCTCTCTCTCTCTCTCTCTCTCACCCCTTCGCCTGTTACGTCTTTGTTTCCTTCCCCAGTCGGATTAAAACTACTCCACGAGACCTGCTCCGCCAACTCCCGCGGACTTTCAGGTGACCGACTTGGAGGGCAGGGCGGGCGGGACCAGACCAGACTGCCTAATGATGGTGACGGTGACGATGATGGTGATCAGCTAATGACGATGGAGACGGTTGCGCCTCTCCTCACTCCAACCTGAATACCAACCGCAGGCTGACCGCGGAAGAGATCTAGGACGCGGTATGCCAATTTTCTTTGACGTATTTTTTGTTAGTTTTGGTACACTCTTGACCACACACACACGCACACACGCGCGCGCGCGTGACGGCCAGGCACGGACCACGCGACGGCCACGCGACAGCCACGCGGCTACAGTGTACGAGAGGACGGACGCGGCGGGCCGGGGGCGCGCGCTCGGCTCAGCACCGCTCCGCTCCGGGGGGGTAGTCGGCGTGTTGTTGGGGTGGACGTCGACGAGCCACTGGGGGGGCGGCGGCGGCGGTGCAGCGCCGGCCGCGGGGGTGGCGGGTCCGGGTGGTGGGGGCGCCGCCGGTGCCGCCCGCCCCGCCCCGCTCGCAGGGCCCGGAGGCCCCGGAGCGGCGCGGAGCCACACGGGACACGCCACGCCACTCATTCAGGCGAAAATAAATGAATACGTTTCAGCGCTGCGCTGCCGCCGCCGCCGGCTGCCAAGAGCACAAAGTACCTTGCGAATGTCTTTCCGTGGCAGTCCGGGACCCGGCCGCTGCCGGTGCCGCTGGGTCTCGTCGCACGGGGCTCCCGACAGAGAGGCAGGGCGGCCACCCTCCCAGCCTCCGCTCCTCCCATTCATTCATCCAGCCAGCCTGTTCACGGTGGTGATGACGTTTCAATCAAGTCCACGCAGTGCAAACACCATTCACGCACCGCCGCCACCACCACCATCAAGCGCTCCTCTCCGAATATAATCGACTGATTTTCATTCATTGAAAGTAAGCGAGAGAGAGAGAGAGAGAGAGAGAGAGAGAGAGAGAGAGAGAGGGAGAGAGGAGGGGGCCTGGAGGGGGCCTGGAGGGGGCCTGGAGGGGGCCTGGAGGGGGCCTGGAGGGGGCCTGGAGGGGGTTTCCAGGGAACCCCGATCCCAGAGGCGGACTGCACTAATAGGGTCGTGGCTCCCTGCATCCCCCGCGTCCTGCGCCCCCGCACGGCCGAAGCCCCGCTCCCGGCCAGGAGGCACACGGACAGCGAACGGGACGGACGCGGGGGCGGCCTCATCCTACGCAAAGCCGGCAGCGCTCTAAGGGGGGGGGAGAGAGAGAGAGGGAGGGAGGGAGTGAAAGAGAGAGAGGAGAGAGAGCGAGTGAGAGAGAGACAGAGAGAGATAGAGAGAGAGGGAGAGAGAATTTTCGCGCGCTACCGACCGCAATGTCAGACTTACGGCGCCGTGCCTTTTGTGTTTTTCCCGTCTGTGTGTGTGTGTGCCCTTGTGTATGTATATTACCATATACTCCGGCGTACGCGGAAGGGTCCCGGCGAGAGAGAGAGAGAGAGAGAGAGAGAGAGAGAGAGAGAGAGAGGGGGGGGGGAGGGTTAAGCCTGGACCACAATGCCTAGCAGCGGGGAGGATTCCGGACGTGAGCCGGCCCGGCAGGACGCCGGCAGGATACGCGGCGGGACACCCGGCCGGACCTCTGAGAGCGGCGCCCGGCATGGCACACCTCGCAGAGAATTAATTAAAAAAAGCCGACGGCCAAAAGGGTTGTCACAGCACGCGCCAACCACACACGCACGCACACACAGACACACACGCGCGCGCTAGGCGACTCACAAAAGGTCCTCAGGCCCTACGGAGAGCATTCTGATGCAAATGGCCGGGGCCCGGCTGCCCTCTGCGGACGCCAAACAACTTGGCGCGGCGGCGACCGCTGCTGCCGCTGCCGCTGGACTCGACACCTCCGCGCCGGACACGACGGACACGGTCCGGGCAGGAGGCCGAGGCCGTGCGGTAATGACCGGCGCACCGACTGCACGCGACACACACACACACACACACACACACACACACAGCAGGGCGCTGCGCGAAGCCAACGATCCCACCTTGTCGTCCTGCCACCAACCCCTCTAAAGCCTATTGCCACGCCTAGCCTGGCCGGGCCGGGCCGGGCGGGCCCCGACGGCAAAGCCATAAGCAGGGAAGCGTCGTTCCGAGGCGCCAATGCAGCCCCCCCCCCCCCCACCCCGCACCCCCCCCCCCCCCCCCCCCCCCCCCCCCGACGAGGAGGGCGCACCGATGCGGCAAAAAGCGTCTGCCCCGGGGGATATAGGCCACCGAGCATCAGCACGCCGCGTGCATCGGTTTCCTACGAGTTGGCGTCAGCGCCAGCGGCGCCCCCCCCCCCCCCCCCCCCCCGCCTGTCAGGGACGTCCACGTCGTGCCTTCCTCCACCGTGCTGGGCCCCGAGGGGGGGCTGTCCGTAGAGGAGGCTGTCCCAACTCCTCGCCAACCATAACCACCCCCAAGGTGTACACTCACCCACACACACACACACACACACACACACACACACACACACACACACACACACATACACACACAACTAGCGGAGGCCGGCCAGATAGCCCATTGTAGTACTCCACTGACCGCAAATCCAGTCGCTTTCTCTCTCTCTCTCTCTCTCTCTCTCTCTCTCTCTCTCTCTCTCTCTCTCTTTTGCAATCCCCCCCCCCCATCTCCATCTCTCTCACGCACACTCGTTAGGGTAAGCCGTCCCGCCGCGCACGCGTGGCCGCCGCGCTGCCTACCCACCCGGCGGCGGCGGCGGCCCCGGCTGGCTGCCTCTGGCCGCCTCTCTACTGGCCGCCTCTCTACCGGCCGCCCCTCTACAGGCCGCCTCTCTACTGGCACTGCTGTGGCCGTTCGCCATTAACGCTCCACGCCGTGACCCGATATCCAGACAAACAGCTTAAAAGCGCAAACAGTCTGCGCCGGGGCGGCGGCAGGGCGGAAGGCGGGGCCTTGCAAAGTGGCGCGGCTGCCGAGCTCCCCCCCCCCCCCCCTCACTCCACTTCAGCAGGCTGTGGCTTCAATTACAGAATTTGGGCGCGCGCGGGCAGCCCAGATGATATCATAATCCAGAGGGAACGGCAACGGCGCGGCCCCCGACGAGGCCGGGCCGGGGTGCGCGAGGGCCGGGCACGTCCAAACGCCCCATCCGGGCCGCCTCTCTCTCTCTCTCACTCCGCCGACAGAAGTAAGACAAGGAGAGAAAATAATAAGAAGACGACGGAACGGGGAAAAAAAAAACAAACACCACCACTACAGTTATCGCGATCGGCGATAGCGTTCGCGGATCGTATGCTAAAGCCGAAGTGTTATGCGTCTATTCCGTGAAAAGGGGGCGGGGGAGAGGAGAAGATAGGAGAAGATAGAAGAGAACGCACTGAAATGGTGAGACGGCATGGCAGACGTGTCGAGCACCGTACGCTCTGAAACCGTACACTCTCTCTCTCTCTCTCTCTCTCTCTCTCTCTCTCTCTCTCTCTCTCTCTCTCTCCATCTTCTGGCTCGCGCTCCCACCCCCACCCCCAACCCCCTTTTTAATGGGGGCGCGTACACGCGCGCGGATATCCCCCGAGCGGCGTAGAAAGGAAATGGAAAGGTCTCACCGGGTCTCACATTATTATTATTATAAGGGAAAAAAGATTAATAAATAGAGCGCTAAAATGAAGACGAGCGCCGCCGGTAAAAGGAAGACAAAGGGAAAGTGAAAGAGAGAAATGGAGGAAGTGACATCGGGTGAGGGCGGAGGGGAGGGGAGGGGAGGGGAGGGCCAAGGGGGACGCCGTCGGTCGGAGCTCGGCACCGGGACTCTTGGGGTGCGGTGGTCAGCTCCGCTCCTCCGTTGGATGAGGGTCCGAATTCAAATTTCGCAATCCAGCGGCAAACCGCACGACAGAGTGAGCGAGCGAGAGAGAGAGAGAGAGAGAGAGAGAGAGAGAGAGAGGGAGATGGGAGGGAGGCAACTGCGTGGTTTAAGGGTGGCCGGGGGACGTCGCAGAGCGGTTATCGCTCGCTTGGCCATGATACGGGCATTCCATAAAATTTACATTGCCCCGTGTTGTGCCGCGTGCGTATGCTGCTGCTGTAGCCAGAGAGAGAGAGAGAGAGAGAGAGAGAGAGAGAGACAGAGAGACAGAGAGAGAGACAGAGAGGGAGGGAGAGAGACGTCATTATGCGTAGAGGGTAGGGAACATTCATTGCAGTGAAACAGCGAGAAACCGATCTTGGCCATCCGCGCAAAGGTCGGGGCGCGGCGAGGGAAGGGGTTGGTGCTGCGGGGGTTGCCGGAACGGAATTGGACCGAGTTTGCCCTGAGCGGGAGCAGGGCTGGAGCGCCGCGTGCTAGATTGGCGGCGTAGACAAAAGGAAAGGTCGGGAGAGAGGGGAGGGAGTCTATCATACCTCCTCTACCCCCCCCCCCCCCCCCCCCCCCCACTGTCCGGGTGAGCGAGCGTTGCCACCTAACAGCCGGGACGACGTCTCGGACGAGACGGACTGGACAATTACAACGAGGGCGAGAGGAGAAGGGGTCGCCTCATCCGTCAGGCAGCCAGTGGCGCCAGTAGCGGCGTGTGCCGGGCGGCGCCTGGCTGAGACGGCCGGAGATAGCAGCGAACCCGCACGGCGCCACACAGCGGCCAAAGTTATATATACATATATATTTATTCTACGCTGCTTACTGCTGCTGCTGTGAGGGACTACAACTGCGACTGGAAATAATAACCGGTTGTCAGCGTGTTGCTGCCACTGTCCGCACCTCCCCGACCACCACAACTGCCTCGCTCTCGCTGCTCTGCGTTCAGCTCGCTCTTTTATGCTTATCTCTTCCTCTCTCTCTCTCTCTCCCTCTCTCTCATTCCCTCCATAGATTTCCCAGCAGCAGCAGCAGCAGCGGCCCTGCCCGCCCCGCCCCGCCCCGGTGCGGCACGTGACTGTACAAGCAGCTAGCAGCGTCCCCCAGACTCACAACGCCGCCGCCGCCGCCCCCCTCGTATCTCCCCGATAATTTAGCCAGAAAAGGTGAAGGGGGCGGCGAGGGGGCGATTTCTCAGGACACAACCACCACCACCACCACCACCACCGCCACCGCCGCCGCCGCCGCCGCCGCGACGCCGGGCGCCACGCCACGCCGGACTCGACACGGAGAGGCGAGGCGACCTACTTGGGACCTCTTCATCGATCATGTTCAAATCGCGAGGCGAAGGATTCGTCGGAGGCAGCTGCGAGTCACTAATCACGCAGTGGCCTCCGGCCCCGGCCCCGGCCCCGGGGGCGCCCTGCCTGACTTTGTATCCCGACGACCCCTCTCCGACGGCTCGACAGACACCTTCAACAGCTTTCACAAGTTTTCAATACAGCAAATGAATTTTCATTTTTCGTTTTGATTTTTTTTTCGGGTCGAATAATATTTATTTTTACAGTTACGGGAATCGGGTGAGAATCGCATCAGTAACTTCAATTTGCCCATGCTCAACCCCCCCCCGGCCTGCAGCTGGTGTGCCCCAACGTTCGCAGGGGGGTGTGCCCCTTCCGTACCCCCCCCCCGTACCCCCCAACCCTCACGGAGCCCCGGTGGGAGCTACGTGGCAAATCCCTGCACTGGCGGGGATCCAGGTAATGTCCCTGCGCGATTCGCAAATCATACCCACCCACCCAGCCAGCGGGACCCGGGGGGCCCCGCCCCACGCCGCGGGGCGCCGCGCCGAGCTCGCTCCGCCCAGCACAACTTTTCCCCGAGAAATATGACATCTTCTTTTTTTTCGTCCGATCGAAAATTGAATTAGTTTTGGAGACTTTTAGCGAGGCGGCGGCCGCCGCCACCCGCGTGCGCCTGCGGCCGCCGGGGTAGGCCGGCCCGCACGGCACGCCCGCGCTGCAGACCTGCATACCCGGCAGGCGCCGTCCGCGCGGGACCGGCCATAAATTCCCTCCCCTTTTATTTTCTGTTTTGTTTTTATTATTTTGAAATCGGAGGGTGTCACTGCGAGGACCACCACCACGCCGGGTGCCCATAATCATGTCCTGCTTTATGGGCACGACGACAGACGACGGCCGCGGCGAGGACCGGCGAGGACCGGCGGCGGGGAGGTGCGCGGGCCGCCGGTGAGATGAGTCACGGGCAGGACGACGAGGTCCAGGACGCGGTCCTCAGGAAGCGACACGGAATGCCGACGAGGAGGGAAGCTGCGGCGGCGGCGGTGGCGGCGGCGGTGGCGGTGGGAGCGCTCCGCCAACACGGCAGCGGCGGGGTGGGTGACTCACGCCGTTCCCAGCAGCGACGGTCAGGGCATAAAACCCTTACCCGCACGGCCCCGCACACACACACACACGCACACACACACGGGCGCGTTAAATATTGCTGTCGGCTAAGCGGGGCGGCGGCGGCGGGGAGAGCCCGGTGTGCGACCGAAACTGTCACCACCACCACCACCACCACCTGAGCGCCTCGCACTCATCCACGGTGTGTGTGAGAGTGTGTGTGTGTCTAAGTGTGTAGGTGTGTGTGTGTGTGTCTAAGTGTGTAGGTGTGTGTGTGAGCCCCGGCCCCGCGCCCTAACCATTCTCAGGTCCGAGAGGCGATGCGCGACAATAACCGAACTCACACCCACACCCGACACACACACACACACACACACACACGGCTCGCACTTCTTGCCTCGCGCAGCGGTGCCGCTGGACGCCCGCCGCCGCCGCCGCCGTTACAACGGGCCGCGGCCGCAAAACAAGGCGTGGCGACGCGACGCCCTGCGACTCCGGCGGACGCCGTGCGGACGCCGAGCTCGGACCTCTCTGTCGCTCGCTTACGGAGCGACCCGCGAGTGCGACAGGGACGGGTGCTACGAGAGCAAGTAAGCGTTTCGGAATCGGCTCCCGCGTCATTAGGGTGGCAACCCCCCCGCTGCCTGCCTGCCGGTGCACCGAGCCGGGTGCCAAGTGACCGAGCGAGAGGGAGATAGACAGAGAGAGAGAGGCAGACAGAGAGAGAGGCAGACAGAGAGAGAGGCCAAAGACAATAAAGTGAGAAAGTTTTACGACGGCGACTGTATCGCTACCGCACGGCGCGAGTGAGAGAGAAGGGGCACACCGTCACCAGGACACCGCGCGGCGCACTTAGTAGCACGGACCTTGGAGGAGTTGCACGAGTGTGACGGAGACGGCACGACTTTCATTAACGATTCCGCAACGGGAGGGAGGAGGAGCGCTGGAGTTGTGCAGGCAGCGCCAAAGCACCGCCGAGCAACCGCCGCCGGGACTCGAACCCGCGACGCCGGCCGTTAGAAAGTGAGGCGGGCCGGGCCGGGCCGGGCGGCGGCGCGCTGATCGCGGCTGTACATCGCCGACCCGACGCCGCGCGGCCAGCCTCCAGCCTCCAGCCTCCAGGCCGGCCTCCAGTCTGGCCTCCAGGCGGCGGCGCTGGAATCCAGCCCGCGCCTGTAGTGGCCTAGGCCCGCGCCGGCGGCCCCGCGCAGCCATTCGTGTTCGAGCTGGACAAGGCGAGACTCCAGCGCGAGGCCCCGTGGGCTTGCTCCAGGACTCCAGCCTGCTCCAGGCCCTCCAGGCGCGCTAACCGACGCGAACGCGCTCAAGTGGTGCGGAAAGGCAAATAAGAGGTTCGGCCTACGCCTGCCTCGTTCCTCCTCCTCCTCGGGTACAACCTGACACAATAGGGCAGACCAGGGCGCGCCGGGGCCGCGGGGGCCGCGGGGGCCGCCGGCGGGCATAGGCCCCAGGAATGCACCGAGCCGAGCCCCGCTGGAGAGCCGGCAGGGGGGAGGGAGGGGATCCAGACCCCTGGAAGAGGAGCTGCATCCAGGACTGTCGAACGCTTGTCAGTCCTTCGAGTATTCAAGGAAAGTCAATTTCTTCCCCCAGGATTTTCCTTAAAAAAATCCTAAAAAATTTTCCTTAAAAATGACCCCTGTCCCGCTATGTGCGACTGAATTCCAAGCCGAAAAATGCCGTTAACGGTTAGAAAAATTTCGACGCCCGGATGCATAATTAAACATGGAGCTGGGCCTGGAGCGGACACAGAGAACGGCGCGACGCACCGCCCGGGCAGGGAATACGAGCAGGAAGTACGCGGCCAGCCCGCGGAGCCCTGCCTCCGCCACGGCGCGCCAGACAGACACCACACCGCCTGGCAGCGTGCGGGATCAGATAGGAGGGTGTCCTAGCGGGAGCCTCGGAGCCCACACACACACACACACACACACACACACACGCGCGCGCGCGTCCTGCCACCGGAAGCACACGCACACGCATGCACACACACACACATGTCGCGGCGCCTACGTACGCGCGCAGCAATGCACAGCACGCGTCATATTGCGACAGACAGGCAATCCGGGGCCGCACAGAGAGAGACAGAGACAGAGAGAGAGAGAGAGAGAGAGAGAGAGAGAGAGAGAGAGAGGCGGGACATCGGAGAAGACAATCGTCATCACAAAGCAGGCCCGCCGGCCCGCCTCCCCGCCTGCCCGTCTGATGCCCGGCGATAACTCTTACACCAACTGGCAGTGCGGGGACTTTTTCCATCTTCCCCGCCAGGCGGACACTCCTCGCAGGAAGGCAGTTTAAAGTCCCCGCACGAGCCGAGCTGCTGCTGCTGCCGCTGCCGCTGCCGCGGTTGGTATTGTTTGCCCCCTTTGGCACTCGTTTTTGTTTTGTTTTCTGACTGGTCAGCTGGCCGTCTGGGCACGGCCGGCACCACCTTCGCCTCGGCGTCGTAGCGTGTATATACCTCGGGTGCGGCGTTGCCCGGTCGCCCTGGACAGGGCCGGACCCTGACGGCGAGAGCCCGGGCCGGCCCGCGCGGCCCCCCAGCCTCCCCGGAGGGCCGCGGCAACCTTGAGACGGACACGGAGGAGAGGGGGAGGGAGGGAGGGAGGGAGGGAGGGAGGGAGGGAGGGAGGGAGGGAGGGAGGGAGGGGGGCAGCATCGTGATGACGCCCTCAACAACCCTGGCATGCACCCGCGGGGACCGTCCGTCAACGTGGATTTAATTTTTAAATTTTTTAAAAAAAACTTCAATTAGAGGATCCCCAAACTCATAAACCTTTGAGTAAAAATTGGATTTTTTTGCCCACTCTTGATTTCTCCAGCACGTTCCCAAAATGCAGAGGTTTTCCCAGCCTTGTCTGCATTGGCTCCCGCGGGTCTCCGCGGGGGGTCTCCCGGGGGGGTCTCCCGGGGGGGTCTCCGGGGGTTAGCAGAGGGTGGTGGTGGTGGGGACCGCCGCGCCACTCCCGGCGACTCCTCCCTTTAACGAGGGCCTCATGAATCACAATGGACCAATAATCCTCCCCGCCGCCGCCTCGGACATTAGCATAATATCGAAGGGCGGGCGGCCGGTGAGGGGGGCTTAGAAGTAGGCGCCGCGGCGTCCCGCCCGATGAGGAGACCCCGGCCCTCTCCGCGCAGCGCGGCGCCTCACCTGCAACACACGACCGGAGGCAGAAGTCAGCGGGGCGCACAAGGGATCCGAACACTGAGAGTCAAAACACGAGGGAGAGGGGCGCGGCGCGAATAAGGCCTTGCGGGGGCATTTCCGCCCGAATCCCGCGGGCTTATTCGCAGCGCGGCTCCGAGAGCGCAGCACATTATATGCAGCGCCGACTCCGTCCGTATTCGACGCAGTCATTAGCGAGGCATTCTCTTTTTCCATCTCTCTCTTTCTCTCTCCCTATCTCTCTCTTTCTCTGTCTCTTTCGCTCGGCGGATCATTGTTATCCAACCTAATTAGCGGCATCCCATCAGGTGTATCGCGGAGGCAAAATTATTTGGGGGGAGGGCCGCCCTTTCTGTACTCGTGCATTTTCTAGTTTTCCCATTCTAGGATTGAGGTAGATGGATTACATTTTCTGAATGCGGACGTGAGTGTGTGTGTGCGAGAGAGAGAAATAGAGAGAGAATAAGTGAGAGAGAGAGAGAATGCAAATCCAGTTTCATTTGCAGCGATCTGCGGGAGTGCAGGTGACGCTGATCTAGCACCTGCTGGCTCTCTCTGTCTCTCTCACACGCGGACGGTTTTACAGCTCCCTCTGCTTATCTCGGCTGGGGCATGCATGGGGTCCCCCCTCGGGGGCCCCCTCCCCCCCTCTCTGTCTCTCTCCCTCTCACACACACACACACGCACACGCACACACAGTCCGGACACTAATTAAAGCCTGCGTATCCGATGCAGCGGCGGTTGGAGGGGGGGGGGGGGGGGGCGGGGGTGGACAAAGGGCGGCCAGGACCCCCCGGCAGAACGGCAGGACCCTCCGAGCGACGGCGCCGTCCGTCGCAGGCAAGACTCCATGAGTTATTCCAGCGTACGTTTGGCCCGCACCGTAAAAAATTTGTGTTTTAATGTTTTTTAAAGAACAATGGAAAATATGAATTCTGGTCTAAATATTTTCTAGCTAGTTAAGAATTTTTATTTTGAAAACCTTTATTTTTATGCTTATATGTTATTGCTAAAGTTCTATAGTTAGCGTCATAGTTCTCATTGCTCCAGATACCACGTGATTCATCCCCCCCCCCTCCTCCCTCCTTCTACGATACTCTGAATTCTTTAAGAATCCCCCCGCTGCTTCCACCTCTAAAAACTCGTTGAGAGTGTCCGTAGGCAGGCCGGCGCACAGCAGCAATAGCTCGGGTCTGAGCGCAGCTGCCCAGCGGCGGCGGCGGCGGCGGCGGCGGCGGCGGCGGCGGCGGCAGCGGCAGCGGCGGCGGCGGCGGGAGCAGCCGCGCCGTGCCGCGGGCCCTCAAGCACCCGACGTCTGGTCTGACTCACCGCCGCCAGCGTCTGCCGGGGGCCCCGGCCGGCCCCCTGGCCAGGCTACCGGGGTACTCGGCCTCGGCGGCGGCACTGCGCGGCGCCCGGAGGCCCGGGGCGCCGTGCCGGGTAGGCAGCCGCGGCTCCGGCGCGCACGCGTGCCCCGCGGGACGGCCTACCCACGCGGCGCTCCCCGCCCGCAAGCATGCGTGTGTGTACTCTCCGCGAACACAGTTCACACGCTCGCGGGAATCGCGCGGCCTGCTCTTTAGGAAAACTAAATACGTATACCGCGACGGACTGTTTTCGTGGTTTTTTTTTTTCGCCGGATAAGCAGGAGGCGGGGGAAAAAAATACAAAATGAATTAAAAAAATCAATGTTCCGCGACCGGTTTGTTGTTGGCAGAGTATATTAGATTCACGGGATAGGCCGGGATCGGGCCCGGCGGGATTCCGGCACGGACGCGGCGCCGCGGCCAGGCAGTCGTCGTCGCGGACCCCTAATCATATTCGCTAGGATCAAAAAAAAAAATAATAAAAATAAAAATTAAAAAAAACTTGTCGTGTTGGGCGAAACGTTATCGTCTAATAAAGTCCGACTTATAGAGGGAGATAATACGATGCAGGACGCTGTGTCGCTGTGTTCTGCGGGGCGGCGTTGTAAAGGAGCTGCAACGGTGCACCGAGTTCCGTGAGAAAAGAACCCTTCCCATTCACAGACCGTCGCGGCGGCGGCGGCGGGCGCGCGGAGCCCGGAGGGGGGAAGCGTCAAGGCCACGGATGGGTTCAACAGCCTGCGGGGCCTGCGGGGCCTGCGGGGCCTGCGGGGCCCGCGGGGCGCAGCCGGCAGCTCGCGGCACCCGCCGCCTCTCCTGTGCCGTACCCCCGATTCGCCACACCCGCTACGCCCAGCCGCGGACGCGGCACAAATTTCAATCTCTGCAAGATTACCGTCCGCGTGCTATGAAAATGTTGCGAGCGAAATAAAAGCGCGAGGAACCGGCGGCGCCGCCGCCACAGACTGCTGATGGGTGTGGCGGCGGCGCGGAGGAGAGGGGCGTGAGAAAAAAAAAAAGGTGAAAATAATATGAAAATATTGATCTTAATCTAATATCGAATGGTGATGGATATGGCATAACCGGGGAAATCGCACGCCACGGAGCGATTGATCCTCCGGGTGAGGATGGGTGGGGGGAAGCAAAAGCGCGGGTCCGAGAGAGACGAGAGAGACGAGAGAGGAGAGAGAGAGAGAGAGAGAGAGAGAGAGAGAGAGAGAGAGAGACTCGGCCCATCTAGCGCTCCGCGATTGGTTTCCCGCCCGGGATACACGGTACGCCACGCCGTAATCTCACTCAACTTATTCGCTTCAGGTGACACACGATCCTGATCCTCCTGGAGTGTACGGGGGCCGCTCGGGAAGGAGCAGAGAGAGAGGGAGAGACAGAGGCGTGCCCAGAGAGTCTGCGTCCGTGCCCGGAGTGAGACGGAATCGCACTTTGTGCCGGGCGAGCGAGAGAGATAGAGGGAGGGGCGATTTGTTTACCTGCCGCCCCTCCCTCTGTCTCTCTCACTCAGCCGGCACGCAGTGCGATTCCGTCTCACTCCGGACTCGGACGCAGACTCTCTGGGCACGCCACTGGGGAGAGAGAGAGAGAGAGAGAGAGAGAGGGGGGAGGGGGGGGGGAATAGGTGGGCCGGCTATGGAATGCCATTATCGGGGCCCAGGCCGGCATGGACTCGGCGGCGGCGGCGGCGGACGCGGTGGACGCGGCGGGCACGAACTGCATTCCGCACTGGCAGAGGTGAGGAAGTCCCCCGTGGCGCCCGGTCCGCTCCGTGCCGCACCGGCCCGAGGAGAACTGAGTCGGGGACGCGCCCATCGGCACTCACCTGCCTTCGTAATTTTATTTTTTTTTTTTTTTCAAAAAATTAAATAATGATTTTAAAATTATATTGATTTTTTTTTTGTCATCTTAATTAATTGCCGTTTGTGATACGACACGGTGCGCCCCGCGGAGCGGCGGGCACCGCACGCATCCCGGCCACATCTGAGCGGCGACAACTTCCTCCGCGAATCCAATTATCTTTGATTCGGCCTCGCGGTGCCCGGCGCGGTACGGTACGGCAGTCGCGGGCCCCTCGGCCACGCCACGCCGCCAGCATGATCAAGGCTGCACAGGTTTATAAGTTATTGTCTGCACACACACACACACACACACACGGGCCGCGCCCCCCCGCAGCACACGTCACGGCGGACTCCGCACATTACGGGACGGACACCGCTGTTCACCTGACCGTGCAGCGCGTGCCGTAATCATACGACAGTACAGGCTGCAGTGCGTGCGTGTGTGCGTGTGTGTGTGTGTGTGTGTGTGTGTGTTGTCAGTCGTCAATTATTTTCATATTATGTAGAGTCCAACTTCACGAAAAATAATAAAACGCCTTGAGCTGTAAACGTCATACTAGCTGCTTAAAACAATTTTTAAAAATAAAAACTGACATTAGATATATATATGTAATAATGTTACGCCTGTCGGGTGTTCTCTAAAAACTCATTGTTTGCGGTGCGGCGCTGCGCTGCGGTGCGCACGTACTGCGACGCGTGCACTACGGCGTGCTGTACGTGCGCGCGCGCGCGGACACGGCGGCGCCTTTCACCCCGGCCGGCTGAGAGGTCGCCAGGCCCGGTCGGGCGGCGGCCTACACTCCCCGCGACATCGGCAGCGGCGTCAGAGAGCCTCTTGCAATAGTGACCCACTTACTCACATATACTGCACCGCAGCACCGTGAGCGGCGGGGGGCTGCCGGGGAGCCGGCCGAGCCGGCCGAGCCAGCAGCAGCATATAAGCCGCGGAAAGGTCGATCGCACCCGCAAAAACGTTGCGGCGGCTGCGGGGTGAGTTGTTTGCGGCGGCGGCGGTGGTGGTGGTAGCGGCGGCGGCGGCGCATCGCCCTCCGACCGCAGCAGCAGCAGCAGCAGCAGCAGTAATTGAACCATTACGTGTTGCTCTCGAGGGTTATGGCAAGCTGACGGATGATGTGGGTGATGCGGCACTCCGTCAGCGAGTGCGGTGCGGATCGATATACGAGTGCGCCAAGAAGACGCCTCGGAGGACGTCCCCTTGCAGACGGCCACACGGACGCCTCGGAGACGCCCCCCCGCGGCATCTCGTCACGCGTACGGACCGCGTGGGACACCCCGCGGCGCTGCGGGACGACCCGTGCGGAACAGTGCAGTGCAGCGCACCGGCCGCAAGCCTTATTACCCACCGCGATAAATGCCACTTGCTAATTTTAGAGTCGAGGAGCACCCGTGGCGTGCACGGCCGATATGGAGTATATATATATATATATATATACTACTACTATTTCTGGTCCCTCGCTTCGCTCAATTTCACCTAACTCTCCAATCATAATGCGCCAATCTTAAGCCCCTTCCACCCCCTCTCTCTCTCTCTCTCTCTCTCTCTCTCTCTCTCTCTCTCTCTCTCTCCCTCCGTCTCCCTCGCACACCACGTTTTGCAGAGGGGAGTGTCGCTGGAGATAACGCGGGGCTTGTCTGCGGTGACTGAAGAATGTCGGGAACGCAAGGACGGCAGCGGCGTCGCGCAGCAGCGGCGCAGGGACACCCTTCCAGTCCCGACGCCCCCCCCCCCCCCCCCGTCTCTCTCTCTCTCTCTCTCTCTCTGGCTGTCTCCCTGTCTCTCTCCCTCCTCTGCTTGCCGGGGCCCCTGCGCTCTGCCTCGGACGGGGTGTCACCGCCAGCAGCCGGCGGCCCGCAGAGCGGAGTACCCGCGGGCGCGCGCCCGACATGCTGCCTGGGCCAACGCCGTCGTCGTCGCCGCCGCCGCCGCGCGCCCCCGTTTGTAACTCCATTTCCGAACCCCCGGAATATCCGTCTCGCGTCTCCCGGAGGGCTTCCTCCTCCTCCTCCCCCTCCTCCTCCTCTCCTCTTCCTCCTCCTCCTCCCCCTCCTCCTACACAGCGATCCGCACGTCACCATCGTCTGTATGGCGTCAGCGTCACCACCAGCGCGTCGTCATGTACGTATAGGGCAGCCCGTCGTCGGGAATGGACACGGGAGAGATAGGGGGAGAGAAAGAGAGGGAGAGAGAGAGAGAGAGAGAGAGAGAGAGAGAGAGAGAGAGAGAGAGAGAGGGAGAGAGAGAGACGCGGTCGGCCGGCACGTATAAAGCGCAAACCTCACTCTCTCAGCCCGGGCGGTAGGCAACACCCCGGTCGGCGGGGCACTCCTGCGCCGCGGGCCTGCCTACCTCCCCGGCGGCCTCCACCTGCCGCCGCTGCCGCCGCCGCTGCCGCCGCCGCCCGTCCGCACATCCCATCTCCTCGTCTCCGAGATCAATACAGTACAGAACACGAACGCGAACGGCAATTTAGAAGAGGAGCAGGCCCAGGCGGGCAGAGGGGGAAAGGGCGGAGGGAGGAGGGAAACGGGAGAGGGAGAGAGAGGAGAGAGAGAGAGAGAGAGAGAGATAAGTCTCCTCCTGGCCAGTCATGCAAGCCCTGCCCTACCCGGCGTGCATTGCGTACCGACTGCCCCGGGGACGAACTTTCACGAAGCCAACGGAATGCTCCGTCGGAGGCGGCAGCACTGCCCCGGGGGGGGGGGGGGGGGCTGAGGGGGGCTGCGGGGGCCCCCGGCCGGCGCGGCCAGCGCATTAGTGTACCCCTCCGGTGCTGCAGTCCGTCGCAGCGGATCACAACACAAGTAGCACTACTTTATTTACATTCATATTCGGGACGAGGAAATTATTTTTTTTTTTACGCAGGTTGGACAGTTTTTTTTCCCCGACTATTTCTCTCTGCCTCTCTCTGTCTCACCCACATTCCCCACAGATCCTCCAACTCCGCCGGGTCACAGGAAAAGGATTTAATTTCTTTTTTCCCGAAGCAGCAGCAGCAGCAGCAGCAGCAGCAGCGGTGGCGGCGGAATGTGTGACACTACAGACGGCGGCGTACCTGCCTAGGCACCGTGATGAGTAGTCAGCCGTCATGAATGAAAGTCGCCAGCCGCGCCATTCATCGGCCGGCGAGCCGCGGACGAAACCGAAACGGGTTTTCTGTGCGCGCGACACAGCAGCGCACCTGACGACGGCGACGGACACGATGACGATGAGGATGATGATGACGAAGATGATGACGGTGGAATAAAATACGGCAGCCGCGCCCCATAACTCAGCACAACTTTCTCATAACGTATTTATAGGATGCGCGCGCCTCACAATCCGCGGCTAATTTACGGGGACGTGCGAACAGAGGTGTGTGACTCTGCGGGGGGTCAAAGGGCCCAAATCAGCTGACGCCTCCCTCGCGTGCTGCCCTGCTTCTCCCGCCGGAGGTGTATGAAAAATTGAGCCAACCAACAAAAAAAAATCGCAGTTTTTTGAAAAAAATTATAAACGAAATATATTGTGTCAAGTGACGAAAAAATGATTGTAGCAAAAAAAAAAACGGCGACTTTTTATTAATTATAATTTCGATATTTCTTAAGGCACTGCACGGCGGCAAGCACCGCGAACTACAGTCGCCGCCGTAACTACGGTAACTACAGTAATGAGGAAACGGCGCAGGGACGCCGTCATGTCTTCATCATCGCCACCAACCAAGCGGCCGCGGGCCGGGAGCGGCCCTGCTTTCGCAAATATACTACTCCTTTCGGGGCAGCAAATTAAACACCGCCGCCGCCGCCACTCCCCGCGCAGAGCGCAATCCGAGCTACACAAGGACGGAAAATAAAACGGGAGAGAGAGAGAGAGAGCGAGAGAGAGAGAGCACGTACGGGCTCTCTGTGCTGGGTCTGCGTCCTCTATATATACTGTCCGCCGACACCGAATACCTCGCCAGCAGGATGCTCCTGAGTGGAAGTAGTGCGACTTCCTGTCCCAGAACAGCGCGGCAGGAGGGGGAGAGACAGAGACAGACAGACAGACATACGGGCAGAGAGAGAAAGAGAGAGAGAGAGTAAATTGCAGAGCGCACTGGTCCACAGTGGACGTCCCCGGTGTGACAGTGAGGAGAAGGAAGTGCGCGGCAAGGAAAATGAAAGGGGTGCGAGGCGCGGTGAGGCTAGGCTGCTGCTGCTGCTGCAGGCCCGGCACCACACAGAGGTCTGCGAAGGAGCGGGAGCTCCACAGTCCAGGACGGGCTTTTACGACCGCGGGAGGTGCATTCCCAGCGCCGCGCCGCCGGCCGGGCCGCCGACCGGCCTGCCGGGACTGTCCATGGCCTCCCCATGGCCTCTCCATGGCTGGTCCGCGGCTACCGCCACTCCCTCGCAGCACAGCGGCGGCACGGCTCATGCCACTTGCTGCTGCCTGACCCACTCGCCCCGTCCTCGTTCCACTCTAGACCTATCCCCGCCCCGCTCTCTCTCTCTCTCTCTCTCTCTCTCTCTCTCTCTCTCTCTCTCTCTCTCTCTCTCTCTCTCTCTTTCTCTCTCTCGTCCTCTTTCGCCAATTTAAGGGGGACAGAGACAGCAACAACAAGCCGGGGGGGGGGGGGGGGGGCTCGCATAAGTGCAGTGCGAGCGAGACTACTCGGGCTGGTCCGGTCCCCGCAGTCCATAGGGCCCGGCCCCCCGGCCCCCCGGCCCCTCGGCCGGTCCACTGGAATGTGCTGAGCGCGCGGCGGCGGCGGCGACGAGGGCGCGGCACATGTACCACTTCGCGTACAGCAAAAGGGCTGCGGCAGCGGGGCACGCGCCTCACCCCGTGCTCGAGCGCACCCGCAGAGTTGTGCGTCACACATTTTCGGAAAATGCATGTTTAAAAATACCGTCGGAATTTTTAGTACGCTCTCTAACCATTTTTTTTTGTTTGAGAAAAACAAAGCAAAAATTTCGTGCACAATCAAGTTTTGTTATGAATTAAAAAATTCTTTATTGAAATTTTTCGGAGGGCAGCACAGAACACTGCACTGTATTTACGGGCCGCCAAGCGGTCCGCGGCGGCGGCGGCGGCGGGCACGGAGCGGTCCGCACGAGCGCCACCGCCGCACCGCCGCACCGCCGCCGCCGCTCGCTTATTCTGCAAAAGGAGATATATTGAACGCTACACCACATCGCGGGGCCGCGGCCGGGCTGAGAAAGCCGCTGCCGCCGCCGCCGAGTGCCTGCCTCATGGCGAGCGACATAGAGCACGACACGGCGGCCGCGCATGGCGGCGCATGGCCGCGCACACCGCGGGGGCCTTATGGCCCCCATGGACCCACCCGCGGCCGTAAAGCTAGCCGAGTGAGAGAGAGTGAAAGTCCACCGGCTCGCCACCGGCTACCGCCACCCCCGATGCGGAGGCAACGGGCGGCGACTCCACGTATAGTGCCATATACCATATATGTTTTTTATATATATATGTGGTGTAGGCCATGGGCCGGGCGCGCCCGCGATGTTATAAATCCCAAACGCGGCCGTCAGGAGGAGAAAAATTAAATATGAGCGATCGCTGCTGTGCAAGTCGGTGGTCTCGGATTTATGCGGCGCTGGGGGGCCTCCGCACACAAACGCACACTATTGACCGACACCTTCAAAGCGACGCGGCCGCATAGGTGACGGCGAGCGAAGCCCCCCCGTCCGCCATAAGACACCCACATGACCGCACACACACACACACATGACGGCATAATGACCAGCACTCCACGTCCACAACACATCACCGCACGTCCACACATGACGGGCAGGGAGGGGCCACCTCCTCACTGCGGTGTGGCGGCGTGTGTGTGTGTGTGTGTGTTTCGACACTTACGGTGGCGGTAGCGGCTGTCAATGAACTCGCCCCACGCTTCGCGGAGAGAGATAGAGAGAGAGAGGTGGAGGTAGGTGCGAACCACAAGGAGCACCTATCTCTCTCACTCACTCTCCTTCGACGATCTGCCACATCCCAGGCCGAGCGAAAATTGCTTCAATTTTGTGAGCGTTACTTCACACACACACACACACACACACACACACGGCTTGTGTTGTTTCGGTAGTTTATCGGGAGAAGGCGCGACGCTCTAAATCTCTCGTCTCCGTCCTTGCCCTGCTCTCCTCTCTCTCTCTCTCTCTCTCTCTCTCTCTCCGACGCTCGTGTGGGCGTTTGTTCGCGGCGCAGACAATGACAATGCCCACAGGACACGCACCCCAGAGTGAGTGTGGCCGGGCCGGCCCTCGGTCAGCGGCCCGCGGCAGGCGCGGGCAGACAGCATAGGCGCTCAGCAGGCGGCCCTTGCGCCGTGCTCGTGTCGGAACCGCGAGAGATGGACAAGCAGTTTAGACACGACCCACGAAAAAAAAAAAACAACACACACACACGAAAAGAAAGACCCACCGCTCTCAGCGCCCCAGCAAAAGAGTGGCCGCTACAAACGAACTTTCTCGTGCGCTGAATAGTACGACGTGTTGTACCGAGGCGCACGTGGGAAGACACGCGGCCCGCGATATGAACGGTCGGGATGTGTGCTTTGCATGCTACAAACGCTTTGGTGTCTCCACGACAAAAAAGAAAATTTTAAAAAAAATTAGAAAAACAAAAACGAAAACCTGGCGAGCCCGTTAGAGGACAAGGTTAGTCTTTGGGGCGTCTGCGGAGGCCGTGCAAGCAAGGCGACCCGGAATGAATGAATGAATGAATGCATGGATGAATGAATTCCGAAGACGTCCGTGAGGTGTCGCCGACACAGATCAGAGAGAGGGAGAGAGACGCGTCCTGTTGTTTACGGACGCCCTCTCGGACCCCCCATAACGCCGCGGCTTTGATTGCCAGCGACACCCGTGTCGCGCCACGCCCCCCTGCCGAGAGAACACACCTGGAAAACAACTGAATGAGCCGGCTCCTACCACTTCTACACACGTAAAATAATATAAGGCGGTGCTCCCCCTCAAGTCTCGGCACGTGTATGTATGGGAGCAGGCGTATACCGTCTGTGTAGACACTATATCTTTGGCAAACACAAGGAGAGCGGGCCGTGGGACTGTGTACAGAGGGAGAGAGAGAGAGAGAGAGAGAGAGAGAGAGAGAGAGAGAGAGAGAGAGAGAGAGAGAGACCTACAGGTGGGAATGTCAATGGTATTGCGGTGTCTTCTCGCTGCAGCATGCTTATCACTTGCTTATCAGAACGCGTAACATTATTTTGTGTTGTCACTGCGTTTCGATAGAGCCGCGAATTTCATCCCCTTGGTATAGTGGGACGCGGGGCCCTGCAGGCGGTGGTGGTGGTCGTGGGAATCTCAGCGTGTCAGTGACCCTACCAAGGAGGCGGGCGCGGGGGCGGCGCGTGGCCCGAAAAGCGCTCAGCAAACAAAGACAGAGCCCCTTTGCAATCCTGTGTAATAAACCACCATTGAGACGGGGGCGTGTTCAATGTCCATCTAAAAAAAAATTGTATGATGTGCGATACATTCATTTTTTCCCCACTTCCTTTTTCTTTCAAATTATTTAAATCAAGTCAAGTGCGTGTTCCAGAAGGGGGGAAAAATACGGCTTTTGTGCTTGTCCAGCGTCCACCTGGCAGAGATGGATATCGGACGGACACACCTACCCGGGCCCGGACGCCGGCCCGTCTCGGCCCCGACAACATCTGACCCGTCTCATTTCAACAAATTGCCTCGATGCCGAGTTAATTCCTTTTCTTTTTGTTTTCTTCCCCGCTCGCGATTGTTTCTTCTTCGCCAAGGACCAATCGCTGGGGAGACTGACAACGCCCACTCCGCTCCTCAGAGATCGAACGGTTCGGATCTCGGTGATTAATCACAGAGAGAGAGAGAGAGAGAGAGAGAGAGAGAGAGAGAGAGAGAGAGAGAGAGAGAGAGAGAAGGGGAGCACGCGATTCAGAATTTACATAGACGGGTTAGAGATGCGATGATTAGAACGCTAACGGTCATGACCTACACCTCTATAAAATATCCTCCCCTGTTATAATCCGATTCATTTCCCATAACGATTAAAACGAGCTCGGAATCTGACGGAGGGGAATTGTTCCGGTCAGCAAAATCAGTGCGTGTCTCCTATACATGTGTGCCGTTCCGATAGGGTACTCCGGAGGAGATTCCAGACCAGAAGCTGCTGCGGAGAGCTGGCCAGCGGCAGCCTTGCCAAATTTTTATTTTCCAGCTGGCCTGACGCCCGGGGCCCCCGCGGGGGTACGACCGCTCTCGCGGTACATGACGCCGCGCTCCGGACCCGATTCTGACCCTCCGGGCCGGGTCCCCTCGTCATCAGGGAACGGCATTTCGACAGTCCGACGCCGTGACTTTCTTACCGATGAATACACATGAGGCGCGACAATGGGGCATTACAGGTGTGCCGCACAATGCGCGACAGGTGGACACGCATTGTCTGCGGGGGGGAGATTGTCGAGCGCGGAACACGGACATGCGACGGACGAGGTGCGCGGCGAGGAGGCCGCTGTCCGCACCGGAACTCCACGGCAAGGCGGTCCCCGTCGTATCGAGTTCCCCCGCCGTGATTCGCTATGTGCAGTTAAGTACTTGATTCAGAAGACCGGCTCCGCTCTGTTCTGCTCTCGAGTTTCGGCATCGAGCGATGGCATGGTGGAGGTTCCGGTGTCGACGGCGGCGGCGGCGCGGGGGGCAGGACGGCACCACTTGGAACAGCAGCCCTCCGCCTCCTCCTCCTCCTCCTCCTCTGGCTGCCGCCCCGCCGCCGCTTCGGAGGCGACTTCCCAGGATGTGTGCGTTGACTGATCCGGGACGTGTTCGTGACGGGCGGCGGCGGCGCGGCTGCCGCAGGGACCCTCGGCGCCGTCAGTGTCCCCGCGTTACACCGCGGCGCGGGGCGCTGCCGCCGCTGACGGCCTCAGATCAATCCACGTCCTCTTCTCAAACAGGGTACCCGTCCGGACGGGGATGTGGCCGGAGGAGCGGGGGAGGGGGGGAGGGCGCTGCCACCACGTTGCCGGATCGCCCCGGTGACTGGGGGCCGGCGGGGGAACCCTGCAGCCACACCACAGACGAGCCGAGCCGGGGCCCCGAGCCCAGCCGGACACTGCCGGCCTGGACCGAGTCGGGCCGGGGCCGGGCGGCCGAGCCGGGCCCCGCGCGCCGCGCTCCGGTCTCAGGATCCTACCTGGGAGGGCGGGCGGGCGGGGGGGAACCCGTGGGGGACCCCCTGCTCTTTATATTCGTCTCGGGCACGGCGGTACAGGTCTTACTGTCAGAATCAATACTCTGCCAAGAAACAGACAAGTGCGTGGCGGGGCGGACACGGCGTCGTGTGCGTCACGCGGGGTGTCCTCCCCCGCGGGGCTCCCCCCCGGCCGGGGCAGCATCCCAGCCTCCTTGACGTCGACGGCGGCGGTGTCCGGGGCCGCGGGCCGCGAGGGCGGGGCACCGCGCCCCGCACGGCAGCCACAAGACACTCACCTGCTCCGTGGCTCCGTCACTCATGACCGACGACTGCGCGGGGGCCTCCCTATCCATGGCGGCAGGCGTTTAGATCCCTTCGGGTCACTTCACGGCACTCATCGTCACTCGCGATTTTGCATGCGCACGCGCGGCTCACATGACACACACGGCAGCGCGCTCATGGCATCGCGTCCGGCGTTAAGCACATACACACACTCACAGCCACACGCACTTAAGGCACACACACACACACAGATTTTCGCTGGTTATTCCAAGAGAAGAGGTGTCCCTGCCGGGCTGTGCGGGGCCCACGGCAGGCTCAGGCTGCGCAGGCTGCGGTAGCGGCGACGGCAGCGACCGGACCGGCGACAAGACTCACGCACACACCTCGCCTCTCCACACACAAACGACTTCAACTTGTTGCGGCGAGGCGCGCCGCCCGCGGCCCGCGGCGCGGCGGCCGGGGGAGGAGGAGGAGGAGGAGGAGGAGGGGGAGGGCCGCACGCCGGCCGGCAGCCCCCTCCCGCCCGCCCCCTCCCCGCCGCTACGCCCCTGTCCCGACTTCTCCTGCGTTCGTCGACCGGCTCGGCGCGGCTCCAGCCCACGGTTCTCCAGGGCCCGGCTGATGCACGACCGGCACCGGGCTCGACTCGTCACCGCTTCGGGTCGACTTCGTGCCGCCGCTGCTGCTGACAAGACTAGGCACCGATGAGCATTCTTTTTCTCTTTCTCTCCATCTCTCTCTCTCTCTCTCTGTCTCTCGCCTCTCTGGCGTCCAGTGGTGGCGGCGGGCGTACGTGCAGTTGGCGCTCCTGCCGCCAGGCGGCGCTGCGGTCGAGTTCAAGGGAGCAACAACAACAACTATAGCAACAACAACACCGAATCATAAAAGGGCACAACGGGGCAGGGCACATACGGAGGTGGAAGGTGCTTTAATAGCACTCTTACTCTTGTAAATCAAGCACACTTAAAGTTTAAGCACTCCTACAAGTTGAGCACTCTCTAAGCCCGTCTCGTACCTAATGCATTACATTCTGAAACAAGAACGGGGTCGATCATCACCGAACGAAAGTAACATGAGTGTGTGTCGCCGTGCTGGAGGCGTGCTGGAGCCGTGCTGGAGCCGGCTGGAGGAGAGCCCCCCCCCCCTCTTATCCGGTCCTAGATAATTAATAGCTCAGTGAGCGCCTCGGACAAGTGGGACGGACACGAGCAGGTTTCGGACATGAGTGTTGTCTGGGATCCGGGGCACAGTGTCGCTGCCGCTGCCGCTCCTGCTCCTTCAGGAGGACACGAAGCCACGCGAGGAAGACGTAGTAACGCTTATACTACACGGGACACCGTTTCAAAACATATGTAATCGTCGAAACCGTGTGAATTCATATTTCGACGTTTTATTTCATCATTTCCCGTTGCGGATCAGGTACTGTCAGTTGAAAACTGCTTGATTCCATATGTACTACGCCGGCCCGGAAGTCTACTCGGAAAGCGGCGGCGTGAAACATGGCGGGTGAATTTTCAGATTAGCGGAAAACACGGTTACCGGCAGCTGCAGTGGAATTTCATTTTAACCTAGACGTGCTAAAGTAGCTGGTCCTCTCGGGTATACACCAAGCCCTAGCGCTGCGAAACTTCAGACCCATGGGGTCAGTCTCTCTCTCTGTCTCTCTCTCTCTCTCTCTCTCTCTCTCTCTCTCTCTCTCTCTCTCTCTCTCTCTCTCTCTCCCTCCCTCCCCGGACTGACCACCACCCCGGCCGGGTGCATACAACGCACGCAGCGATACGGAAGTGCACTGATCCAATAAGAAGGGGTGCGTCCGAACGTCCGCCGGTGCTGTTGACGTCGAGCAGGAAGAGTCGGGCGTGCTGGTCCGATGAGGCGGCGGCCTGGCCAGCGGACGCAGCCCGCCTTGCAAGCCCTCCACGGCTGGGCGGCGGTGTTAGGGGTAGAAGGGGTGAGGAGCGAGCGGGAGGGGGCTTAAACAAGATTAGTTTCATCGGGGAGGAGGGGGCGCGCGGGCGATCGGATGCGGAAGACGGGGAGGAGGCCGGCGGAGCGGCGGCGGCGGCGAGAGGACGGCGTCGAGGACAAGGCCCTTACCTTGTGCCTCCTGCGGGTCCTGCTAGAGGCCCTGCTGCCGGCCCTGCTGGTGCTGGAGTGGTGATGGCGGCGCCGCGGCGAGGACGACGCCGTGGAGGCGGCGGCGGCCTCGGACCGCCCCAGCAGCCGCGACACCAGACCCATGACGACGACGACGGCGGCGGCGGCGGCGGCGGTCACGCGCGGGAGGTCGCGGTCCGCGGCGGCCAAGGCGCTCGGGCCCGCGTCATCGCCGGCGTCCTCTCGACGGGGTGGTGCAAGCGACGCGGGGGTGCGGCGGACCGGGACCGGACGACGGCACACGACGGGACGGGACGGACTCGCTCGGAGGGAAGCCCCGCGGATGACTACGGCGGGCTGGTGGCCGGCGCCGCGCCGCCGCCGCCCCTGCCGGTGCTGTGGCACATCGTGCTTGCCACGGGGACGGACGCGGCCGGGGGAGGCGAGGCGAGGGGAGGTGAGACGGGGGGCCGACGCCGACAGGCACCCCAGGCACCCCGATAATCGCAGGGGGGCGTCGCCCGACGCAGCGCAGCCGGTGCGCGGCGCGGTGGGAGACACCGCGGCACACCACAGCCAGTGACGTATCCCCCTGTATCGGGCCGGCGGGAGTACTCGCCGCAATTATTTACGCAGGATAGGAAATGTCCGCACGTTTCCCCATCCACCTTTGGCACGAAGAGGTGCGGTTCCGTGGGCTCACCTGCGATGACGGGGGCTCGTCGTCGACGGTGTCCGCGAAGTAGACGGGCTCCGGCGAGGCGCACAGCGGCGGGGGCGTCACGGGGCAGGGGTGCGGCGGCGCGGCGGGGGCCGCGGGGGCCGCGGGGGGCGCCGCGGGGAGCAGCGACTGCGCCGAGACCACCGACGACCGACCGGACCTGCCCGAACACGCCGGCCATGAGTAGATGCCGCTCGCCCTGCCACAGAAAACAAAAAGTCTTTTCAGAAATGTGATTTTGCTGCTCTGAGAATAAATAAAAATGGTTTCTAAAAAGTGCTTAATTTTATTTTAAATTTGTTTCCTTGTGGCAAAAGACAGTAAAAAAATCAGACGATGTTTCACGGGCAAGACAAAAACTAATGTCAGAAGTGGGATTCGAACCCACGCCCACAGAAGTGGACTGCGACCTGAACGCAGCGCCTTAGACCGCTCGGCCATCCTGACGTCTGCGGGACGGCCCCGGATGATAACGTTCTGCTTGACCTGCGGGCCCGGCGCCGGCCGGGGCGGACTTTCCCCGCCACTCTCACTGTGATCATTGCTCTGACCGCGCGACCCTCGGACCCAGGGTGCAGCAGCGGCTGCTGCGATAGGAACTTTTGGCGGGCGGCAGTTGGCGCCACCTGGCGGCGGACGGCGGCAGCGCAGCAAAAGTTTACGCCGCGCTTAACCGAGGTACCCTACCCTGCGCCGTACCCGGGCGCCCCAAAATAGCCATATGGGAGGCGAAAAAACACAGGACAGAGCTGCGGAGCGTGGTGTGCGCTGTAGCGCAGTGCCGCGGGGCTGCGTGCGAGCTAAGCGTGTCACTTGTCTCCGTCGCTCCCGAAACGGCGGCCGGCCGTTTCAGTGCGCGCGACAGAGAGGGTCGACTGAGGGCGCCGCGGCGTTATTTTTATTTACCCGGACGCAGTGCGGGGCGCGATGCGACAACGCGACGCGGTGGGAAAGGGAGGCGCTATTTCGGTTCCCGTTCTCTGTGACAGTGCGGGGCCGACAGCTCAGCGGGGCGGTTCCGAACACGACTGGTCTTCCCGGTAGGACCTCTCTCTCGCTATCTTATGGAGCCCCTCACGAGTGCGACAGAGACGGGGCTACGAAAGCGCTGTTCGGAATCCGCTGGCATGCAGCGCTGAGCACTGTCCCCCGCACGCACGCATACGTACGTCAGCCCAGGGCAGCCCGAAGAGGCCAACACTTGGTACGAGGGTGTTCCAGGTGAAGTGCGCGGCGTACTGTACCTGGTAGGGCAGTCCGGGCCGCAGTGGATGAGGGGCACGAAGTACCCCACCGGCAGCGCCGCCGCCGACCCCCGAGGGACCCCGCAGCCCCCGCAGCCCCCGCAGCCCCCGCAGCCCCCGCAGCCCCCGCAGCCCCCGCCCGGCACGCAGGCACAGCGCTGCTGCTGCTGCTGGTGCAGGTTCTGATCCTGGGGGTGGTGTTCGGCGGCCTCCGGGTCCGCCTCCGCCTCCGCCTCCGTCTCCGGGTCCGGGCAGGGGTGCGGGTGCGGGGAGCACGGGCACGGCAGCCTCCCCGCCATGCCGCCGATGAGGACCGCCCGCACACGCACGATCACGCCGAGGCCGCCGTCGTGGCCGTGACCGTCAGCACGCCGACCCGGCCGCGCCCGGCCCGCCAGCACGACTGCAGGGGCTGCTGCTGCTGCTGATGCGCGGTGCACCGCCGGTCCAAGACGCGTCGGGGGACGACGGCGACGCACCGCGGGGCCACGTGACAGCCACGCGTGTGGCACGCGCCTGGCACGCGCCTGGCACGCGCCACCGCCGCCGCCGCCGCCTCAGCTTCCCGCCCTCAGCCACCTTCGGCCATGGACTTTGGGCGCAACGCGGCGTTAGGATTAAGTGTCAAGTGCACTGGCCCACCCCCAGCGAAGAAGCAGGAAGTCGGAACCGGAAGGCAAGTCCCCCCCCCCCCTCTGTCCGTAGAGTATGTGGAATATGTCAGCGCTGGTGACTAGGAGCAGAGCTGCTGGGCGCGAAATCAAGATGGCGCCCAAATCCGGCCGATTTCGCTAGACATAAAAGAAAATACGCGTACCAGTCCTAACCCCACAAAAACACGATCCCGCTCGCATATCACTCGCGAGCTCAGGCCGCGTCAGAAGAACGCTTACCTTGCGCTGGAAATCCTCTTACTTTTTTTACTTACGAGAAGACCACTGCCGGTATGAAAAGTTCGTCCTGTTTGTTGTTGCTGTGAAGCGGCGGCGGTTAGCTTGACTCACCCCTGCCGCCACCGCAACGAACTCAAAGTGTGTGTTGTGTGTGTGTGTCGGCTGGCCGTCGGCGCGGCGTCCTCTTATATCGTCTCAACCGAAGAAGGAACAGGATTTCCAGGGCAAGGTAAGAGTGCTTCTGAGCTTGCGCGCGTGGTGTGGGCGGGATCGCGTTTGTGAGATTAGGATTTGGCCGCCATCTTTACTTTGAGGTTGGTCCCAGCCCTGCTCCGGGAATTGCCACCGGCTGAATATATTGTCTCGTCTATTACGTTAGATTTTACCACACCCATATCAAGGCATAGCACGGCCGTTTAGTAAAGCCTGACCACCACGGAGCTACCCCCCGCGCGGCCCGAAGAGCTTCCTCGGGCGCCCGCGGAACTACTCCGCGCCGCCCGCGAAGACACCTCCCCAGGAGGCGGGGTATCTGCACCCCTCTCTCCTGGTCCGGAGGCTACTCGCACATCCGCGGAATGCCGAGTGCGGACTGTATGCTGAGGCAACGCACAGAGACCGGGGGCGGGATTCGAACCCTGGATCCCAAGATCCCATTGTTAGACGTCCGGGGAGAGCCGAGGCCCGTACTTTTGGTATAGTTTAATCATCGTCCCCGGGCAACGGGCGGCAGGTAGGCAGAAAAATTTGGGCGGGTGCCAAGAGTCGAACCCGGGCCGCGCACCCCGGAAGCGAGCGTGCTAACCCCTGCTCTACCGCGCCTCGCTTCCTCGACCGCCGCGCTTCCGTCCATTTTACGCGACCATTATTTTCCCGTGCCACTCCACCGTGACAGTGAGACCGCGGCCGCTAAGCTGTTGTACCTGCGCGGCCGGCGGGGCCCACACACCCGACCGGCGGGGGTCGGGAAGCCCCCCAAGGGCCCGCCCGCCCCGCCCAGTCCAGATGAGGCGGTAGACGCCCTGGCGACTTGACGAAAATTGACCTACAGCGGGGCGGCGAGGGCCAGAGACAGCCACGGCCAGGGGGGCGTCTGGGCCGTCGCGGGCGATGCTCACGCACACAGCCGCAGAACGCGAACACCGTCCGCCCGCACCGTAGGTGTTTCGGTCTACGGGTTATGCCTTACTCACCGCAGGACACCGTGGCACAGTTTTCATTATTTTACCGCCATAGCGATTTCTCATCAGCGGCGCCGCTGCCGGCGCCCAGCCTAGTGCTGCCCCGCCGCCTGCGAGCTCCATGTGAGCGCGACCCGCGTGTCCGCCGAGCACCGGCTCGCCGGCAAGCCCATGACCCCCTCAAGGGCTGCACCGGCCACTCGCCCCGGCCTTTGGTGCGAGAGAGACAGCAGGGGCGCACCCCCCGAACCCGGGGGACGTCATCGTCACCGCCGTCATGGCCGCGTCCGACTAGAGCAACCGCCAATATCGCGTGCTGTCTCTCTCGTTCCTGCTGCCGGCGAGGGCAGGTGCGACGAGGACGGAGCGCACGTCTCCGACGCCCTCCACCCCACCGAGGGCTTCCTGTCCTTCACTGAAAATCCACTTACATGACGGAGGGGAAAGGGGGGGTGGGGGAGGGTACGTAGGACGTGTTTTGCTCCGGTGTCCGCTGAGGACGATGAGGGGTGAGGGGGTTGTTAAGAGTTTAGCGGATCGGCTGAAGGGTAGAGGGGGTGGCGGGGTGCAGGTAATCCCGGTGCACTGCCCGGGCAGGAGCGCCAAACAGCCGGCTCGTTCCGAACACTGCCGCCACGCCTCTGTCGCACTCGAGGGGTGCTCCATTTGAGAGTGAGAAAGAGATAGGGGGGATCCGACGGGGGTGTTCGGAATAACGCTCTGAGCCCAGCCCGGCCACGAGTTCAGTGTAACATGAACCCCACAACCCCCGGCAGAGTCAGACTGCCGACGACGGTAAGAAATCGGCCACGGGGTGCGGGACAGAACATTAATAAATGCTGCGATGAAATTCTCTCGGTCACGGTCCATTTTCCGACAGCCGTAGTGTCACAGACACGGGGATTTTCTTCTTGCGCGCCCCCGATTTTTTTTTTGGAGCGCGAGTAACTCCGATACAGAGAAGAATAGATAGAGATTGAGAAGAGAGAGACAGAGAGAGAGACTCGTGACTGTGAGGCGCCGCCACCCACAGTCTGCACGTGACCATCGGCATGAGAAATATGGCGCGCCTGTGTGGTGGGCAGCCCTCAGCCCTCCCGGCCCCCGGCGCCGGCCCGCCGCCGCCACCACCCCCCGTCACCCACCGTCAGCAGACACGGCGACGCCACCACTCGCCGCCGCCGCCGCCGCCGCCGCCGCCGGCCGCCGCCGGGGTGCCCCAGGCCGCCCCAGGCTGTCCCATCGCGTGACCGTGACGGGCTCGGACTGCGAACCCGCCCGCCCGCCGGGGCAGCAGAGTCCTGACGCGCGCGCGACGAGTTTCCTGCTGCGCTGGCCGCGGGGCCGCCGTCGCGGGTGCACCTCCCCGTCGTGGATTACAAGTGACCGGTTAAGTGACCGCGGCCGCGGAGCGGACAAGGTGAGTCTTGAGTGTCGCCCCGGAGCGCCGGCCCGGCACCAGCACCCTTTCGCCCCGCTATCCGAGCATGTCTGTTGCCCCCCGCGAGCCTCCGATATTTACTGCGCTCCGTTCCGGCCGCTGATGCTCGCGCGTGCGCTCCTATCGAGATTCCCCTCGAGCCTGAAGACGTTTTCGGCTTTCACCGGCCGGGCCGAGTCCAGTGTGGAGAAGAGAGCCGCGCGGCCTCCGCTTCCATCTCGCTTTTTGAACGGCTCTCTTTATCTCTCTTCCTCTCAGGTGCCACAGCGATGACGCGGAGCAAGATGTCTCCGCGGGGCGGGAGCAGCGGGCCGGCGCCGATGGCCCCCGTGCAGGCCTCGTTCCTGGTGCACCGGCGCCGCGCCAGCACCGCGGCCTCGCTCCTGTCCATGGAGGACTCGTCGTCGTCGTCCTCGGGGTCGTCGGGCTCTTCGGGGTCGTCGTCATCCTCGTCCTCGTCCGGGACGTCACCGGAGGACCCGAGCGCCGGCGGCGACCCCTCCTGGGAGGGCGCGCCGCCGGGGGGCGGGTACAGGATCCTGACAGAGGTGAGTGTGTCGCCGGCACCGCGGGGCCGCGGGTTCGAGACCCGCCGCCGGCGGCCCCGTTTCGTGAAAGTGTCGGAGGCGGCAATTATCAGGCGTCGGCGGAGTCGGCGGCCCGTCGTGCTGCACCGTATTCACTTTCCAGGCGGCCCCGGCGCGCGTGTGCAATGCAGCGCCTGCACGGAATGTGTGTGTGTGTGTGGCCTGAACGTGCCGTCTCTGTCGTCTCTGTCTCGCAGGCCGCGCTGCGGATAGTAGCTTATTGAGCGTGAGAGAGACAGAGGGGCCGGTTACAGGATGTCTTCCTTCAAGCTCTGGTTGGTAGCGCGCGCGCTGCTGCTTGCTCCACAGCAGCCGAGCGGAGCGCCTCGCGGGCCCCCGGAGCCGGCCGATCCGAAGAACGAAGCTCCGAAAGCGAGAATGCAACCTCCGTGCGCTCGCCCCTCTCTCTTTTCAAATTCCTGCCGCCGCCCCGCCACGCCGCGCCGCGTGGTGCACTTATTACTGCGGCGAAACGCGGAAAACCGTCGGTTGTGAACGGGCAGTATTGGAAGCCGCCGCGGAGACGCGAACAGTTCTAGAACCCGGTGGAATTGGAGGGCTTAGCGACCGTGCCGCCGCCGCCGCCCGGCCGACCGGGCCCCAGAATGACGTGTGCGGATTGCCCTGGTTATGTCTCGTCACTGCAGCGGCCGGGGCCCCCCGCCGACTGGGGCTGGGGGGGCCGCTGCCGTGGGGCCAAGGCTGCGGGGCCCAGGGGACGGTGTGAAAAAGAGACTGCAAGCGACTCGCGATGGACATCCAAGTTATCCGAGTCCAACGCCACCTAATTCGTAAATTAAAAATAAATATAAAAAAGTCGAACGAATTTAATAAATAAATCAATCGATCTGTAAATGTGTTCTCTCCACAAAAATTGTGGCGTAATAAATCGCGGTGTCGATCATAGAGATCGTCGCAGCGAGTTGTCGTTCTGTTCCCCCTCAGATCGCGCAGGCCTGGGCCTGGGTGAGGCCGGGGTCAGAGCGCCGGGGAGGTAGGCAGCCCAAACGGCGCCCGCGAAACCGGTCGGCCTACCCTGCCGGCTGCGGCGGCCCGCAGCGTGGGGTAGCGTCGCCTGGCGTCGCTGCGGGCGGGGTAGCGACACTTGTCGTGACCGCCGCTGTCCGGCCCGCCCGCCCTGTCCTGTCGCTCAAGTGTAGCGGGTCCTAACTGGTCGCTGGTTACGTGGCGAATGCAGGATGTGTTGTGCGCCACCGCCGCCGCCGCCGACGCCGCCGACGCCCCGCTTGCGGCACACAGAACTGACCCACATGTGCAGTGGCCCACCCCCCGCGGCTCACTCGCCGCCTCGGCCCGGGATGAGCCGCCGCGCCCCGCCCGTCGGCCCAAACCAGACCTAGACCAGGCCTAGGTTAGGTTAGGCCCGCCCCCGTTACGATACGAGAGAGAGAGGCCACGTCAAAACAAACACCTCCCCTTCCTCCTCGCCGCGGCCTGTCCCCTCCAGGCGGCACACGTCACGGTTCGAACGCCGTCGAACACACAAGTGGGGGGCGCTGCTGCTGCTGCTGCTGTTGTCTATCTGACTGTCTGTCTCTTTTCGCCCTCCCCCGCGCCGCTGCTGAGTGACAGAGACAGACGTTCCTTCGTGTGAGACGCCCGATCCCTCCGCTCAAATCCCCCTGCCCCTCATTCTCTCCGCCCCCTCCCCACCCACCAAAAAAAGAATCGTGAACATGTCATTAATTAAATCAAATCCTCGATAAGCACCCCCCTCTGCCTCCCTTAAAAAAAACGAAAATTGATTCTTCGCCTCTTCCTACAAATCCCGCAGTGAGGCTTTCGGTGGATTTCCTTTTCCGCGACGCGATGCGGGAAGCCATCCCCGAGACTTTCGGCGCTGTGTGGAGTGGTGAAGCCGCCGGATTGAGAGTGCCCTCCTCTCACTCTCTCTCTCTTCCTCCGCCGCCGCAGCCCGGCGGCGGTGCGACGGAGACAGCCGCTGTGGCCACCCTGTCAGCCGCTCTCCCAGATAAGCGCGCCTAAGAGCGGAGCGCACTCGTCGCTCCTCCTCCGTCTTTATTTTTAAAGCGAACGCGCCGCCGACGCCGCCGTCATCGAGGCGTTGTGTTGGAGGCCGAGGAGGCGACGACGGCGGCGCCACGGGGAGGCGTTGAGCCGTCTGCTGCTGCTGCTGCTATCAGTGCGCGACGCGGCTATAGGCAGAGTATACACTCACTGGAGGCAGCGCCGGCTGGGGGCGACACGGGCAGGCGTGACATCATTCAGCGTCTCAGTCTACTTGTATACATCCCCGCGCGGCGACCTTTACCCCGCCGCCCCCGCCGCCCCCGCCGCCCCCGCCGCGCCCACCCCCGCGCGCACGTGGCCGGCACACGTGACCAATAAGGGCGCCGGGATCCGCCGAGCACGTGACCGATATGTACGTGACAAGAGATGGATAACCTGCGAATACTTCTATTCGCAGGTTGCCGCGCGCGACCCGGTTCGGAAGCCGTATACACACTCACACAACAAACGTGAGAAACGGGGAGTAGGCAGAGGGGGGAGGGAAGGGGTTGTTGTTTATTTCCACCTGACGCCGCAGATGAAGGGAGGGGGAAGGGCAGCAGCGGGAGAGGCAGGGCGGCACCCGGATTAGTCTAGCCAATCCTTTGGGGGGTGTCCTTCTAAATCTGCACGTGTGCGGCCTGAGGGAGTGTGCCCCACGGCAGCACGAGGCTGCCCCTGTGCCACTGCGTAGCTGTGAAACCTGACAGTCCTTACTGTCCAGAAGAAGAACAGGAGGAACAAGAATATAAGAAGGTCGCGTGCTGCTCATTACAACAACGTTGATCCTGCTAAGCTAAGGCTAGGCCGTGCTGTACTGAAACTAACGCAGTTCGGTTCGGTGTCTGATAATAACTCCTCTTGGGATAATTCAGGCCACAACAATTCCGTTAAGCAACTCGGGGTAGAATCAGCGGACGTAATCCGACAGAATAGTTTGTTTTTTTGGGATGAGAGAAAGAGAGAGGAAGCTTCCGTAAGCATCCCTCCCTCCCATTCTACCGCAGCGGCCTAATGCTTAATTGACTCCGCCGCCGGCGGCCGAGTTGAATGCACCTGGCTATTTTATTTGACCTGCAATGTGCGAAGCACGGCACCAGAGGCAGGACTCTGCGGTGCCGGGCCGTGCCGGGCGGTGCAGCGTGCTCTCCAGGCCTCGCAGCTCCTCCAGGCCGCTCCAGGCGGCTCCGGGCCCGGCTCCAGCCAGCCTCCAGCTGTGCGCGCCGCACGGCCCGGCTGCGCTCCGGGGGCCCCCCTGCTCCGCTCGGCTCGCCTGGCTTTGTTGTGGGTGACTCAGCCGAGCCGTTCCGAGTCGCGCCGAAAGGAGCCGAGCCGACCGCGGGAGGAGCGGAGGGGGTAGTGGAGGGGGAGGGGGGGGGGGGCGCGGAGCGCGGGAGGAGAGGCGGCGGCGGGCGGCAGCAGTTTAGTGAACTCTGGGCAGCCGGTGGGTTCGGATGCAAGCGGCCGGCTAGGCACTCGGGCAGCGCTGCGCTGTGGGGCCTCCTGCCTACCGTGTCGCGTCGTGTGGGGGTTTGCGTCAACGCGTGCCACTGCCATCCCCCTCGGTTCCCATTCCGCCGTCGCTCGCGTGTGTGTGTGTGTGCTTGTGTGTGTGTATGTGTCCGCCTGGCTGACAAAAGGATTACGGTCAGGGGGACGAGGTGATAACGGTGCGATATGTACTACCTGCGGTGATTACAGGCGTGTGATAAGCGCCCTCCCCGAGGACGTTCCGCACCGACCGGATTACCATCATGGTGAGTGCTTAACGCGCCCTTAAGCAGCAGCGGAGTACAGCCGCAGGGGTGGCTCTCTCTCTGGAGGACCTCTGGAGCCTCCAGTGCCCTCCTCCAGGCCCGCGGCGGCCTCCAGTGACACTTGCAGCAGCGCATCAGGTCCGCCCCCCCGCGGAGACAACAGGGTGTGCTGGAGAGTCGATGCTGGAGGGAAGTCCGTCTATAGGGGCACGCCACCGCCGCGCTAGAGAGACGCGAGCCTGTGCCGCCGCGTTAGAGAGACGCGAGCCCCGTACCGTTACGGGTCCGAGAGCAGATGCAGCGCCCCGCGCGGTACCGCACGGCACCGGCCGCAGCCGGCGCGCGCGCCTCTGCCTCGGTGCGCCCAAGATTTCGCGTATTGCTTTCAATGGACGCGTCCCTCCCTTTTATGTGAGCTTACAATAGCAACGGAGCTCACTCACTGGGTGCGCGTCCTCCTGTCGGGGGCTCCGGCCGGGGGGCCCCGGAGGGCACGCCTGACGAGGTGTCACTGTGTGCAGTGCACCTGCGGGGGCAGGCCGCCCGCACGGCGGCGGCCGCACGCGGGCTGCCTACCCGACAGGCGCTGTCCCTGTCGCACACGTGGGGTGCTCCGCAAGGCAGAGAGAGAGAGGGAGAAATGAGTGACAAAGAGAGAGAGACTGGCAGAGAGAGAGAGATGAGGAACTGACAGAGAGAGAGAGAGAGAGACGAAGAGGAGAGAGAAATACCAGAGAGAGAGAGAGACCGACAGAGAGAGTGAGAGTGACTGACAGTGTGAGAGAGGGAGAGAAATGAGTGACTGGTAGAGAAAGAAAGAGAGAGACAGAGAGGGGGTTACGCGAGCTTACGAGGGGTTCGGAGTCGCCCTTCTGGCGCAGCGCGCCTGTCCACTTGGCTGTACATACAGTTTTCCGGAACGACTCCCCGCCTCCACTTCCAGCGCTTCCAGCGCTCCGGGCTGGACACATCTCATTGCACATCGGGGCGCGGCGGCAGCGGCGGTGACACGGAGGGGGAAAAGGGAAGCAAGCTTGGCTCGCTCTGAATAGGGAGCCTTGCCCTCCCCCCCCCCCCTCTCTCTCTCTCCGGGGACCTGGGGGGGCGTCAGGCAGGGTATACGGGCGGCTGGGCGCATGTGTAGACCCCCCCCCCCCTCACCCTCTCTTGCTCCAACCCTTTGGAGCGCCAGAAATTCATCAACTCCGCTTCTCTGCTGGAACTGGCACTGCGTTGTTAGAAGTGGCGGCGGCCTCCCAGGAAAACTCGTCAAAGTGAGGTGCAACCTTCGGCACCGCGGTGCATGTGACCCCGCCGCGCATGTGTGTGTGTGTGCGTGTGTGTGTGTGCGTGCACCCGCGCCAGAGTGATTGTGTTAACGAGCCCCCCCCCCCCCCCCCCTCAGTGCAATGGCTGTCTCCCGCGAGTCCCGCACGAGGAGGAAGAAAAACGTTTTCTTGAAAAGAATAGTACTGTACACAAACCGTTTGGTTACCGCCCGGGCCCGGCCAGCCGTCTGCCAGCCCGCGGCAGACGCGCTGACACACACCTCGCGGGCTGCCGCCGCGACTGCGGCGGCGGCGGGAGGGAAAGAGAAAGAAAGAGAGAGAGAGAGAGAGAGAGAGAGAGAGAGAGAGGGGGGGGGGGCAGATAGCGTAGTGCGATTGTTTGCAACGATGCCAACTCGTCAGGATGGCCGAGCGGTCTAAGGCGCTGCGTTCAGGTCGCAGTCCACTTCTGTGGGCGTGGGTTCGAATCCCACTTCTGACACGAGCTTTTTCTTGCGACTTTAGATCGCACGATCCGGTTTACAGCGATGGAAAAAAAAACGAAATGTTATTAGTACCGCGTCTCTTTGTGGTCAACTCGTCAGGATGGCCGAGCGGTCTAAGGCGCTGCGTTCAGGTCGCAGTCCACTTCTGTGGGCGTGGGTTCGAATCCCACTTCTGACACAATATTTTCTTTTTCTTCATTATTTTTTTATTTATTTTTTGGGGTGGGTGTGACACCGACATTAAATACAGACAGAAGTTAACGGGATATCGACTGGACGCGACCAGCGCCGTGAATGAAGCTCCCTTTCCCTGTTATTTCCGTTCGTGGGGACCGGCGCGCGCCGTGCCCCATTCATGACCGCCGTCGTACCTGCCTTACTGCGGCAGCGCTTGACGGACCGGCGGAAGGACCTGCATATAGGACTGGCAGGACGCGGGGCAGGACGCGGGGCCGGGCGGGGCGGCCGAGGCGACAGGCGACGCGGCCCCAGGACCTGCATCGTAATGCAGCCGCCGCGGGCCGCCACACCACGCCACGCCACGCCCACCGCGGCCCCCGCTGCAGCAGCGGCGTTGTGAGGACCCCTCGGGCATATTCATAGAGAGACCGCGCCGCTAGTACATATGCGATCGGGGGAGTAAAGGCACACACGTCAGCGCGCGCCCGGTGCGTATATAGTACACACACATGCGTGCACACACACACACACACACACGGTGAATGCACCGCCCGCGTGGGACTGACCGCAGTGTGTCAGCACCGCGACGTCCGCAAACGTTTCCTCTCTCTCTCTCTCTCTCTCTCTCTCTCTCTCTCTCTCTCTCTCCTCTCCCCTCTCTCTCTCTCTCTCTCTCTCTCTCTCTCTCTCTCTCTCTCTCTCTCACACACACCTCCACACCCTTCCCTCTGTGCTCGCGCTATAAAAGTGTGTGTGCGTGTTTCCGAACGGCCGGGCGTCACAGGACAGAGAGGTAAGGTAGGTGGCGGCGGCGGCGGCGGTGTGCATTTACACACAATACCGGTGAGTAGCGTGGGGCCTCCGGGGAGGTTGCGGCGGCCGCGTCCGAGGTGCGCCGTCGCCGCCCCCACGACGCCGAGGTGTCCACAGAGGAGGTTAGGTTAGGCCGGCACGGCGCCGCACAGCCGCGGCGAGCAGGTGGTAGACGATGCTGCTGGGGGTCTTGTTAGCGCCGGCTGCGTCCGCCCGCAAACAAACAGAGAGAGAGAGAGAGAGAGAGAGAGAGAGAGAGAGGAGATGGGCGTCTTTCCAAACACACCACCAAAACGCACCGCCGGCCCAAGAACCAGCCGGGGAGGCCGATGGCGAGAGGAGGCGCAGGCGGCCGGAAGCGTCCGGTCGTGTGCGGGGATGAAATCAGAGGGGCTTCAAACAGCAGGAGCGCGAGAGAGGCAGGGAGAGACGGACAGACCGACACAGAGGGAATGAGAGAGAGAGAGAGAGAGAGAGAGAGAGAGAGGCAACGACGGGTGTATAACGTGCACACGAGGCGCCACCACCGCGTCCGTGCCGTCGCACTGTTTGTTTTCCGTCCGTGTGTGTGTGTGTGTGTGTGTGTGTGGAGTGGGCCCCCCCCCCCCCTTATGCAGGTGTCTCCTAGAGCATTCCAACTGGTAGTGCGGCCCACTAATCCATGTTTCTTTCTTGTTGTTGTTGTTCTTTTTCCTCATTTCCCCGTCGTAAGGCTCTCAAGCGGAGCCTTTAGGTTTTAATTCGATGCATTTTAAAACGCATCGGGCACATATGAAGCCTGGCTATCTTGTGTGTGTGTGTGTGTGTGTGTGTGTGTGTGTGTGTCGGAGGTGTCCTCGCCGTCCCTGCTGTTGGTGCCGGTGGCGTGCGCCTTGGGCTTGACTCCTCTTCCTCCTCCTCTCCTCCTCCTCCTCCTCTCCCTCTCCTCCTCCTCCCTCGCCTCCTCCTCCGGGCCTTGGAAGTCTTATCGGTGATATCAGCTCTCGGCGGCCGCGGCGCTGCTGCTGCTGCACCGCACACACACACACACACACACACACACACACACACGGCGTCTTCGGCACGGTATAACATATCACGCGTGGCGCGCCGTTATGCACTGAGACATGTGTGGTACACACATACACGCTTGCTGTGGCGCTCTAATGTGGCGTGACGCGGGAGAGTGTAGTGCCCCCCCCCCCTCCCCTTCTCGCCTCCTCTCCAGCTGACACCCCTACTCCCCCCTCCACCACCCCTCCTCCATGTGACAAAGCAGCCGTCATGAGACGGCGCGACAACCAGACCAGCCTCGGCGGCAGCGGCCCCTCCGACGAACAGACAGACAGGCAGTCAGGCGGACAGACACCTAGGAGACGCCGCCGCCGCCGCCGCCGCCGCCGCCGTGGTGGGTATCTTGATGGTGGCGGCGGAGAGATAAATGAACCATTTTTCAAGTAAGAGCACCCCGGACAGCGCCTGCGAGTGCCGGGGTAGGCAGTCCCGGCCGACGGGCGCGCGGAGGCGGAGGCCGCGGCTGCTTACCCGCACGGCGCCGCCAGGCCGGCCGGGCGTCCTGCCGCGCTGCGCTGCTGTCCCCCCCCCCCTCCCCCCTCCCCCTCCCATTCTTTTATTTCGCTTGCAGCGGAGTCGACCGTCAAAGGGCTTCGCTTCATGCAGACGGAGGGGGGAGGGGGGGGGGCTGCTCTTGTTGAACGGAGTCACGGGAGGGGTACCGGCACTGGCTGCTGCTGCTGCCGCCGCTGCTGCTGCTGCTGCCGCCGCTGCTGCTGCCGCCGCTGCATCTCGCCTCGCACCGTTCCACCTCCGGTGTCCCGGTGCTGGCCGCGCCGCCGCCGCCACCACAAAAAGAAACACAAGAACACGGACGTGTGCGGGAGGGACGGAGAGAGATAGTGGGGGAGGGAGAGAGAGAGAGGGGGGATCTTGGTTCGTGCGGGTGGTACTGCGGGGTGGGGGGAGGGGGAGGAGGGGAGTGGGGGGCAAGGTGCATGCGCCATGCGCCGAGGACGAGAACGGGTAACGAACGACGCCCACGCTGTGGCCGTGTTCATGTCATCATAGAGACAATCTCAGGATCTCTCTTTCTCTCTCTTCTCCCTCTCCCTCTTTCTCTCCTCTTCGTCCTCTTACAGTAAACATCACAAAAATAATTGCCCCGAAAAATCTTTTTTTTAAAACACACCAAAAACAATTTTGCTCCACGCAGACAAACTTTTTTATTTTTATTTTTACAATTTTTGTTATGTCTTATAGGAGAGGAGGGCACTTACTGCTGTTCATCATGTGCGTTACTGCGGCGGCGGTGCGGCGTCGTGACGTTGGAGTGAGTGAGATGCGTTTGCGGCGCGCGGTGCCGCGGTGCGGGCGTGAGCGCGACAGAGTGAGAGACAGGCGGAGAGGGTCTCTGTCCGGCCGGTGCCGCGGTGCCCCATGGGTCCTCTCCTCTCCGTGCCGCACCGTGCCGCACCGTGCCGCACCGTGCCCCCGGAGTCTAGCGGTGCTCTCACCGCGGTCCCTGCAGAACCACCGCCACCAGCACCGCGGGGTCTCTCGCCGCCGCCGCCGCCAGAGCAAACAGTTACAGTTATGGAAAACGACAGGGAAGGAAGCGGGAGGGCGACCGCAGAGCGGGGGGCCGCGGGGGGCCGCGGGGGGCCGCGGGGGCCCAGCCAGCCGAGCACGATCCGCCGTCATCAGAGCCTCCACCATGACCGCGCCGAGATCCGTCAGACGGCCCGCCAATCTGCGTGGCCGTGGGGGCGGCGCCCCCTCACCCCGCCCCCCCCCCTCCCCGCTGCTCGTGCTTCCCTTGGCCCTGCCCTGGCCTGCCTGCCTCTGGCCCTGGACCTCCCTCCTGCCAGGACGCAGGCGGCGCAGCCCGGCGCAGCCAGCCGGCGTTGCGTCCCGTCCTGGTGCATTAGCGTCAATGTCACTTCCCGGTGCATTTTATATTCTCATCTCTCTCTCTTTCTCTCTCTCTCTCTCTCTCTCTCTCTCTCTCTCTCCCCGACTCTCTATCCCTATCTCTCTCATACTCATTACCGGTGCCGGGAGGGTGACAGAGACGGAGCGGGCCCGGCGCGCACGGCCTTCTGTAAGGACCTCAGTCAATGTCGCGTGTCGTTGCGATAGGGATGCCGTCGCCGGGCGCTGGTCTGCTCCGGCTGGAAAACACTCCACTCCAGCAGCGGGGCTCCTCCAGGCGCTCCAGCAGAGAGAGAAAGAGAGAGAGAGAGAAGAACGATTCGCTAATCTGATGACCTCATATTGCGTCGAAAACGAAAGTGATGATCTGAATCGCAGGACGTCGGTGGCGTGAGGACAGGAAGAGTGCCGACTTGGCCAGGGGGCCGCGCCCGTGTCGGCACGCCCCCCCCGCCGCTTACGCCACGCCGCGCCACGCCCCCTCGGCCGCCTCTCTGCCTTCTGCCCTTTTGTGATTTCCGCTTTTCCACACCGTCATGGCCGCGCCGCCGCTTTCCCGCGGGGCTGCAGCTGCAGCCGTCTGCTTTGCTTCACCCGAATAAATCTCACTGTGCATGTATACGTTTATTGTATTTTACGAATCCCGCGTGACGTCACGTGTTATCTGTCATCTCGCCCACCGTGTGTGTGTGTGTGTGTGTCTTGGCGAAACAACTCCTTGCTGCGCTTAGAACACAGCAGCAGCAGCAGCAGCCGAGTATGTAACTGCTGTGCCGAAGAGCTTTTAGTACGCGTCGTGACAGAGTTTCGAAACGTTTCGCTCGCCGGCTGTTCGTCAGAGCATTGTGTGTGTGGCTGGCGGGCGGCGGCGGCGGCGGGTGGCGGCGGCGGCGGCGCCGGGCGGCGTGGGCGGTGCGCGCGCACACTCCCAACAGGATAACGAGGGTGTCGGAGGCGGCGGCGCGCGTGTTTTCGGCAGTGTAGGAGAAGGCGCGGGGTCCCCCGCCGTGCCGGGGGTCCTCCGGCCGCCGGCCCGCCGGCCTCCCGGTCCATCCCCGGCCAGGTACACGTCGGCCAGGTAGCAGCACAGGGTGCGCCGCGCTGGTTGGTCCCTGCGTCCGAGGGTTACTTGCACGGGTAGAGGATTCCCCGTCTCTGTCCCTCCCCGCTGCGGAGAGCCTATAGGAGTGAGAGAGAGAGAGGAGACGGTCCTCCTGAATGGACTGCTGCTGCTGCTGCTGCTGCTGGTGCTGCTTGTGCAGGTGCGCTCATCAAACAGCGCACACACCCTGCCTGCGCTCCAGCGGCGGCGTCGGCAGTCACTTCATAGAGAGCGAGTAAGCCGGGCCACAAATCTGAAAAATTCTCCGCGTTGCTGCTCCCCTTCTAAAAAAATAAATGCCGATGGTGCAGCCGTGCCGTGCAGAGGGGGGGGGGGGGAGGGTGGCCTCGGGCCCTCGCGATGGCTCTCTAGAAGCGCCGCGGCAAGGGCACGGCGTGGCGCGGCGTGGCGCGGCGCAGTGGGGAGGCCTCGGAAACGCAGCAGCTCCGTTCTCAAATTAACATGCCGATATATATATTTCGGGTGCGACTGCAGCTGCAGCTGCCGCCGCCGCCGCTCTTCGTTGTTTCGGCTCGCCGCTGCTGTGCCGTGCGGCGCTGCAGGTAGACTTCCGCTGAATCGGCGCGGTGGCAGCGGCGGCTGCGGCGGCAGCGGTGGTGGTAGTGGTGCCGCCCCGTAGCATAAATCTTTGTTGGCCATTGTGCGCTCTGCTGCGGATTCGAAGTGTGTGGGAGAATTCTGGGCTCCTCTTCCCTCTCCCCTCCTCCTCCTCCTCCTCCTCCTCCTCCTCCTCCTCCTCCTCCTCCTCCTCCTCCTCCTCCTCCTCCTCCTGCCTCCAGCTTCTCGTCGTTGTCGGGCCTCGCCGCGGTATTTGCCAGCCAGAGGTCTCCTACAGAGCGCGTGCACATGATGTTTGGTCGTGCACAGCCGCGCCCCCCGGCAGCGGCGGCGGCGGCGTCAGTCCACGTCAGTCGACGTGCTCCCAGCAGACAATCGTCATTACACACACGCACACACACACACACACACACGCACGTCAGCAGATGCACGTCGTACTGCGTCACACTGCGTTCGGCATCACTGTGTACAAATTATTTTTAAAATTTTTGCTGAATGTTTGTGACCCGTCGTGATGGTGGTCGTGGTGGTGGTGGTGGTGGTGGCGTGAAAGCTCTTGCAGGGGTACACAGTATACCCGCTACCCGCTACCGCGGGTGGAGGGTGTTTGTTGCTGCGTTCCTAACGCTATCAGCAGGCGCGCCGCTCGCGGGGGGGAAAAGTGTCGGTCGCGGGGCGTTGCGTAGGAGAGGCGAGGAGACTTTCACAGGTGGCGGACGCGCCGTGCGCGGCCACGCACGCGTCACGCTACGGGCCGTCACGCAGTCCACACACACACACGCGCGCGCGCGCGTGCGCAGGGTGGTGATACGGCGCGCGGACCCGCCAAGGAAAGCGTGCGGTGCGCCTGTGCTGTGTGTACTCTCATAATATAATTGAAGCCTTAATTACCTTCCATAAGACTTTTTTTTTTTTTTTTTTGCGCCGCCGCCGCCGCCGCCGCACCGCCTCTCGGAGTCGCAACGACGTTATATATATCTGCCGCACACTTATTTGGTGTCGATCTCGGTTTTCGCGGATATGTTAAATTTCGGGTCGTCATTGCGGGTGTTTCGATCGCACGTCTGTCGCAATGTCACTGTTTTTTTTTTGTCTTTTTTTTACGCCCCACGCGCGTCACGCGTGGCCGCGCGCCGTGATGTGCGTGGAAACGCGCGCGAAATCGCCATTTAGACGTGGATACAGCATCGGACGCACGCGTCCAGCGGCGGCGGCGGAGTGAAGCAGGAGAGCAATAAATATATCGCTTTGCGCGCAATGTTTCGAATACCCCCGTTCAAAATTAAATGAAACGACAAAAATGGTCAAAAACGCAAAAGTTTTCAAACATTTTTTTAAAATTTTTTTTGTAATTTTTTGTTGTTGAAATTTTAAAAAATTTTCATGCTAAATGGATCATTTTTGAGTAAAAATAATGGTTTTGATTCGGATTTATTATTTTTCATCCGCTGGAGTGTATGTATAGTAGTCTAGACCGATATCAGCGCATTGCGTTGGAAAGTGACGCATGGGAATCCGACGCCCCAGATACCAGAGATGCAGCGGCAGCAGCAGTGCCTTTGTGTGGTGGTAGTATCAGCAGGGGGTCTTATCTTCTGCTGCCCTTGTTGTTGTTGTTGTGGTGCGTGATGTTGTTGTTGTTGTTGTTGTACGCAAAGTAACTCGCGCGGGCTGCAGCAGACGACACGACGAGTCCCTTATTCCCAGATGACGCGGCGCGATGCTGCAGATGCACGTGGCAGAGCAGCGGCCGCAGCAGCGTGGCCATGTGATATCCAGGACGTTTAGAGATTTGTGGCCACACGAGAGAGAGATGTGTGTGTGTGTTTCTCTCCAATTAAACGCGTTTTCTCTCCTGTTCCAGGTGAGCGGGCTCAGGTTGGCTTGTCGTGAGTACACGCGCTGTACACAGTTGTGCTGTGTATTGTCCGGGTCCTGGACGCGCCGCTTATTGCTTTGGTCGGCGGCTGCTACTGCTACTATTTCCGTCGATTGCGAGGTGTAAGTCGTCCTCAGGCGTCGCGGCGGTGGCGGCGGGCGTCGCGAGTGACGTCACAACCGGTCGCTGATGCTGCATAAGCCGTGCCGCTGCGCCGCGCCGCGCCGCCGCCGCCGCCTGCCGCTGAAATAATCTCCATCCCGGATCCTGATCACGTAGGAGAGGGCCTCGGTGGGGGAGAGCAGGGTAAGTGTGCCCGGCCGCGCGCCCGGCCCGCCTGCCCGCCTGCCAGCCTGCCCGCCTGCCCGCCTGCCCGCCTGCCCGGGGAGATCTCCACTAATTGGGGGCTCTCCGGCGTGGGGGTGACGTCATGAGAGGCTTTGTGCCGAAAACGGCACCCTCCGCCCAAATAATTACATTGAGCCCTCGAAAAAAAAGTAAAATAATAACGTACACCGTTTTGCAGGTGCACTAACTTACACTTTCTCATACCCGTTATCGATTTTCGTTTTCGTTCTGGAACCGATTATATGCTCGAGTACAAAATCAAATTCGTATTTTTTTTTTTTTTTGGTGCAGATATGAGCTCTTACGGTGGCATACAGGTATTAGCGTAATAATTGTGGTCGTGCCCTGATAACGGGAGAAGGGTCCGGGGGTGATAGCGAGACGTAAACTAGGCCGAACGCAGCTGTTGGCAGGGCGCCCGCGGCAGGATTAGGGGGCGCTATCGTGTGCGGCGCGGTCCCCGAGGTGACCGGGTCACAGCGGCATCGAGTATTCATGGGAGCCCTCGTGTGTTTGCCCCGGGTCGAGTGGTGCGCGGGCGGCAGGGGCGTTGCAGGTTGGAGAGGAGGAGGAGGAGGAGGAGAAGGGGGGGGGGGGGGAGCACCGCTGGGCCACGCTGACGACGACCCAGTCCGCCAGAAAGGGCTGTGTTCACTGAACAGGCTCGCGGAGCGGTAGCGCGGAGCGGCAGCCGGGAGGGAAGACGGTCAAACGGGTAGGCCGGCGGATAGACAGACAGACAGACAGACGGACTGCGGCTCCGTGGGCTCGCGGAGCAACAGAACAGAGTCCCTTCTGACTGCACCACATGGAGCCTTGCCCCCCCCCCCCCCTCTCTCTCTCTCTCTCTCTCTCTCTCTCTCTGACGCCCCCCCCCCCCCTCCCTCTCCCCCAGAGCCGGTGGGTCTCGTCTCGGAGTGATGACCTTTACGCACGGCTGGCTTGTTTCATGCTTCCGGACCGACTCGCTGTACCCGTCCTCGTCGCACTCGCGGACCGGTCCGTGAGGTGCGAGAGAGACGGAGAGTGGGAGTTGGGCGGGCGAGCGCTCGCGCGCGGACGCGGCCCCGCTGCTCGGTACCTCCCGACGGTCGGCACAGGCACCACAGGCACCGACAGGGCTCCGGATCCTCTCTCTCTGTCTCTCTCTCTCAGTCTCTCTCTCTCTCTCCCTCTCTCTCTCTCCCTCTCTCCCTCTCTCTCTCCTCTCTCTCTCTCTCTCTCTCTCTCTCTCTCTCTCTCTCTCTCTCTCTCTCCTGAGGACCTGCGGGGTCACTTGCGCCCGCCGCAGCAGTCGCGACCGCACCGGCCCGCCGGCGGGTATCAAGTAGATTAAGGCCCGCGCGGGTTCACCTGGCCCCCAAAAACGGCGCGCGCGTTAAAATAAAAATCTCGAATTAAAAAAAAAAACAAACATTAAAATAAATGCGGCACGGCGCCCGTCGGGTAGGCAGCCGCGGCCACTGCAGCGCAGGCGCGTCGTGCGGGCCGGCCTACCCCGGCGGTGGCAGGCGCCGTGGGCGCTGCTCCGCAGTCGGTACGAGTCCGCCGGCCGGGTCCGCGGTGCCCGCTGCTCCCCGCGTGGATGACCCACTTGGATGTGACTTACGGCCGGGTCCGCCCGCCCGCCTGCCTGCCTGCCTGCCTGCCTGCCTGCCTGCCTGCCTGCCTGCCTGCCTGCCCGGGCTCCGGGGCTTAACTACGTGCGCGCCGCGCCACGAACTTGACCCCGTCCACTCCGTCACTCACCTGGACGGCGGCGGCGGCGGCGGAGCGCGGAGCGCGGACCTTAGCGAGAGTGGAAAGTCTTTAGCCACGAGCCGAGGGCAGCTAAGCCGAGGGCTGCGGGGTCCTTTCTGCGGTGCCAGCGGTGCGCCGCCCATCCCATTGCGTGCTGCACAGAACGCAAGGGACCCCTCCCCCCCTCCCGCCTCCTCCTCCCCTCTGCCTCACCTCCTCGCCGTTTCGCAGCGGCCCTCCCCCAATTTGCTCGCAGCGCCATCGTCTAAGTCTCCTGTGTCCCCGTCTCTCTCCGCTCTCTCTCTCTCTCTCTCTCTCTCTCTCTCTCTCTCTCTCTCTCTCCTTTCTCTCCCTGCTAATCTCCGTCTCTCTTTCTTCGTCCGGTCGCACAGCACCAAGGGGGGCTCACTCACCACGCTGCTCGCACGTGTGATTTCATTTTGCCATCGACCCCTCTGGATAAAGGTCACTTTTTTTCTGTCGCCGCTCTTTGTTACCCCGTCGCGGGCACGACGATATGGTCGGAGGTGAGGCGTCCCTGCGCCGTCATGGTCCCCGTGCCGTGTCGTGCCGTGCACGTGTCGTGCCGTGCCGCCGCGGCCACCTAGCGGACCTGTGCCACACGAGTGCAGCTGCAGAGCTGCTTCATTTGGCTCCTAATGAGGTCGTGACAGGCCGCTCAAAACACGACCCAGGCCGCGGGCCGCCAGAGCCGAGGTAATCTCCAGGTAACTCGGGGGTAATGCCGAGTTAATCTCCAGGTAACTCGAGGGTAATCTTGAGGTAACTGCAGGCGGGGTAACCGGAGGGTAATACCGAGGTAACGGGAGGGTAATGCCGAGGTAACTCGAGGGCAATGTCGAGGTAATTTGAGGGTAATGCCGAGGTACCTCAAGGGTAACTCGAGGTAACTTTGGAATGTAAACACAGAGGTAACCTCGGGGTAATTCGGAGGGGAGGGTAATCCCCCCCGCCGGGGCCCCTATCCACCGACGACGGAGAGCGCTGCCGCCGCCGCCGGGGCTTGCGCGGCCGCAGAGCAGCGCCTTAGCATAATTTCTCATAGTGTGGGAAATTTCTCATGAGGACGTGGGCGGTGGCGGCGGTGGCGGCGGCGGTGGCGGCGGCGGCGGCGGCGGCTGAGTTCGTGTGGGGCGTCCGCGAGCGTTTCTCCCCCCGAATGGCGGCGTCTGCGGCGGCGGCGGTACGAAAGGCTTTCACGTGGCTGCAAGTAATGCGTTCCGTGCGATATATTTCGTGTGGCCGCAGTGCCGCGTGCCGACCGCTAGGAGCTTTGTGGTACTGTGTGTGCGCAGCCCCCTCAGCCAGCACCAGCTGCAGCAGCTGCAGGCCAGTCTGCCGTGTCTGACAGCGTCTTATCGAGCTGCTCGCGGGCCGCGGCGGAGAGCTTTCGGAGCGCCGCTGTAAGAGCGCCGCATTGGGAGGTCAAGCAGTGCGTGTTGCTGGTGAGCGCCGCACCCGCCACACTCCGCGACGCTCGTCGCTGGTTGACACGTAGGACCGACACACACACACACACACACACAAACACACACACACTCTTACCTCACTGCTCTAATTACCTCGCAAATGATCCGCTTATTTTTATCGAGGGCGTGGCGGGGCGTGGCGGCCCAGAGGCTGCTGCTGCAGCGGCGGCGGCGGACTCCCGTCTGCTGCTGACGGTGATAATGAGCGTTTGCAGTGCGGCGGCTAAGATTAGAAAACCTGCTCCTCTTCTCCTGCGCTCGCTCTCTCATTAACACGTTTTGCAGAAAAGAGTATAAAAGGCGTTTGTGAGTGCGGCTGCAGCGGCGGCTGCAGCGGCGGCGGGTTCGCTGCACTGCAGTGTGCACCGCGGCGGCGGCTGTAGCGGCACGCTGTTGCCTCTCCGCGATGTCTCTGTCAGCCGCTGGGAGTGGTCCCTAATACGGCTGCTGGCTGCTGCCTCTAAACACTGTCTCGTCGCTTATGCAGATGAGCCGCTCGCCAGCACGCACACACACACACACACACACGTCTGGACGTTCGACTCCGGGAGGAGGAGGGTGAGGAGACGATTTGTGTTATGGCTAGCTGAGCCGGCCCCGCCGGCTGCCGGGAGGGACCGGTGGGAGGTCTTTCTGGACCCAGGAGTGCGCAGGTCAGTGCCGGGCCATGTCAGTAGTGTAGACCGTGTGTGTGTGTGCGTGTGTCTGTGTGTGTGTGTGTGTGAGTAGGTTCGTCGCGCGGCGCTTCGAAAAGTAGTAAGAGGCGGCCGGGCCCTGCCGGCCGGGTGCGTATCCGCCATAATGGGTACTAATACTCGGCGGCCAGCAACATTTATGCGTTTGGCCCCGCCGCCGCACGGTGGGCCGTCCGCCGAGAGGCCCAGGAGGGGTTCTTACGCCATCCTCTCTCTCCCCCCCCTCTCTCTCTCTCTCTCTCTCTCTCTCTCTCTCTGTCTGTCTCTCCATCACACACACACACACAACGTGTCTGCACGGTACACACAAACTGTTGAACAAACTGCACGCACACTAACGCGCACACACGTATACACACAGATGCCGAAAGAGGAAAACATGACAGATGAGCGGAAGCTGCGCTTACGGGAGGGGAGGCGCCTTTCGGCAGCTCTGGCGAGCTTTCCCGGTGTGTGTGTGTGTGTGTGTGTGTGTGTGTGTGTGTGAGGCAGGCGGTGATGGCTAAGGGAGGGGGTTGAGGGTGGGGTGAGGACGAGGTTATGATTAGAAGGGAAAAACGTGAAAAGGGCGCTGTGGAAGGTCACGGGGTATGGTGGTGGCGGAGGCTGGTGCACTCGCGGGGGACCCCGCCACCAGCCAGCCAGCCAGCCAGCCAGCCAGCCAGTCAGCCAGCCAGGCCTCAGCTCAGCGGCTCGGCCGCGGCCGCTGCTCGCCGGCCGAGAGGGACCGAACCGACCCAGTCACGAAGTGAGCACGAATGCAGTGCAGCGCAACGCTCTCCCCGCCTTCTCTTTGTGCCCTTTCCGTGGCCGCGACTCTCTCTCTCTCTCTCTCTCTCTGCCCGGGCACCTTGGTGCCATCCCCGCGTCCGGCTGCCTGCTCTGTGCTAGATAAATATGTATTCCGGTCGTATTGTGATGCGCCCCGACTCCGGATTTGGGTTCGGACCCTTAAGAAACGGCAGTGGAGGAGTGACAGGGGGGCGGGGGCGGGGCGAGGAGGCGAAGGGTCGCGCGGGCGTCGTCGGCGGCGCGTTGCCCAACGCTAGCGCACCACATGAGACCCACGACCTGAGCCAGCAGCAGCAGCCGGCCGCCGCAGCCGCCGCCGCCACGCCCCGGCGACTAAGAGGACACGGCGGCAGCAAAAGGCTCTCGGATAGAATCGCCTCCGCACACCGCGACCGGTCGACACACACCGCGCGACAGCGGCGACAGACGGCCGGCGCACCACACGGTGCAGTTCCACAGAACTGCGTGCGTGTGCGTGCGTGTGCGAGCGTGTGCGAGCGTGTGCGTGAGGCTGCCGTGGGTATTGGAGAGTGATTATCTCTGAGGGCGAGGCGTGCGGCTCCCACGCGCACGCGGGGTCCGGCGGCGGCGGCGGTCAGGTCCCCCCCCTGTGAGCATCCAGACGCGAGGCCGCCGATGGGACCAATAACGTCCCAGGCCATTATGTGTCGGGCCCGCGGGGCCTCGCCTGTGTGGCGGGCAGCCCGCAGCACACGGCCTGCATCTCTCTCTCTATCGCAGTCTCTCTCTCTCTCTCTCTCTCTCTCGCAGTCTCTCTCTCTCTCCCTCCCGCCCTAGCACCTCCTTGCCTGCCCCCATCCTTGTCCCACACCACACCCCCACTAATGAAGCGGTCCGCTCTGCTGCCCCCACACTCTTGTGCAACACACACACACACACACACACATTTGGAACGGTGTGTTCAAACACAGAGTGCCGCTCGGCGCGACGCCACCAGCCGCCTCTGACCGAACCGTTCGCCCACAGAGACGCTGCATTGGGCGAGGCTCCCGTCCTTCTTTCTCTCTCTCTCTCTCTCTCCCTCTTCCCTTGTAGGGCAGCCGCGACATCTGCCCGCGCGTATTGCCGTAACCTGATTGGCGGGCGGCAGTGCAACGGCAAGTGTGTTGGTGTGTTTATGGGCCCGGATGCGCGTTAAGAACGCCTCGCTCGGCGCCTCCCCGCGCCGCGCCTGACCTAGGCCAACCCGATCCCCTGCCAGCCAGCAGCCGCACCACAGCATATTGGGCTCAGGGTCGCTCTACATGCATACGCCGTGATGACAAGGCGGGGCGTGGCGAAGAGAGAGAGAGAGAGAGAGAGAGAGAGAGAGGGGGGAGGGACCCTGGCAGACGCCCCCGGCCGGAGGAAGCAGGCCCCGACGGTTCGCCACTTCCGGAAGCGCCCAGCAGTATCTTACGGGTGGCCGGCCGGCCGATCGGCGGAAGGTCTGGTGAGGTGAGCCGCAGCGCCGCCTGTCGGCCGGAGCGTGAAGTCACGCCGTGTCGCAGTCACAACCAGATCGGCCCCACACGTCCGCCGCCGTCCACTTGAAGCACTAAATCTACACTGCCGCTCCAATCGGGGAGGGACGGCGGGACGCGGGACGGCGTTCGTCCACAATGGGGGCTCGCGTCGGCGACGGCGTCGTCAGGCGGCCCGTCGCGTCGCCGTCGAGCTCAACTGGCGCAGCAGTCGTCCGGCCCGCCCAGCGAGCGCCTGCCGGGTAGGCCAGCCCGCACGGCAGGCGTGCGCGGCGGAGCCCGCATTGCCTACCCTCCCGGCGCTACTATGTACCCAGGCCTGCCGTCCGCGAACATGAGCGCGCGGACACACACACACACATGTGGGAACACAGAGGAAACCGCAGAAACAGCAAAACCGTGGCCTAATGGTGTAAAAGCCCCGAAGCCAGAACGTAATTCCATTTTAAACCCGCACCCCTCGCTCGCGGGTATGGGTGGTGTTGGGACGTCAGGTTATGTCAGTGACACCGCGCTTTAGCCGGCTCTGCCCCTGCCGGGGCTACGCGGCGGCGGGGGGGGGGGGGGGGGGGGGGGGTGGGGGGGCTGCCGATGTGCCGCGGGGCTGCGGGGGCCGCCGCCGGGCCGCCGCCGGGCCGGGCCCCTCCGCAGGTACCGGTTTGGCCTGCCTGCCCGGGTGTTGGTGTGCAGCCGGCCAGGCAGGCTGCCAACAGCGGCGGCGGCGGCGGCGGAGGCAGCGGCGGCAAGGCCGAACAAATGCACACAGCAGGCGGCGTGCGCCTCGCACGCACCCGCGGCCCGGATCAGCCCAGGGCTGGCGCTGCGCCGCGCCGCCGTGCCCCGCTGCACCGACTGACTCCCCGCTCCGCCGCCGCTGCCGCCGCTCGCCACCGCCTCTCTTTGTCTCACCGCCTGCTAGCCTGCCCGCTCATTGCCTTGCAGCGTGCACAAAATTCCGTTGTTGCAAACCGTCCCTTTTTTCTTCTTTTTCTTTTCGAGCGATTTAATATGCATCCATCGCGCGCAAGCACCGCCGCCGCCGCCGCCGTCACCGCCGCCAACATTAACATATTGAACGCGGTGCTGCCAACCTGCTGGTGCTGCATAGGTCAGCACGAGCAGTTCGCGGATAACGGCGAGTGTGTGTGAGAGAGAGAGAGAGAGAGGGAGTGTGTGTGAGAGAGAGCGATGCGATAGTGTGGGCGCGCAGGTTGTCAGCGCTGGGCCGGCACGTGCCTTGCGTCAGGCGCGTGACGTCACACCGTGATCAGCGTGCGCCGCGGGAGTCGGACGCACGACGCCGCACCGGCTGGTATTTGAACCCGCGGCGGCTGCTTGGTTTTCAGGGAGGAGAGCCGGCGACCGTCGGCTTACTAAGCGCTCGCGTCGCGCGCTGCCCCTTCCCCTCCTCCCCCCCTCCCCCCCCCCCCCCCTCATCTCCTCCACCTCGTGCCCCCCTGCGCACACCCGAAGTGGGTCAACTGCACTCAATGGGCGCGAGCATAGAAACCCTGCAAACCAACGTGAGAACGCTGACCGGAGGAGGGGGGGGGGGGAGGGCACGGGGGCACGGGGTCACGAGCGGGGGAGGGAGTGAGAGAGAGAGAGGGAGGGAGGTGTGGGAGGGAGTGAGAGAGAGGGGCAGGGAGGTGTGGGAGGGTGACAACCTCCCTACCCGTTCTGCAGGCCGGGCTGCGCTCTTGACGGAAGCCGTTTTAAAAGTCATGACTGCGTGTACTGCTGTCGCGGGTTCGAGTACCACCGCTCGCTCCCGCCCTCATTGCTCGGGGGGGCCACACGTCCGGTTTTTGTGGCGTGGCTCTGAGCAGGAAGGCGCCGCCTGTGCGGCCTCACTCGCTCTCTGACCCCCTCGGGCAGCGCGGGAGGCGGCGGGGGGGCTTCGCCTTCGCCGCGCCGGCAGACGAGTTGCCCGGTTACGTGCACGGCGCGGAAAGCGTAAGTGTTGGCACAGTGCACACCCTGGATATGACAAGTAAATTATACGCCGCACACACACACACGCGCGCGCCTCTAGCGCGGCACCCAAACACCTAGTTATCGAAAGTGACGCGCCACGCGGCTGTCAAGCGTCAAGATCTCTTGGATGCTCCTCACGCGGCCAACACACACACACGAGTTTTTAATGTTTTTATTATTTTTTTCGTCTTCGCTGCAGAGCAACACGCATAGACGGTTGGAAAATCCTGCGCCGGTGTGGTGGTCTCTTTTTATCAGCGTTGCTGCTGTGATACAGGACCTTGAACGAGAGGAGCACCTCCACCACCGCCGCTGGGGCTGCCGCGGCACGGCACCGTTTGGCAGCCGGTCCGCCTGAAGGTTGGTTTAAAGTTAGTAGTTGGTCCGACGGTGTTGCGTGAGCCCGCGTGCAGGCGGTGCGGCGGCCGGCAGACAGCGCCAGCCCCGCCGCCGCACAAGACACACCGCTGCACTCGCGTTTAATAGCCATCTTCCTGTCCTTGGGATTCCCTTGCCTTCATGACGGGATGCGCGCGTCCATGTCATTAGACGGCGACGCCGCAGACGAGAAGGACAATCACTGCGAAACACGGAATGGCGGAGGGGAAAAAAAAATGTCGTGTCAGAAGTGGGATTCGAACCCACGCCCACAGAAGTGGACTGCGACCTGAACGCAGCGCCTTAGACCGCTCGGCCATCCTGACCTGTTGATGAAGTGAAGCCGCGGTGGTAATAACTTTGTAATTTTTATAACGATTTGATGCTCCCAAGTCGGAAGAAAAAGTTCGTGTCAGAAGTGGGATTCGAACCCACGCCCACAGAAGTGGACTGCGACCTGAACGCAGCGCCTTAGACCGCTCGGCCATCCTGACTTGCTGGGTTACGCCGCGCTGTTGCCGGGTCTGTTGGCTGAGCGCTGCTATCGCAGGTCGACCCATCATTGCGCGGCGAGGCAGACCGAGAGGCGACAATGTCTCGTGTGCGAGCGGGACGGGGCGATGTTGGCTCAGCGCGGACGAGAAGGGGAGGGAGTGAGAGAGGCAGAGGGGAAGCGGAAAGGCGACCGCGCGCACAAAGTTGAAAATAGACGCAGCGTTGAAATCCTGAAATTGTTGCACCCCCCCCCCCCTCACACACATAGAACACACGCACACACGCTCGCCCTGCGTCTGTGTGAACCAGTTCCCTAGGAACAGGTGTGTCTTGTCGCGTCTAGGCCTCTCTGTGTGTGTGTGTGTGTGTGTGTGTGTGTGTGTGTGTGTGTGTGTGTGTGTGGCACGGTGCAGGGCTAGGGCTGCTAGGGCGGGTGATTCACGGGGTTCCGTGGCATTGGGACCGCTGCTCTACTTGGCACTACTCGCCCTTCTCTCTCTCTCTCTCTCTCTCTCTCTCTCTCTCTCTCTCTCTCTCTCTCTCTCTCTCTTAGTGAGTGCGACCACACCCTCCCTGTTGCCGGGGCACCCCCACACTGCCAGGGTTAGACCTCTGCAAGGGCCAAGGAGGGAGGGGGCGTCCGTTTGTTGTCAAGGCCCACACGGGACTGTACTACCATACCGCTCGGGTCGAGCCTCTTGTTATCTCACAAAGAGTGACCGCCCGCCGCTCAACGCCAAGGGAAAATAGCCTTCAAGTCAAAGATAAAAATTATTTATTTTTGAACTGAAGCTTCAAACGCGTTTGAGACGCTGGAAACACTTTCCACGACGATACTCTATACTACTGTACTCCTTCGTATTTGTTTTCATATTCATACGGTCGAAAATGGGTGTCATTTTCCAATTTACCGCGCTCGCATGCACCCGCGCCCGGGTCGTTGTCAGCCTGGGGGGCCCGCAGCAGGCTGCACGCACGCACGCACACACACACGCACGTCACGCAACGCCAATTAACGCGTTCGATTTGTAATAACAGTGATGAAGTGGCTCAACGCTAAGTGGTCAAGTGCTCACTTTGGGCGGCGCGCTCCCTGCCCGCTCCGCCAGCCCTGCGACACGCGCGCGTTCGTCGTCCGCTACTCCTCGCTCGTCGTCTGCCGCTCTTTAAGCCCGTTTCATTCAATTTCGTTGTTGTTTTTTGGGGTGCAGCTCGGGAGGAGCGCGGCCTTGATACGCGACAGCGGCGGCGGCGGCGGCGCCCTCCTAATTTATATCCGGGCCGAATCCGCTCGGGGGGATGTGATGGAAAGGCGGCGCTGAAAGCGGCTCGGGTGCCGCGGGCCGCCGCCGGTAGAGGGCGTGAGCGGCGTCACAGCCACCCGTCCGTCCGCCCGCCGCTGCCTTCCCGAAATATTTCCTCTGAAAACAACGGGGGGGAAAGGTTGCCCCCCAATTTCAGACGGCGCCGCCACCGCCGCCGCCGCCGCGAGTTGGAACGGAAATATCCTTTCGGAAAATGGGTCTCTCCTCACGTTCGGCGCGGCGGCGGCGGAGACTGCATGACGGCGGCGGGGGCGGAGGACATGGCGACGGCATTTCGGAATCGGAGCGCCCCAGCAGGGCGATTCCGAACACTGACTCTCTCTCTCTCGCGCGCTCCTACGGAGCACCCCACGAATGCGACAGAGACAGCGCTATACGAAAGCGGCGGCGGCGCCTCGGGGGTCACCCGGCCGCGGTTGTGACGTTATTTGTGGACCGATGTGACCTTTCATGGTGCCGCCGCGCGCGAAAGTCTCCCCTCCTCGCTGTCGGGCTGCTGGACACGCCGGCGGCGGCCGCTGATCGGGCCGAGGGTCCCTGCCGCCGCCGCCGCCGCCGCCACTTACGACTTTGGTTCTGCAGCAGCGGTTTCCTTATTCTTTCATGTCGCCCTGAGCGGGTGAAAGGGAGAAGGGACCGACGGCGGCGGCGGCGGCGGCTTTGAAGGGCCCTCAACGGCGCCGTGCTGACCGCCGTGTCACCGCCGTGTCCGATAGAAGAGCATTTACCGACCCCAACTGCAGCGGAGGCGGCGGTGAGTGCCCGGGCCAGGCCCGAGGCGGCAGGCAGCGGGCGGCGCTGTGAATGTTTCAGCGGGCGGTGCGGCGCGGCTGCGGGCCGACGTTTAATTGGATGAGCGCCGCGGACTGACAGGAGGGGACTTGGGCGACAACCTGCGGATGGTACGTGGAGCATGGCTCCCGATAGTTACACTCCACCGCAATCGTGTCCATGACGCCGTGCCGCGCGGTGCCGCGGGAAGTTATGGCGCCCGGGGTATATTCATGACTCGGTCGAAAACTTCCGCGCGCGCGCGCGCGAACGAGCGCCCCTCTCTCTTTTTTTACGACGCGGGGCCGAAAAGAAGAAAAAAAATTCAAAGAGGAAGAAGTTTCCTGCAAAAAAAAAAAAACCGGGGCAGTCTGTGTGGCGAGGCGTTGCCGGTGCGGCGGCCTCCGCTGTGATGTAAGGGAGGGGAGGAGGGAGGGGAGGCAGCGCCCAGCTGTCCGCGCCCGGCACCAGGGTCCATGACGCCCGGTGCACTCTCCACGACAAGAGGCGCCATGAGCTCCCGATACACACGCCTATGCAACGTGAAGGGGAACCCCCACCTTAAAATCTAATTCAGATTCTGAATTTCAAATTTCCCATAATTGTCTTCGTTATAATGTGCACGGCACTATACTACAGCCGCGGAAGAAAAAAATAAACGTACAGTTACCTCATCCCAAATCTCCTTGTCCCCCACCAAAACAAAGCGACTTTAATAAATATTCGTAATTTGTTTTTAAAGAAAATAAAGTAAGGGATCGAGGGAATAGCACCAGAGGAGAGTGTTACGGTACCCGTGTGCATGTGTGTGTGGCTCTGTGGCGCTGTCCGAGCCCGTGTGTGTGTGTGTGTGTGTGAGTTAGTCACTGGGATGCCATCCCAGCGCGGTGGCGTTGCTTAGGGTCAAGTTTAATTGGTAATTAGAGGGGGAAGTAATGGCGGTGGCCACCTGGAGAAGGCGGTGCCATCGCTGGAGAACAGCAGGCGCGCGTTGGTTCCAGCAGTTCCTCCAGCCGGCGGTGGTGTCTATCGTGGCTGCGAAGTTTCTGGAGGAGGAGGAGGCGGCATCGAAGCCGCCGCGTCGTTCCACGAGGTCTTTATGGACCGTTGTTGTTGCTGCGGTGGCGGTGCAAGGAGAGGACCCGTTTGAAAAACGCGCGCCGCGCACCGAGAGGAGTATGAGAAATATGGCCGACGAGGCGGCGGTGGCGTTGGGGCTGGCTGGCGGTGGGAACGGCGCCGGGGAAGAGCCCACGGCCCGCGGTGGCGGTGCGGCGCGTGCTGCGGGTGCGAGAGAGACGGCGGCAGGTGCGCAGGGGGCCGCCGTGTCACCGGAAGATTCAGATTCAATTTGGGAGGTGAACGGACGGAATAATTATCACGGGCGGCGGTGCGCGGGGAGAGGAGGCGCGCGGTCTTAGAGTCGTAATTGTAGGAGGGGGCGCGCTGGAGAGAGCACGCAGCAGCTGTCTCTCTCGCACCGCGAAGGGGGCGCCGCACGAGTGCGACAGAGACAGAGCGACGTCCCTATTGAGCCTGCAGCTGCCGGGGGGGACAATAACTCGACGCGGTGGTGCTCAGCCCGCGGCAGCCTACCCTTCTGACGCGGCACGTTCGTCTCCCGGCGCTGCGGCTGTTTTGTCGTCTGCTGTGCATAGCGGTTCGGCCGACGACCAAATTGGTCCACTCACGGTTCGAGTCGTGACCGACTGCCGCTGCAGAAGGGAGGCGGGCAAAGCTTGCTATCTGCGCGGGGACCTGCGGGACCTCCAGGGACCTCCCGGGACCTCCCGGCCGTGGCGAGGCGGCGGCGAGGCGGCCAGGAGTCGTGCCGAAGTGCCGAGGCTCTGATCTCTGAGGATGTGAGGAGGCGGGATGCTCCCGTACAGCTGTAGTACCCTGTACATAATGTCCTGCAGTACTTTGTAATACTTCTGTAATGCCTAAGGAAAATGATTAAAAAAAAAGACGTCTTAATGGACCTAGACATTTAAAAGAGGGCTTAGAGTGCTCAAAAATGTCTGCACATTGTAAACCAGTAGAACTACTGGACCTGTGATACATACTACAACAGCTGTAGTACCCTGTCCACAGAATCTCGGAGTGAATCGCCCCTTGGATGCACCACGTTCTGATGCATGTCGTCCCTGTGTGTTTCAGGTGAGCGAGGCGTTGCTTCTCCAGGGCGCCGTGCGGAGTACTGCAGGGCAGGTGTGACGAGCTCAATACGCATCTGCCGTGGCCCAGTTATTTTAGCACGCGTGCGTGGTCAGTGCGGTCGCACACATGCGGGCTGCTGCTCTCTCTCTCTCTCTCTCTGTGAGCGTCCTGTATTCATGACCGTCAACATACTAAAAAAAACATACAAACACGGCCTGTTGGCATTAGCAGAAAGACGCCGGAGACACGGAGGTTTTGCCACCGCAAGAGGAGGAGGAGGGCTGCAGCATTATATTCGATCAATTTGCCGGCGAGTGGAAAACAATCAAGTTTGCGGGCCTGGAGCTGCGTCGGATGTTACAGAAGAGACGGCCCTGTTGTTGTGTCGGTGTTGTCTGTCTGTGGTTTGCGGTGTGCGTGCGTGTGTGCCTGTCCGTGTGTGTGTGTGTGTGCGCGCCGGCTGGCGTGTCTGGTCCAGGCAGCACCTGCCGCCCGTCTGCTAAACTGCTCTTCGGCCTCGGATACCCCTCTCTTGGACCCCGGCCGGTCGGGGGTCCGGCCTCCTGGCGGGGGAGGAGGGCGAGGAGGAGGAGGAGGGCGGGGGGCTGTCTGAAGGGCAGTAAGGGTCCAGCCAGACCCCAGAGCGCGCGTGTCTGGTGCCCCACCACCAGCAGCTGGGGGGAACGCCGAGAAAAATAATTTTTAGAAACCCGCATCGTAAGGTCGGAAAAATAGTTCGTTTCTTGGCATTCTCGGAGTAGCCTACTTCGTCCCGATACGCTGAACATTGTGCTCGGGGCCCCCCTGGCGGCGGCCGACGTGTGGAAGTGAGCTCGGCTTGAGCGGCCACAACTGTCAGCGCAGGTAATTGCATGGAGTGCACCGATCGGCAGTGACGTTATGTCACCCGATCCGGCGGCACGGGCAGCGGTGGCGCGGCGGCGGAGGCTGGCCTGGAAACCCAACGCCGGAAACTGTGTCGCACCTGTGGGTCCTCCGAGAAGTCCTCCGAGAGGTCCTCCCCGAGGTCCCGCAGCGTAGTGCCCCGTCCTCTGGCCGCGCTCTGACCGGATGTGGGGGAAAGGCGCGTCCTTGGGCCCCACTTCTCGCCTCCGCCCCGCCGCCGCTGCAGCAGCGTCAGCCGCTGCATCGTCTTTACCTGGCGTTACGGCAGCGCCGCTGGTTATTATTATCCCGGGGGCTTTCGCGGGAGAGGAGCGGCAAGGAATCCACGAAAGAATGCACGGGGGATGCGCGGCGGGCGGGTTCCGGAATTTCAGCGGGGGTCGAAGAGGAGGTATGTGAGCGACGCGGGCGGCGACTGCGGGGATAGGAAACTCGTCGCACGAGGCAGCAGTTCCCCGGGTCCCCCGTCGTCAGGGTGGCATTGGATGTGGGTCTGTTTGGCGCTACCGGGCAAACAGCGCGAACTCAATTCCAGTTCCAATACCAGTGAATGTGTGTGAGAGAGACAGGGAGAGTTTGAGGAAGCGAGAGGGGGACCGCGGTGCTGTTTGATGAAGCTCTTGCCAAACTCTAACAGGGGTAGCGCCGTCACTCGGCGAGATTACACGCCTGCGGCACCCGCGGTGCCCCGCCACGCCACGCCCTGACCCAGTTTACCTCGCCAAAGGCTCGGGCAAATTAATAAAGCCCCTTGAAGCTTGGTCATTATATTGGGTCCGCGGGGAGCCGAGGCGAGAGAGAGACAGACAGACGAAAGCAGAAGCGCCTTCTGTCATTATAGGCAGTGCAGAACCGGGCAATATTATCACCCCATTTGACTGCAACGATGTGCGCGGGGGGGGGGGGGGGGTTGCGGGCACTACCTTATGTATAAGAAGGAGAGAGAGGGAGAGAGAGAGATAGGGTGAGCAAACCGTCGTGCCGGTCGAAAGACACAGAAGTACACGCGCGTGTTCCGTACGGTCCAGTGCTTTCCTGCGGCCCCATAATGTTACAGGAGCACACAACACACCACCTAGAACAGCAGCGCGGGCCCGTTGTGTTCCGCGTTTCGTATCGCGAAAGTGAAAATAAAGCGTCGGCCTCGTTATTTATACGAATATAAGACTATGTATTGTGATGCAGACTGCGAATAATCCGCGCGCGGGGGCCGCGAGGCGGCGGGCGGCGTCACGCGTTCTGCGCCGGCGTGGCCAGCGTTACGGGGACTGTCGTCATACAAGGCGGAAGGCACATCCTTCCCTCTCTCTCTCTCTCTCTAGCAGCAACACCCCGCTGCAACTCACCCACCCTCAGGGCGGGCTGCGTGTCGTGCGGAGGGTGGCGAGGGGTTTGACACACTTGTCGGATATAGGGGAGGGAGGGGAGGGGTGCGGCCCTGTTGCGCGCTCCCTTCGCATGCACACAGCGGAGTCAGCACCTCCGGTAGATGCGTGTGTGTGTGTGTGTGTGCGTGCAGAGGGGTGAAATGGGGTTGGTCCGCGAGGCACACACACGACACACACTGGTTCCCATGATTATTCCGTCGCGTTATATATATATGTATACAGAGTGGATCACGCACGGACGGCGTTCGGTTTTCAGTCGGTGATCGGATTATTGCATCGATACGGTCTTCGTCTCATTTAATCATAGCATCGGACAGATTAGCGTCGGACGAACTCGACAGTTATTGAGTCCACTCCGGATTACCCTGATTTCTCTCTGCGGATTACACCGATTTACCTCTAGATTGGCCCAATATTTTCCGTGGGCCACCGATAATTTTTTTCTTCAGATCTCGGAGTTAGTGTCTTCTAATTTTTTAAAAAAATAATTGCCTGATCATCGCTGGATTTTTTTTCTTCAAAATGATTATTTTCTGAAATTTTCCAGAGTGGTTATTATTATGCCACCATGAGTGCAGAAGAGAGAGAGAGAGAGAGAGAGAGCACGCTGATAGGGGAGCCGTTCCCAGGCGGACACGCCCTTCCCTTCCCCTCTCGCTTCCCTCTGGCGCCGCCGGGCAGCGCCGCATCGCACCCCGCATTGTTCACTCCCCATCGATCGCTTTTGTACTTTGCATTTCGAGAGCGGCGGGAGAGCAGTTTTAGGTTATAGGGGAGGTTCGCACCGCCGCCATCTGCTCTCTCCGGAGGATTCGGAAAGGAGTAGTGCACCCACTGCTGCTGCGCCGTGCGGCCGGACGCGGTGGAATATAAGTATAATCCAATATATAATATAATCCGATATATAATATAATCCAATATGTATACTATAATGTGACCGGCCGGTAGGATGTAAAGCGGCCGATGGCTGACAGACGTGGCGTCCCCGCGCGCGGCCTGCGCCCACTAACTTGCACTTTTCCCTCATTTGCAAGTCCAAGGCCCCCCCCTGCGCTGGCCTAGCCGGGCACGCCGCCGGTGCTACCGTGCGGCAAGAAAGCAAAAGCCGACCAACCAACTAGATCGAGCTGCGGTCAGTGCAAGCAGAACCATCAGGCGTTCGCTCGCTTCATGTCTTTTTTCTTCCAACTTTCTTTTTTGTAAGTGTTTTAAAATTTAATTCTTTTTTTTTTGCGTTTGTATTTTTTTCCTTTATACCCCGGCCGTGGTGTGCGTCGCATAGACGCGTTGAGCTCTCGGCGGCGCCGCGTGGATGAATAGGGAGATAACGAGGGGGAGAGGGGTGCTGGCTATCTTGTAGGAGGGGAGGATGGTCGTCGCGTGGCCGCCGCGTGGCCGCCGCCGGTCCGTTCACACGCATACATCGTCCCGATTTGAGTGTAACTCGACGTCGTCGGCGAGAAGGGGACGACGTGACCGCGCGGCCCGCCCTGTCCCTTTGCACCGCTTTGCACCTCTGGCTCTGGGGGGCACCGTGTGGGCGCCCACCACGGCGCGCCGCGACACCTCCGGAATAAATTTTGCATATTTGGAGGGACACGACGGGACGACCGTGTCGCATAGGCCTCGCTGCTGCAACGGCTCCGCGCCGCCCGCAAGCATGCGCGGGTCAGTGCGGCGGCGGCGGCGCTCGGAGCACGGCGCTTCCCAAACCGCGGCGACACCCTTCCCTCTTCCTCCCCCACGCCGATCGCCCGTCCCGCCGCCGCAGCAGCAGCAGCAGCAGCTCCCACGCCGTCCCATCGCTGCACTGCGGCATCCGGAGACGCCCCCCACCACCACCGACCCCTCCTCCTCCTGCTGCTGCAACAAACCAAACCACGCGCCAAAAGCGCTGCCTACTCTAGTTGGCTCCGCGGAGAAAAGTCCGGGGAGTGGCGGAGGAAGCGGTTGCCGCTCTGTTCACCGCGCCGCCGCTGTGGTCTGTTTGTTCCGATGCGGCGACAGCGCCGCATTGTCTGCGCGGATCCCGTGCGGAGCGGCGCATCGCGCGGAGACGCGGCCCGCGAAAGCGGAAGTCCCCTCGGTCCGTTCCTGCTGCCGGTTGTGTACCATTGGGGCCCAGAAGTAGGAAGGCTCCGAGGATCTGTGGCGCGGTCGCCTCGGCAGCACGACGCCGGCAGGACACGCAGCAACACGCTCTCCTAATAAAGAATTAACCCGCATTCGGCCACGCATGCGGGCGGCGGCGCGGCGCCCCGCCGCCGCCGGCTGCTCCGTGAATCATGTGGCATTTGACTGGGCCCCGACCGACGGCCGCGAGTCACGAGCCCCTCTGCTGTGTTTGCTCTTGCACTTGTTCCCCCCGCTGCTGCTGCTGCTCTGGTTCTTGTCGCTGCGCTGTCCTCGGCGCAGGGCGTACTCCTTTCCCAATGGGGCGGGATTTCGTTACCGAGAAGCGCAGCGGTGGTTACCGGCGGGAGGAGCGGTCTAGCATGACCTTGCTGCAGCGGGCGCTTAGGGCCGGCAGTCAGCCGTGCCAGCAGCCCCGCCGAGTGCAGGGTCATTGCCACTCCTATCATCGCCACGGACTTCAATACTACTTTCTGCCGTCTTGTTTTCTTTTTGCTTCGCGCCGCAGCAGACGGGGGAGAAGAAGAAGAGGAAGAAAATGAGATTGTTCTCTTCGATCAAGGCTGAGTTTGCTCAAGGAGTACCCCGGAAGATCCCCCTCCACTCTCCTCTCTGCGGATAAGACTTTTGTCTCAGAAACGGAGTCGTCGCCACCATTAATTTCGGCGCAAACCTCTCTCTCTCTCTGGGCGAGCGACTACTGCCGTCGCCATGTCCGCGTCTCGATATATCGTGATTATTATCACGTCCGCGGTCCTGGAAATAATGATGTGTTTTGGGGTTGTACAGTGCGGCACCAGCTGGTGTCGGGCTCCTTTGATGGCACCCGCTTATTACCAGCGGCTCCCCGACACCCCTCCCGGCCACCACAGGTGTCAATGAGGCTTCGATATCGCGCGCTCCCCCATTAGACGGTGCCCGGAGGGGAGGTGACGGCGGAGGTCACAGAGGGGTGAGCCAGAGGGGGCAGCCGCGCCATGCCGTGCTGTGAGCCTCAGTCGCTTACTGCTTATCGCTGGAACACAGAAACGTTTGACAGTAAAAAGCCCCCGCTTGAGCCACATTCATTAACCTTTGGCGGTGCCGCTCGCGCGGCCGGCCCCTCCCCTTCCTCTGCGCGCGGCCATTTCACTTTTCTGAATTGGTCAATCCGGCGGTGGCGGGCGCAAACTCGGTGTGCCGTGAGCTGCGCCGCGGCGTGACTAGAAACTCGTCTAGGCTGGATCTAGGACAATAGGCCCTCTCGCCCGCCGGGCCCTCCCGCCCACCCACAAGCACTGACGCGCCTACACTGCCATAACGACGCAAACACGCCCCGGCCCGCCACCTCGCGGACGCGAAAATGAAACAAAATGTATCTCTACCTGTTTGCGTGAAGTTTGTGCAAATGTCTCGCTTCATTGACGGCCACTTTCCTGGTGCTCATCACGACGCGCCCGGGCGATAGCGCACCCTCGTCGCACACGTAGAGCGAGGGGCCGCCGGCGGCCCGAGAGTAAATGTGTGTGTAATTGGGCCATTTACGTGCGGCAAACGGGCGGCGGTGTCGGAGGCGGCCAGAAGGCGGCCGCAGGGGCCACCTCACACCGCCAGCGGGGCGGCCAGCAGGGGCCCTTGCGTCACCAGCCCGGCTCCCGCTCACACCCTCCCCGCGAACATTTGCTGCTGCCGGCAGTCGCGCGGGTCTGCATTTCGAATGCGGTGTCGGGGTGGGAAAAAAATTACAAAAAAAAATAATTCGATTTTTCATGCCACCCGCCTCCGGGCGAAAGGATCTAGTGTGAACTACACCGTAAAACTACAGTTAAACTGTAGTTTTTACGGATTAATGTAGTAACACTGCAGGAAAAAGGACAAGATAATTGAGACAGTGTGGATTTTTCCATACGTCAACAACAGTGCAATACAAAAGGACTACAGTTTTGGCACCGTAGTTTTAACTGTAGTTCGTCCGCGGAAAATATGACATTATTATACGTCCACGAGGAAAAGTGGAAAAGGAGTGTGCACAATGCCCGCGGCGTGCAGCCGGCCGTTTGCTCAGGGTCGCGGATGCCTGCTGGGGGGCGAGTTTCGGTCGGCCGGCCGGCTGGCCGCCGGGGTGTTGGTCGGAAGGTCACGGCCGGCTTATCAGCGGGCCGTATCACACGCCGTGGCACGCGGAGGGTGGCGCGGTGACGTCAGCCGTGACGTCACACACCCCTGCCCCGGGGGGGGTAGTCGTGACGTCACGAGTATTGACCGTGTTTATGTATGTTGTATGAGTGTGTTTCTCCAGACGGTGGTGGTGGTGGTTAGGCGGCGGGCGGGCGGTCTGCCGAGGGCACGCCGTGCGGCGGTGGCGTCGTCTGCTGTGGACCGGAAGCAGATATCGCCGGGCTGCTGCCTCGAGCGGCCGCCGCCGCCTCCTTTCCGAGAAGAACACGGTCGTCTCCGTCGGGAACGCCGCCGCCGCTGCCCTCTGTAACTGTGATGCCGCCGCCGCCGCTGCTGCCGCGTGGGGGAATATCTCTGCCGCTTCACGCCACCACACCGCGATGACGCCGCCTGTGACAATCTCAGTGTCAGCCAGCCCTTTGCTATGTCTGTGTCTGTGTGTGTGTGCACTGCTACAACTCTACTACATGACACCATATGACGATTGCTGCTGGGGAGAAGAAGCACAAGTTTATTGGCTCCGAGGCCGTTTCACTTGCAGCCCCTCCCCACCCCGCCTCTCTCCTGTACTCGTCACGCCCCACAGTGCAGGTGGTCCTCCCTCCCCCCTCCCCTCCCTCCAACTCCCCCTCCTCTCCGCCCCACCCCCTCCCCGTCACCTTTATCCCGTATAGTCGTGGGGCGGTGCGCACCTTCTGTTCTTATGATAATAACCTCCTAAACGCACATATTTCTATTTACCGGCTATGACTAGGAGGATCAGACAGGAAAAGAGAGAGAGAGAGATGGGAACAGAGAGAGAGAGAGAGGGAGAGGGGGGGGGGTCAATGCCAGCTGTTATCGCCCCCGCCATCGCCCATCATCTCCGAGGCCCGAGGGCTGCGTGCGTGGCCGCGGCGCACCGCTGCTGGCCGTCTCTCTCGCACTTGCGTCAGGCGCGGACACCTCTGCGCTCACCTCTCTCTCTCTCTCTCACTCTCGAGCTCCGGACGCGGCCCGCGTCGTGCCAACCTGGGGGGCCTGGCTGTGCCGGCCGACTCCCTTCAACACATCACGTCGGCGTATGCAATGAGCGTAACAGTCCGGACGGAACGGAACGGGGGGGCACAGTATGAAGAGTGTTCCACTCGTGTTCCATTCGTGTTCCATTCGCGGCGCGCCCCCCGCCGGCCCCGTGTTTGGCGGTAGCGGCGGCGTTATGTGGAGCAGACCGTCCCGCCATAATTGGCGGTCGCGGAGAATCAATAAAGATGTGAGCGGCGCGATGATTGAGTATGAGAAACTCACCTGTTTGCAGGTACGTTGACCCCCGCGGCGGCGGCTGCCGGAGCCTGCCCCGCCTACCCAGCCGGCACGGCGGGGCCTGCTCGCCGTGCGCTCTCTGTAGGTAGGTCACATTGTGTGCCTTGGAGCTGCGGCGCGGGGGACGTCTGCGATTGTGTTGGTATTCCTGTTCCATATATATATATATATATATATATATATATATATATATATATATATATATATATGTATCGCTCTCGGCAAGACTAACTCGGAGAGACGCCGCCAGATCGCGGTGCAGCAGCAGCAGCAGCGCCCTCCAGGAGGACGAGACCGAGTGAATGAAAAAGCGGACCGTGTTTTCAGAGCGCAATGACTTGTCGGATAAGTGTTTGCCCGATTCAAGGCTGCAAAAGGGACGGGGCAGAAACGGAGAGAGAGGGGGGGCGCGAGAGAGAAAGAGAGAGAGAGGGGAGGGGGAGGGGGGCTCGGTCGGAGCGTGACATCATAAATGGGTATACCAGGCAGAAGAAAAGGGGAAGACAATTACGCCGAGATCCGAGCGCCTTTTGCTCCGCAGATAGACGAGGAGGGGCGGAGCCGAGCCCTGCGGCCCGCTGGAACATCTGCTTGACAACTGTTGGCGCCTGACGAGCCGGCTACCGTGCAGTCCGGCCCAAAAAAAAGCGGGGAAAATCCATCAGGGAGTTTTCATCCAGGAAATTTTTGCGTGTTCCGGATTTAAAAAAAATACTACGCTGGCGACTTGGGTGGTCTTAGTGAAACGCCAGCAGCAGCCTCACTCCGTACGTTACTTACTGAGAAGCCGGCGGGCCGCGGTGTGGGATATCTGCCCTAGGATCGTGTGTGTACAGGCCACACCGTGCGCGTTTACAGTTTAGATTGTACCGCAATATGGCGGCGACGACGGCGGCTTGCAGACGTTTACTGTGTCCCCTGAGCAGCGGGCAGCAGGACGGGTAGGTAGGTAGGTACTGTAGGTAGGTGCCGCTACCTTCTCTCGCACACAGCGCCTTGGATCTGCGGTGTGTGTGTGTGTGTGCGTGTGTGTGTGCGCGTGTACGTACGGCGGTGTGCAACTTTCTTTTGTCACTCGAGAAGCACGGCCCTTGCTCGGTGTCAAGGTAAAAGTGACACAGATCAGCATTCAGCGTGTCGCGGTGGCGGCCGGTGGTTGCGGCTTACGGGTCACCCTAGCCTTCCTCCGCTCTGTGTGTGTGTGTGTGTGTGTGTGTGAGTGTGTGTGTGTGGTATCGGTGGCTCCCATCTTCGTTGCCGCATGAAAGCGTCTCTTATTACGGTGCACATTGTCCATCCCCATAGGATCAGGCGCCATGTGTATACCGAGCCATGCGTGAACGCGACAAAAGGGCGCTCTCGAATATACATAAACAGCAAGCAGGCGCACACGTGGAGAGTGACACGGACGCTGCGTTTGGCCGCCCGGCTGACCTAAATAACAAAGGAGGGGAGTGGTGTGTGTGTGTGTGTGTGGGGGGGGGGGAATTATTTTAAAAAGTGTGCGGACGTCCAGCAAAGAATCCCGGCCGTTCGATGAGATGGAAGGGGATGGCTCAATGGGCATTCCCGATGATGACCGAAAGTGGAAAGTGCCGCGCGGGAGCTCGGTATGAGAAATACCGATGTACCATCGGAACCTAACCTCCAAACCGACGGGCTTGCGTATTTGGGCGCGTGGGCCGTGCCGTGGTGCCCTGCCGTGCCGGCCGCGGGGAGGAGCGGGCCATGAATGGGACCGCCGCCGCTCTTCCGCGTGGGAATCCGAGGCCGGTAATCGCACCAGTTGAGGGAATGTTATGGCACCGGCATGGAAAGTGCGTCAGCGAGCGTCCGCAGCGCAGCCCGGCCGACAACGGACGCACGGGCCGACAGACCGCGTTCCCTGCGCTCCGGCCCCGCCCTCCGACACTGTCACTTTTGAGGGGACGCCGGCTCAACTACCTTGGCCTTCCCGGCCGACGTGCCACTACAAAAGACGCGCAAAGGCAAAAGCACTTTCTCTGCCGGCCTTTATGTGGAGCAAGTGAACATGATTCTTGCCTTAGGGCACCGACGACGACCACGGCGGTGGCCTCATGTTGCCTACACTGTGCGCTTCCGCCTTGCTTCTGAAACGGACACATGTTTTATTTTTTTTCGGAATTTTCGTCTACGCCGCATGAAAATTACGTTTGAATTACAGGAAGTGTGTGTCAGCCGCGCGTCGTGTCGGGCACTCCAGGCCGCGTGATGCTGTCATCGGCCGTCACATGCACTCCGGCCGTGCAGTGCCCTTGGCTGGTCATCCACTATTCCGTTCATTCATAATTCCACTCATTCACGATGCCATTCATTCATGCACGAGTCCATTCGTGAGCTCGCACAAATTCATGATTCCATTTATTCGTCACTAATTCCATCTATTCATTAATGTGTTTCCTGGAGAGTCCGCGGGAGGAGAGGAGGATTCTGACAGGACCCTTCTCGCAGGAGGACCACTGTCCCTTTCCGGTGGCGTTGCGTCATGCGGCGCAGGGTGCCCGCTGCTCCAGGCGCCGGTGAGGGGGGCCTTATGTTGCTGTTGTTCTTTCTTCTCGTCTTCTTTCTTTTTTGAGGCGAAACGATCGAGACGATGCGAAAAGGGAGGGCTGAGCGAGAGAGAGAGAGAGAGAGAGAGAGAGAGGGACAGAGGGAGACCATCTTTTGGTTCGCTTTGACTCGGCCCGCCGCCGCCACTGATATGTTCGGCGAAGGGCGAAGGAAGAGAGGAAACGCAGACGAAAAGGGGGCGAATGCGCAGTGGAGCAAAAAGTAGAAGAAGAAGAAGAAAAGAAGGATGGGAAAAAATGATATGGCGCTGAGTCAACTCTCTGCAGCAGCACCAAGCAGGTTGGGACACGCAGCGTTGGCCGACGCTCCCTGCGTGGCTATGGCGGGCGCGGCCGGCGGCGAGGTGTTGCCGGCGCGGGTCCCATCGGCAGAATGCTGATAATGGTTACAGTAATTACAACAAGCCCCTGTTCCTGCACGTGTCGGCATCCCCCGCGGGCGGCAGCTCCGATACAGTATGAGCTTTTCATTAAGGTTATTATTATTGTTATTATTATTATTGAGACCCGCGGAGTAAAAACGTGAAAAATATCGTCTTGGCGGACGCCGACCCGGCGGCGGCGGCGGTGTGACGGAGTAGTGTCGGGGAGTATCGCCGCGTGATCTGCAGTCACGGCACTCCGGGTGGACGCGGCGCCGACGTCGCGTGACATAACGCCGAGGATACGTTCCCTTGGATTTCCGATGGTCGCGAGGCAGGCGGTGAGCAACGGCGGCGGCGGTGGTGGTGGCAGCGTCAGGACGGTACCTGCCTACCTGCCCCGACGGCGGCCGGCCGGCGGGTACCCGGCGGTGGGTACCCGGGGGGCTGGCTACGGGCAAGCACGCGCTGAGGCTGTCCCGTCTGGAGATGTGTCCGAGATTGTGTGCTTATACAGGGAGCAGGGCTGGGGGGAGGGCCGCGGCGGGCGGGCGGCAGACAGTGGCGTAGGGGACCTCGGGGCACGCGGCACCGGCGGTGGCAGCGCGTCCAACACGTGACCCACTTCTGCTGTGTGAATTTCTTCAAGCTGCTGCCACCGCCGCTGCATTTGGAGGTGTGACGGCGTGGCCCGGGCGACGGTGGCGGCGGCGGCGGCGGCGCGCGCGTGACGCGCGACTCGCACGCTTCGCTTGTCGCCCGCCTTATGAGTTCGCAATTTTCCATACCGTCCTTCACGGTCCGCCGCCGCCGCCGCCCTCGCGGCCGTGCCGAAACGAAACATGACGATTATTACGCGTGTGCCCTCTTGTTTGATCGTGACCGGGTTGCGTCACGCCGCCGCGTGTCTTCTGCTCTGCTTGACCAGGCCGCCGCTGTTGTTGCGACGCCGTGACGGCGGCGGCGGCGGCGGCGGCGGGGGGGGCGCCCCGGAGCGCATCCTGAACCGCCGCCGCCGCCGCTGCTTCCCGGTGCCGCGGGGGCGGCCTCCCCGCGCCCCTCGCCACGCCGATCTGAGCTGGAAATCAGAAATTGAACCGCGAGCGTTGCGCCGCGCCGCCCGCGGTGGGGTCCTGGGGCTCCTGGCCCGTCTCGGCGGGGCTCCGCTCCGAGCGTGCCGGCCGGCCGGGCGCCCATGCGTGTTCATAAGGCCGTGCGAACCCTCTCCGCACTGCTGCTGGAATGGATGGCACCGGAAGGGCGGTAGCGGCGGTAGCGGTGGTAGCGGCGGCGGTAGTAGCAGCAGCAGCGGCGGCGGCCAGACCATTCATTGCATCACGCAGACGCAATGGCTCTCTGCTGGCGGGCGGCTGGAACTGGCTAATTGGCTCGCACTGCTCCCCTCGCCTCTTCTCGGCTCACCCGGCGCATCGCCCGGGGAAGGCGATATGGAACATAGCGGGTTCGAATACCACTGCCGGGTTCGAATGTGTCACCCTGGGGTTCCTCCCGGGTTCAAATGCTACCGCGGGTTATCGAATACTCTCCACGGGGTTCGAATACCGTTGCCGCCAGGGTTCGGGTGCTGTACACGGTCGTGTTCGAATGTGCTACCGGGTTCGGGTACCGGCCGGTTCGGGTGAGCGGCGTGCCGTGCCGGTGCGGTGCACTTTACGGTCCGGTGGTGCCGGCTGCCGGCCGCGGCTCCCGGACGCCCCCCTCCGTGCGTGTGAGTGCTGTCACGGTCGGCCTATGGCGGCGGGGCCCATGCCATGTCGGCCAACGTTATGGCCCCATGGTGCTCGTCGTTCCGGGGCCCTCTCCCACAGCAGCCGGGAGAAGCACTTGCTGCAGCGCCTCTCCCGCGGGGCGCGCCGCGCACTGCACGGAGGAGGTCTGCCCTGCAGCGGCGGCGGCGGCGGACCGGAGGCGCGAGAGGGCGTCGCCGTCGTCTATCATCCCCCGTGGACACGGCGATAGAAACTATAAGGAGGTGCCGCCGCCGCGGATAGAAGCAGCCGATAGGAGCGGGGCTCGTGAAGTACAGCGGCGGTGGGAGGACGGAAAGGGAAAGAGGGAAAGGAAAGGTTGGCTTAGATCGGATGTCTCCGCCACGCAATCGTGACTTACATCGCAACGAGCCGCGCAGCCGCGGGGCCGAGGAGCCCCCGCTCAGACGGCGCTACACCGGAAACAGTACACACGCGGCCGGGAAAATGCGGCCGGTTAAGTTTGTTTTTGATAGGGTTAGATTCGTCGAGTAGGAATATTCGGTCGTCTCGGCTCTCGCGGATGGTAAGGGTGTATCCGAGCACTACTATTTCCCGCAGTGCAGACATGCATCGGTGCCGTGTTATTATTGTGCCTGGGGGGTCAACGCTCCCGCAGCGCCGACCACCACGGCCTCCTCCATGCGAGAGCACGTGGTGTTCGACGCGCACCTCTTCTTCTCGTGCCCCGCGCGTCACCACGTGCCGCCGTCTCCGTCACTCCGCGCGGGGGCTGCTGGGCGTTGGAGAGAGACGGCACCAGCACCGGCTGTCAGCTGGCCCGCGCGCGCTGAACGTGCCCGGTGGCGCCCTCTGCGCGGCGGGAGGCGCGGGCCGCCGGTGCCGCGGCCGGTGGCGCCCTCTGCCGGGCGGCGGCCGGCGAGCGCGGGGTATCGGCAGCGGCTGTACCCCTCGCCGCCAGCGCGGCGCCGGGCCAGGAGGAGGTGGGGGGGGGGGGGGGGCAGGCAGGCCAGACGCACGGGCAATAGCAGATTACCGAGCCTGCATCGCCGGCTACCAGTTCTCATGACGTTCACGGTAACGTCGCGCCCCGCCCGGGTGACATGCAGATGAGATAGAGAGATTGCCGGCTCCGCCCGCGGCCACGCTAGAGAGATAGGCGGGCGCGGGGCGCGCGAGTAGGGCAGTTAAATCTGTCCGCGCGCCGCCCTAGTTGGCACACGTGTAAAGCAACACCTGCGGTTGCGTGTCTGCAACGGCCGGCCCGGCCCCGTCTAGAGAGACCCGCGCGGAGCCTCTCTACACCGCGTATACAGAGAGACTCCTACGGGAGCTACAGAGCCCCGGTCTGGGGGGCGCGGCTATTGGATACTTATCGGCCATCATGTGCCACCGCCGCCTCGCGCTTCCGGTAGCACCCTCCCAGACCCGCCCCTTTGGTGCGCTCTCTTCGTTCGACGTTTCCCCGCAGGACATTTGCAAGTTGTTGTTGTTGTTGAACTGGCGGCTCTGGGTGGGATAGGAGGTGCAGCCCGGGGCGACGCGGGCACACCCGTCGTTGTGCAACTACTCCCGCGTGAACTTTGAGAGAAGGACTCCGGCCGGCTGGCCGGTCGCCGGCTCCGCCCGTGAGGAAAGGGAAGTCCTCGTCATACGCACAGATATGGCGAGAGACAGAGAGAGAGAGAGAGGCGGGGTGAGAGACTGTCTCAGTGAGGGGAATGTCACGTGGGATTTCATGGCGTCCCGAGATTTACGACGCTGCCGTTTGTTCCCCGCGGGTCCGTCTCCATATATTACGTCTCTGTGCTTGCGGCCGCGGCGGCCGCTGCAGCCGCCGCCAGCGCCCCCGTGACCCCGCGCGGCGGACGGCGGAACCAGCGACTGCTGCCGCCGGAGTGCAGCAGCAGCACGGAGGAGGAGGAGGTGGTGGTGGTGGTGGTGGTCGCCGTCACACTGGAGGTGCAACCTGATTTGTGGAGGGACCCCGTGACCCCGCCGCCGTCCGTCACCCCCCCCCCCCCCCCCCTTCCTTCCTTCTTCAATACCCCTGTGCGCGTGAGCGCTTTTCTGCCACCGGAGAAAATGGCGCTGTAATAGGAATCAGCAGAAACACGTCAGCCGCACCCGTATAGTACCCCCGCCCCCCTCCCCGCCGCCCGCGGCACCGATCGACCGACTGGGGGCACCTCCGTAAGCGGGGTAGCAGAATGCGCGGGGACCCCCCAGGGGAAACGGAAGTGCTGCTGCCTCTCTGGCGCGAACAATTAAACGTGGCGCACGGCCCTGCGCGTGCAAGTGTGCGTGAGTTGGCAACGCCGGAAAAGTTGCGGCCGCCACCGCCGCGCCAAAACACTCGGCAATATTGAGGGGGTGAGATTGGGGTGCCATCGCGGCTCTCGCGCGCAGCTGTGTGGCGCGCTGGCCGCTGAGCGGCGCTGAGCCGAGCCGGCCGGTGTGTTCAATTGGATTTGTTGCCGGGGGATGTCCCGACACACACGGGCTGAGTAAAGCCGAGAGCGCTACGTGGGCTCGTGTGTGTGTGTGTGTGTGTGTGTGTGTGTGTGCGTGTGTGTCTTCCAAACGCGCGCCGGCTGCGGGGCCATATAACCATGTCTGCCTGTCTTTGGTGCGATTAGCTTTCTCGGCCGTCGCGCCGCGCCAGCGTTCCTGGCCTATGTACGGACGGACGCCGAGTACAAACTCGCCTCTTAGCGCCTCGGAGCGAAGAAGAAGAAGACTGGAGGCCTTTCATTGCCTCTCATCTCTCTCTCTCTCTCTCTCTCTCTCTCTCTCTCCTTCTCTCTCTCTGCAGCACGCCGCGGAGGGGGCACCGGATGAGTTGCCTACCTCCGGGCGGCGGCCTGCCGTGCCCCGCCGCCGGAGCTCTCTGCCGCTCATCCTCCGGAACCCAACAGCCGCTCCACAAACTCGCCGCACTCTCTTTCCTCGTCGCCACCGTCGGAGCGTCCCCGACACGGCGGCACTACTTTTCCTCCGGCGGCGGCCTCGGCCTCTCGTGCGTCTCTCCTCGCTGACGCTGTACTGGGAGGCGCGGCGCGGCGCGGCGGGCGGCACTTGACGGCCTCTGTCAGCCCCCCCTCCCCCTCCCACCCCTTGCGATGAAACGAATATGAGAGATGTGTCTCGCTTCGCGACCGTTTCGCGGGTCAAGCACCCACTCGTATTGGCCCCGATTGAGAGAGGCGCCGGCGCTGCTGTGCGCGCCCTCTGGCGGCCCCCGCGGGAACAACGGGGAGCTCCGCCGGCTCGGAGCCGTCGATCCGCGGAATCCGCGAAACGGAACGGAACGAGGGGGTTGGTGGGATCACCGGCAGACTCCTCTCCAGCTGCTCCAGGAGTCAGGATATAAACTGGAGTCCGCGTGGATGCAGCGAGGAAGCCGTTGCTGAGGCCGTCTGTCGTTGCGTACTCGGCTCGCAGTCCTGTCCCGCACCCCCAGCGGCGCAGCCGACTGCCGCGCGCCCTCAGCGTGCTGAAAATAACCCCGCACCTATCCTCATACAGCCGGTGGGAAAGTGTGTGTGTGTGTGCGTGTGTGTGTGTGTGTGTGCGCAGCAGGGCGGGGCCAGGCGCGGTCATAGAGGCTTGTAACTCACTGTGGGGGTCAGACAGTGTCGCGTCGTTCGGGGGCCCCGGGTAGTGTAGCAGTATTCTGCCGCGCGGTGTAAACTTTGTCTCTCTGTCTCTGTGTCTCTGCTGTAACCTGGCCTGAGGAGCCCTTGAGAGTCACTCGGTCGATGGGAGCAACTCTGCCCTGCGGCGCCGTACGCGCGCTCGCCCTCGCACGCACCCGCCGGGGTAAACACACCGTTATGCTGGTCCAATTTGTTGCCCCCCTCTCCCCCCTCTCACTTCTCCTTCACCTCGCCCTTCACCTGCTGATTGCGTCAATCTGGTTGGCTGTCGCTGGCCGCCGCTCCCCTGGCGCGTTGCGAACCCTTCCGTCCCACTCCAGCCCACGCCGCTGCCGCCGCGCTCCCCTAGGCGCCGGCCCCGGCGGGCCGCCCGCCCCGCTCCGGTGCGCACCGTGCTGCCTGCCTCCACGGCGCCCTCCTCCTCCAGCTACAGCACGGCGCGCGGGGGTACGCGGCATAACTCCCCGGGACCTCTCTGTGAGGCGGCCGCCGCGGGGACCTGGCCGGCCAAGGTGCGCGACGGGCAGCGATCGAAGGGGTCCAGGAGGTAACGCCTCCGCCGCGCCGCGCCGCGCTGCTGCTGCTGCTGCTGCCCCGCGCCGCGCCGCCGGGTAAACTCGCTCCCCGAGGACCCAATGCATACCATTTGCATGTCTATTCGTCCTGACGGCACGGCCGTCGGGCCCCTGCGCCGCGCCCCGCCGTGGCCTCGGCTGTGTCTGCGTTGTGTGCCGCTCAACACCCCAAACAAAACAGAAGGGACAGAGGGCGGCGACGGCGCTCCGGGTCTCCGGGCCGGACCACGTGCGCGCTCTCTCCCTTCCCCTCCCCTCCTCTTCCCGTCCTCTTCCCCTCCCGGCAGAAGAGGTGCTTTACCGGGCGCCCAGCCGCCGGCGGTCGCGCGTGGTCGCCATCGAGAGCTCTCTGAATCATTGATGATCACGCTTCGTCTGCGGCATCATCCTCCCTCTCTTTTTCCTCCTCCGGTTTTGTGCCGCTGCGCTGTCGCGTTAAGATGTCGGAGCGAGAGAGAGGGAGAGAGAGAGAGGGAGAGAGAGAAAGGAGAGGCGCACACGTCGCCGAAGTCACACGTCAGTGCTCGGATAGTGTAGTCGGCGCGGCCCTTGGTCGCGAAGGCGGCGCCAGTGACGGCGGTGGCGCCAGCGGCGGCTGCCCGATGGCTCTCGTTAACTGTTGCTTTTTACCTGACAGGTGGACGGCGGCCTAGATTTGCGCTAATTCATGCCAAACGCCTCTCTATGACGCTCGAGAGAGGGAGAGAGGAAGAGAGAGAAGGAGAGAGAGAGAGGCCCCCTCAGCGCACCAGCTGCTGCGAACCGGGCTTTATAGTAGAATTGTCTGAGATGGCCGCGGGTATGCAGGGCGAACATGAGGCCCGCGTTCCTATATCAAACAAACCTATATTTTTTTGGTTTTTATTTTTTTAATTTTTTTATTTCTTCTTAATTTTTTATTTTTTATTTTATAATATTTTTTATTTTTTTGGGTGCTCCAGTGGGCCTCGCTCACCTCGCTCGCCGCCAGACCTGTCCCTCTCCCTCTCGGCCCCTCCCCCCCCCCCCCCCCCGCTCACTGTTACACGCTTACAGCCGCTTACAGATCGGCCCATCGATCACTCGCGGGGAGCTCCCGGACAAGGAGAAGAAACGTATTTGCGTATTCCGTACCGCCTGACAAGGATGGAGCGATCGACGTGTTTCGCGCGCAATACTCGCCGTGTTATTGATCGGCCCGTCCCAAGAGGCGCGGAGGTGTGTTTGTGTGTGTCTGTGTGTGTGTCAAACCTCGGGTGTGTCCAAACTCATCGAGACAGCTTTTTCTTTTGTGAGATTTTTTTTTTATTTTGAAAAGCCGTATGCGAGGAAAAAAATCCTTCATTAAGGTGGAAGTGCGACGGCCAGGCAAGATGGGAAGGGGGAGGAGATGCACTGTGAAAAACCGACAACTTCAAAACTCATGCAATTTTTTCGTCGATGAACTTTCCTTGGAAGCTGGAAAACAGGGATAACCATTGTTCTGCGGCAATATGATATAAGAAATTCGCAATTCAAATTTTTCACGAAAGGTTTAGCAAAATCACAAACGATCCGTACTGCAAATTTCCCGCGTCAAACCATTCCGTGCAGATGTATGCAATATTTTTTCGCAGTTGCGGGACGCGGAAAGGCAAACATGGCACGGGCTTTGCCGGCGCATGAGGCCGCCATGGGCATGCCATGGGCGTCATGGGGAGACGTCAAGTGCTGGCCGCGAATGTCGCCTGAATTCATGACCTCTCGACTCCTCGCATGTGTGGGCGGACGGTACTCGTATAGCGGTTCGCACTACTTGCCAAGTGCCGCAGTGCGTGCGCGCGCGCGCGCGTGTGTGTGTGTGTGTGTGTGTGCGTGAGTATGTCATGGCAGGAGTCATTTCCTCTCTCTCTCCTTCTCACACGCACACACACACTCACTCACTCACACACACTAGTGCGGGCGTGTTCTCGAATCGGAACGACCATCTAAGTGTGTCGAGGAGCGTGTGGAGTTGAGTGTGTCTTGCAGCGGAGGTCTCATCTTCATCCGCACAGTTCAAAAACAACAGTTAAAAAAAAACGTGGAAATAAAGAAAAGAATCTCACTCAATTAGAGGACGTTGACGCAGCGCGTGGCGGCGGTCGCCCAGGAAACCTCCCCCCCCCCTCCCTTCCCCCGCCTTTTCCTCTCGAATCAAAGTCGTCCGTCGTCGTTCGGCCGCGGCATTTAATTTCCCCTCTTTTGATTCGCGCGTCGCTAAAAGCCCACATGCACCGGGGACGGCCGTCGTGCACCGCGGCTCTGGCGGCCCCCGGTGAGTGACAGCGCGCGAGGCGTTGCACGGCCCACGCGTATCCTGCATCCATGTCACTCCCATCGCCTTGGAGAGAGAGAGACAGAGAGAGAGAGCGAGAGAGAGAGAGAGAGAGAGAGAGAAGCGCTGTGGGACCGCACCGACGGCGCCGCGCCGGACACGCAACTGTGGCCAGCGTACTGTAGGTCGGGACAATGCGGGAGAGAGCGCCGCCGCACGCCGCCGTTTTGGCGTCGCTTCTAACCCGCCGCGCCGCGCCGCGCCGAGTGTAAACGGTGACGGAACGTGAGGCGGGCGGGGGGGCGTTCCTCAACAAGTCCACCCTCTGTTACTGCCACCTGCTTCCGTTCTCCGTGGACAAAAAAAAACACGTTTTGGTGAGAAAAAAACAAGAAGGGTTTTTGAAAAAAAAACAACTGCGAGGAACAAACCAAAAATATTTTTCAGTCAAAATAAAAACCGGCTGTCGTTGCTGTGATCGGTGCTGTGGGAGGTGTAAAGGCGGCTGCCCCCCCACCTGGTATTTTCCTTGCCCTTAGAAAAACATTTGCAGGCCCTGCCTCGGTGGTGTTGGTGTTTGCCGGTGTTGGAGTGGCGCGCCATGGCGGTCCGGCCGCGGCACGGCCTGCAGGTCATCGCGCCCCTCAGCTTGACCGGTCAGCGCCCCCCGCGGACCCCCCGCGGACCCCCCGCGGACCCCCCGCGGACCAACCCGCGACGGCGGCGTTCTTTGACCTGCTGAGGGGAATGGACCCCCTCTCAGCCGGGGCCGGCCCTTCTATTCGGCATTAACATTACCCCCGGCCGTTGCGGCAATGGTCTCGTATACGGCCCGAGATGAAGGCAAGAGGGCCCAACTAAGACGAGAGCGGCACTGTGCGAGAGAGAGAGAGACCGCAGAACGTTCAAACCTAAACCCAGAAATAAAAAAAAGGTGCTTTGCGTGCTTGCTTCTTTTTTTTCCCTTTGTGACGGACTGCGCGGGACATTGCTCACTAGATGAATCACCGCGCCCGCAGACTCTGTCTCTCTCTCTCTGTCTCTCCCTCTCTCTCTCTGTGTCTCTCGCGCTCTGTCGCCGCCGGTGGCGGTGGGAAGATGTGTCGCCCTCCGAGAATCTCTGGGATGATAACGGTGTGTAACGGTTAGCGATAAAAGCGCGGCCCGTAATGGCCCGCCGGGCGCCTTGCCGGGCGCTGGCTGCCGCCGCCCGCCGCCTCTTAAAGAGCGGCGGAGTGGTATGTCTCTTTGCCTTACCGTTCCACCAGCAGGCCGCCCCAAGGACGGCGGTGCCGAGCTAGCAGCCACCGGCCACTGAGCCTCTCTCTCTCGCTCTCTCTCTCACTTATCGACAAGTCCATAGGAGCACTAGAGTGTTCAACAACGCCGGGCTTTGAGTCACCACCTCGCAGCTAGACGGTCTCGTCGATATCGCTGATACTTCATGACCTTAGAAAGTGACTTGAGTATTTTTTTTCGGAATTTTGAACTTTTTTTTGTGTGGGTATAAATTAAGAAACGCACTGGTCTAAACAGAGAAACGTGAACCACAAACTAATTTTCTGCCTATAGGCGTGCGACGCCGTCATAGTGGAGAGCGCGTGGAGCTCTCACACACACACAGGGCCGGAGAGCAGGGCCGGAGATTGCCTTTTCGAATCAGGCGCCAAACAAAAACGTTTTTCGCGGGCTTCCGGTCGGTCCCGTTCCAAACGAGGACGCTGATTGGGGGCCGCGGTGAGGGTCGCGGCGGCGGTGGCGGAGGCCCCGGCGTCATGCACGGCGCAGCACGGGGCCCCGGCACCCCCCGGCACGGCCCGCCCTGCCCCAGTTTGACGATTAGCACCTGTGACATGCGTCGCCTCGCACTCCGCCATGAAGTGGGTCATGAGCGGGTGTGGGCGGCATAAGACGCTCATGAGGGCGCTCATGAGAGGCGACCGACTGACCGTCGGAGCGGCGGCGGTGGTGGCGGTGGTGGTGGTGATGCCTCATGGTGCACTTGAGGAAGACGTGTGGTCGGGACAGCGCGTACGGGACCGCGACCCGGAACCCGTCGGGCTCTGCGAATAGTCAGAGAGAGAGAGAGAGAGAGAGCGCGCGCGCGGGCGGGAGGGAGAGAGAGAGAGAGAGAGAGAGAGAGAGAGAGAGAGACACGAAAGGAAAAGAAAAATTAAGATTGTGGCCATCGGGAGCGCCTGCGGGGTAGGCCGGCTCCGCCGCTCCGCGCACCCGCGCCGTGCGGGCCTGCCCACCCTCGCGTTCGCAGGCGCCCCGCCTTGCGCTCCGCCTGCTCCGCTCGGGCGCGCAGTAAGTGATCGCGGTGGCCTCCTCTTCCGTCCCGTTCCCTTCCTCCTCCTCGTGCCCCACCGGGGCCGCCGCGGCCGCGCGGTAAGTACAGTCGAGTGGTGGAGTGAGCCGTGGCGTGTCGTGACGTCACCGCGGCGTTCAGCTTGTGGCCCGATTTTGACGCGTTTCACGGGTGGCGGTGACGGCGGCGGCGGCGGCGGCGGCGGCGTGCTGCCTGTGCGGAAAGCCGGCGGCGCCGTCCGGGAGGGCGCACCGCACGGCACGGCGCGGCCCGCCGCGGCCCCCGCCACCGCACCACGCGCTACTGTACTTGCCGCGGGGAAAAGTAGAAAGCGTTCCAAAAGCGGCCATCATTGTCGGGAACACAATAATCCGTTTGAGTGTTTTGATGTGCGACAGGCGGCGGGGCGGTGCGCCCGGCCGCCACGGGGACCTGCTGTAACGTGTGACGCCGCGCCCCGCGCGCTCCGATTGCCATCTTAAAAGCTCATAGGCGGCGTGCGGGAGCGGCAGCACCGCCCTGACGCCGCCGCCGCCGCCGTCGTCGTCGTCGACGGCCACCTCAGATCCGCCATCCGCGCGCGGCCGGCCTTGTTCTTATTCGGGGAAGTAGGAGCATTTCATAAGGCATATTTCGCAGTTATGCCGGCTGACCTAATAAATGCGATCACACTAACGACATCGCGTCCTCGTCCGACTCCTGAGAAAAAATATCGAGAGCTGAAATCTCCAGGACTTTTGCCTTTTGCCGTCAGACACGAGGAGATCGAACCCTCGAAACTGTAAGAGAGAGAGAAAGGACAAGACGCAGAACGGTACCCTTCTTGAGAGCGCATTCGTCTCCTTTCTACCCGCGCTCCGCGGGTGGCCGATGTGGCCCCGTGGCCCGGTGGCCTTGTGGCCCGGTGGCCCGGCGGCCCCGCGGCCCCACCTCATGTTAAGTCCCGCTGACATGAAGAGATTTCCCCCGAGCTTTTGCTGCATGCCTTTTTGCGCGGCCCTGTAAGAAGCTTTGAGTTATTCCACGGCGGACTTTCCTCCTCCTCCTCGAGGCGCCTCCTCGGCCGCCTCGCCCCGTCTCTGTCACCCGCCGCGGGAGCGACGGAGAAGGCGATAGTCCGGGCGCACGCCCCCGCGCCGCCCCCGCGCCGCCCCCATTCTTATCTCACCAAAGAGACCGCTCTGTGAGGCAGCCTTTTTCGCGGGCCAAGTTTCGATTTCCCTCAAGTATCTCTCTTTGAAAAATTTTATACCTCAGTAATAAGAACTATTTTTGAAGAAATTTCCTCTCCCTCTTTTTCCCCCGTCTCTCTCTCTCCCTCTGCTGGAATCGCCATATCCTGCAGTTTCCGCGCCTCATTAAAGGCCTCGGCATTGCCAACCGTGGAGAGCAAAAATAAAGAGTGAGGAGCAAACAAAGAGTTTTGCGGGCGTGGGCCGCGCGCTCGGCGGCGGTTGGCAAGCTTGGCAAGGCTCGCCGTGCGGCACCGCCGCCGCCGCCGCCGCCGCCGCCTTGCGTAACGGCGCAGCGACGCACCGTACCGCCCTCCACTTCACTGTCACTGCCATTTCTGCACCGATATTCGCGTCGCTGTTCCAAACGTCTTGCGTGCCCCGTTTTTGACAAGTCGCCTCGAGCCGCCCCCCCCCCCCTTTTGCGAGTATGAGAAGCATCCGGTGCAGAAGGGGGGGGGGACAAGCACGACGCGAATCGAACAAAACCGGATGTGTTTAAACAGCGCGCGCGCGTGTTCCAGCGGGCACTGCGCCCGTCCCATCGCGCTTTAATTAGCAGCAAGAACGATATAGTTCCGCCGCTGCTCGGCGCTCAGGTTAGGTTTGGAGCGCCCCGCTGTGAGTAGGTCAGGCCGTGCTGTGCAGCGCCACGCACAAAGGACAATTAGCCGGTCCACTCGAGCGGATAAATTTACATCCCTTGCAGCTCCCGGCCGCCAGCCAGCCAGCCAGCCGGCCAGCCCAGCCGTGTGTCGCGCGCGCCAGCTGCTGTCCTTGCCGCCAAGGCACCAGCATGATAAAGATTACAAACTTTCTAAAATAATTACAAAATTCCGCCCGTCCCTCAGTATAAACATTTTTTTCACTAAAATATTTTTGGTGTACGTCAACGGAGAGGTCAATGTATACTTGTTTAAAAAATATTTTCCTCGATATTTTTTTTTTTTGAGGAAGCATCTCGGTGTTTCTCTGGGCGTAAGGCAGTGAAGGATTGGCGGCCATCATGAAGAAGGGGTGTGTGCGTGTGTGTGTACGTATGTGTGTGTGTGCGTGTGTGTGTGCGCGTCACATTCTCGACCTGCATTCTCACCTGTCCGGCCCACGCTCGCGCCTAGCTGCATGGCAGCTGCATCGCAGCACTGTGGCAGCTACAGAGCCTGGCAGCGCTGATCCATCTCCGAACCCACTCGCTGCCCCGCACTAAACGGTGCCGGCGGGCGCGCTAACGGGGCGGGGCCCGGCGGGGCCCGGCGGGCCTCATGTGCACTGCTAGCCTCAATCAGCGCCCTCTTCATTAGTGACGTGTCGCCCTTATTCAATATATGCTTTTATTTTAATAATGTTTCAATTTGATTGACCAACGGGAATGACGCCGACGCAGGTGTCGCGGGCACGCATGACCCATTGGCACAGTACCCGGTGTTCATGGTGACCTCACGGTGTGAATAATGCCGCAGCTGCCGCAGCTGCCGCAGCTGCCGCCGGGCTCTCTCGCTTCCGCCGTGGTGAACTTTACTCCATTTCAGTGCGCGCGGACAGCTCAGCTGACTCAGTGGCAGTGATCGTGATCGTACAAAAAAAAACAAAAAAAAATTGCCATGCGCCGGCGCCGGCCGGCGCCGGGGGAAGCGTGCGTGCGAGCGCTTAATTTTTCATCGTGTTTGAGAGCGCGCCCGGCGCAGGTTCTCTCTTCCTGGGGCGCGTGGAGCTAGCGGTCACTATGTAGTACGGATTCGCCTACGGCCCCACCTCCTCGACTTTTCGCTTTTTTTTGTGTGTGTTACACGCAATATTTAAAAAACAAATCCCTCACAAAAAAATTTACAAAAAATGTTCTCCCCCATAAAAAAAGTTTTACAATACTAAATACTGACAAAAAAATCTCACAAAATCACGAAAACAAAATATATTGCTGAAAAAAAAGGCGCGAATGGAGTGCACTGCGACGTTTGCCTGTTTGCAGTGCACAGAACGCGGTGGCGCGATGGCCCCAAGGACGGGAGAGGCATAAACATGGCCGAGGCGTTAAGTCACACAGCGGCACGCCGATGCGGCGCCGAGGGTGCACGGACAAACCCCGAGAGAGAGAGAGAGAGAGAGAGAGAGAGAGAGAGAGAGAGAGAGAGAGCAGGCATGGTTGCTGTCAGTGGAGAACTAACGTCCCCCTTTTCTTTCGTGTCTGTTCCAGGTGAGACCCCAGCTCCACGCGTCCAGCAGTCCTCCGAGAGGGAGAATGGGGTGCACCCAGAAAAGTCGGTTCTTGGTTCAAGTACAGAACAGTTCTCAATCTTCATGTTCTCGGCCTCTGCTCTTGACTTATTGGCAAGCCCATCATGTGCCGCGGGCACGGTCCATCGTCGCCATAGTAGACCTCGTAGCGCAGTGGTTAGAGTGCGGGGCTCCGAACGCATAGTTCCAGGGTTCGGATCTCGGTCGGGGCGGTGGTATTTTCTTTGCCAAAATGAAATTATACTGTCGGCTGAACACGCGTAGAACTCAAGTAGAGCCCAATGCACCGTTACTTCAAGTACAGAACGCATTCAAAAAAATTGAGAACATGTTCTTGGATTTTTGCTCTCGGCGGAGGCATGTTTTTCGAGTACATTTTGTGCTCGGACCAAGATAATTGTATTAGGGCCAAAAGCATTGCTCTTACACGGATATCAAAATGTTCTCGAATCATTTGAGAGCAAGATGTTCTCATATCGAGAGCAATGTTCTTGTTCCGAGAACGGATTTTTCTGGGTGTGGGGTAATATAACCTGCATTCGACACGCCCCGGTCTGTCCCTTTACATTTAACATCTTCTCAATTATAAAAGGAGCGAGGGCGCGTGATTATGTTGCAGCCCGGGGGGGTCGCTGCAGTCCGCTGCGCTCCCATGTCGCGCAGGTGACACTGGCGCTGATATGGGGGCGGTCGGACGGCAGACAGGCAGACAGACAGGCAGACAGGCGGGCGCCTTGTGAGGCGTTGCCGCCCATCAAGAGCGGCAGCAGCATCAAGAGCGCTGACCTCAGAGCCTTACGGTTATGGCCGGGGCCGCTCGTCTTTGTGTCCCGCGCGGCATACGGCCCGATACGCGCGTTATACGCAGTTATACGTTACCGCCGCGTTATTCGCACTCACGCGTCGTCGTCTGCTCGCTGCGCTTGTTATGCGCAGATATGATAGGGAGGTGGAGGGGGGGGGGGGGGGTCTGCAGAGGGGCGCGCAGTGGAGCGTTCGAGGGCCCCCGAGCCTTGCGAGCACCTGAGCAGCAGAGCGAGCTAGTTACGTAGCCAAACACACACACACACACACATACACGCACACACACGCACGCGCACTGCTGGGTGCCAGTCGAGAATACGGCGAGTAGCACTGCGGGCACTGCGTTGCCGCAGCTTACCGCGTGTCGGTACGGAAATCATTTAAATGTTGGTCGTGTTTTTTGGCATGGCTTTATTTTTTCTAAAGAAATACTTTTTTACGAGTAAGTAGTACATATGAGGAAGAGAGCGTTCTTGTCATGTGAGCTCCTCCGTGGCGCGATGCGCTTCCCCCCAGGGGGTCGACCCCCCGCGGCCGACCCCCCGCGGTCGACCCCCCGCGGCCTCCTCCGGGGCCGTCGCTGCATATTACCCCCGTTACGTCACGGCGCGCGCCGCAGATAATTGGGCCCCGAACCGCGGCGGCGAAACGAAAGTGACGCGAGTGTTGGTGCGGCGCCAGCAGCGGGGCGCCAGCGGTGTGTGTGTGTTGGCTCCCGTCCGCGGGGAGGCGGCCCCAGCGTCCGCACACATGGACGCTCCCAGGACTCAGGACTTCCCTCCTCCTCAAATTTGGCAGATAATCGTAGGATAAGGAGGCGGATGAGCCAGAGGCCAGGCGCCTTTAGACGGCGGCGCGGGCTTCCCTCTCGTACGTGCTGACTGACCGCCTCTTCTTTATCACGTAGTCAAGGTGCTTTGCGGCGTGTTTTTTTTTCGACCTGTTTTGGAAAAAAAATACATCTCAAATTTTGAAATTAGAAATAAAAATAGGAAATCAAGAGGAAATATTTGGAAAAGATTTATATTGAGCGTTTTTTAAAAATTAATTCGAAAAAAAAAACAAGTGGTTGTGGAGTGGTGCGGCAGTGGTGGCTGGCCGTCCTCCCCCCATGAGGCCCCCGCGGCCCTGCAGCCGTGTCGCCACCACCTTGACATTTCCCGCGCCGCCCACACGGCCCGGCCGCCGCCGCGGCGGCCTGCAGGAGCGGCGAGGGCATGGAATCGGGGAGGAGAAGGTTGAAATTGGAAAGCCCTCCTCCTTCGCCTAGCAGGTTAAACTCCGGGGGGGTCCTGTAATCCGGGAGAGAGCCGGCCGGGCCCGGGCGCCTTCAATGAGCCGCCACCCACCCGCGGCGCCCTCCGCGAAGGCCATGTTCCTGGGGCTGTCACACGGAAAACTCGGCGCCTTCAGAAGAGATTCCGTTGCGGCCGGCGGCGCGGGGCCGAAACGGGATCAGGCAGGAGGAGACAGACAAAGAGGGGCACTGATGCAGCGGCGGCGCGCGTGGGAGGGAGTGAGAGGCACGGCACGCACGACGCACTCACGGCGAGACAAAGCAACGGTCCCGTCCCGCCCCGCACACCGTTGGTACCTCCCGCAATCCAATACGCGGCCAGTATTAATTATACTGCGGACCGTCATCTGTTTATTGGCAGCGGGCCGCGCGTGACGTGCCGTGCCGCGACGTGCCGTGACGTGCCGCGACGTGCCGCGTGTGTCCGGGCCGCCCGCTGGACATTCATCAGTCTGAGAGCCCGCCGGGCCCCGGCAGCTCCCTCCAGCAACGCGCCGCCCGCCCCAAATCAAATATCACCATCCAATCAATCACCGCAGCCGAGCAGATCCAGTGTGACTGCAATACCCAAACCCCGCAACACATTATAAAAAGAATTTTTTTTCAAAAACTTACATTTATGAATTTATTAATTTGCAAAAGCCGCCGCCGCCGCCGCTCAGTCCTCCCCTGTCAAGCGCCCCGGCCGTGTCGACACCTCCGTGGACACGCGGCGGGAATCAAGTCGTCGTCCAAAAGTTTTTGCGGAATGAATGCTGTCATGTCTCATTTTCAAGTCGCGCCGCCCGCGCCGCCGCCGTCGTTGGGCCAATCGGCAAAAAGAAATAATGTGGAATAAAAAAGATCTGTTGTTTGATTTTTGCTCTCTCTCTCTCTGTCTCTCTCTCTCTCTCTCTCTCTCTCTCTCTAATACTCTCTTGCCCGTGCAACTTTTGGCCCCGGAAACTGTATCAAACAGAAGTTTGCCCGGTCGCCCCCGCGACCACCCGCGCAGTCCTTTCGCTGTCTGAGCCGCGGAGCAGCGAGACAGCAACCGACAGCGCGTCATATCTCACTGCCTCGTAGACTTCCCCCCCCCCCTCTCTCTCTCTCTCTCTCTGTCTCTCTGTCTCTCTCCTCGTGTCGTTGCTCCAATTAGTTAGCGTCACCTGGACTTCACACGACCGGCCCCACTATATGGAGCGGCGGCCCCGGCTGCGCACTCACCGCTCCGCTAATCGAACTATGCGTGGCACGAATCGTGCGTACGGCAGTAGGAAACGTGTGAGTGTGTGTGCGTGTGTGTGTGTGTGTGCGTGCGTGTGCGTGTGTGCGTTATATTCTGAATAAATGCGCTTCGAATATGTGAAGGAGAGGACCACGTTCGACTGAGTCACAGCGGGGGCAGCCCCCCGGAATCAGACGCAGGACACGTGGAGGACCACACAAAACGCAGCGCCGCATGCTCTCGATTCCCGTCACACTCACTCACACACTCACTCACACACTCACACACTCACACACACACACACACACACGACGGCCCGCAGCCGCCCTCCCATGACGTGTCATCATTCACCTCGTATACCTCGCAGGCCCCGCAGTCACTTTCATATTTACTCCCGGTCATTCTGTCACGGCGTGTGTGTGTGTGTGTGTGACTGTGTGTGTGAGGTGAGTGGGGGTGCGCTATCGGTGTGCAGTATCTAACTAAGGCGCGTGAACGACATACACACGCACACAGGCACATTCGCAACCTATAAAAGTGTGCCTCCAATACAGGGTAATAGGCTTTGTTCCGGCAGCGGCGGCGGCAGGCTATGTCTACACGGGCGTTCCGGTAATAGGGTATTCCGACAACAGGCTATCCCGACAGTATGGTATTCCGCCGATAGGGTATTCCGCTGTGGTATTTTCCCTTGTACGGAATATTGTATCTCAGAGAGATATATCGACGACAGTTCTTGATTTGGATAAGTGCGTGTGCCGGGCGGCGCGTGGCCCCGGGCAGCACCGGTGACGTGTCGTGCAGGGGGGTCGGCAGTGCGCGCGCAGGGCTTACATCACCTCGCGCGGGATGTCACTCCGCTTTCCCGGCCGGCCTCCGGTTTCTCCCCGCCCCCTCGTCCTCCGGGAGCCTCCGGGGGCCGCGGAGCTCGCCGACGGCCGCCCCCCCGCGGGGACGGTGACGCGTTCCTGAGGTAATAGTGGGCGTCCTCAAAACGAGAGTAAAAGTATTTGGCGCCGAACAATGTGCGCAGGCCTCCGGCCCCGCCCCGCCCCGCCCCGCCGCTCTGTGCGCGCAACAACAACTTGCAAACGCTGTCTCTCTCGCTCCCGCGGCGGGCGGGGCCCTCGCGGGCGGAGCGAGCGAGATGGCCGCGTGGGCGACGAGTACATTCATACCGCAGTGACGTGCTTTCACCCGCGGGGATCAATCACAGGCCATCCCGGCACGGCCGCCGCCAACAGCCCGGGCTAACTGCCCGCGGCCGCCGCCCGACTTGCGGCCCTCTCGTCCTCGCCTCTCGCTTCCGGACGCGTCGATTAGCAGCAGCAAGAGTCCCTCCTCCCGTCTCTGTCGCACGCACGTGCCTTGCGGCTCTGATCCACGGGGGTCAGAGAGAGACGGACGGACACCGCGCGCGAGTGGGGAGGAGGGGATCGTTTGAGTGATTAGACAGGGCGTGGGTGACCACCGTGAACGAGCGAGAGAGAGACTTGACTGACAGAGGGAGAGGGAGAGATTCGCGAACGCCCTGGGAAAGTGTGACAGGCCAAGGTAGTGGGCGCCCTGCTTACGACTTTGCCGCGGCCCCCGCGCCCTCCGTGCGGAACTTGCGCAACACTCGCAGCTGTGCGTAAGCCACGGCCCGGCGGCCCGGCGCTCTGATATCATCGAAGTTACCTCGGTGCACAAGCGGTATGAGCTGTCCCCCGCACCCAGCGCCGCTCACCCGCTATCGGCCTCTCTCTCTCTCTCTCTCTCTCTCTCTCTCTCTGTCTCTCTCTCTCTCTCTCTCTCTCTGTGTGGACCTCAGTACGCGCAGTCTCTATCAAGTCTCTCTACCTCTCTTTCTTTCTCTGCTGACCCTCTGTAGCCTCAGTGTGTATGTGTGTGTGCGCGTCTCGACAAGAGTGAAGGGAGAGAGAGAGGGAGAGAGAGAGAGAGAGAGAGAGAGAGAGAGAGAGAGAGAGAGAGGGAGGGAGGGAGAGAGACTTACCGTGCAGGTTTTATGGCGTGGCTTTTACCTGTCGGAAGTGTTCATCCCCCTGCTGGGAGTGGTCACGCAGGCGGTCCTGGGGGTCACGTTCACCCCCTCCCCTCCTTTTCATTCCCACTGCCGCCCGTGTGGCCGCAGAGTCTTTTTTCGGCCCGTTTTCTCCTCAAAATAATCATCTCTCTCTCTCTGTCTGTCTGTCTCTCTCTCTCTGTCCTGCTGCTGACTCTGCGGCACTCTGCGGGGGGGCCTTGAACCTGACCCTACGGCGCGGCAGGACCTCGCCTCCCATCGGGGCCGCCTGGGCCCGCCCCCCATAGCGGAGCCCAGCGGAGCCCTGTTACGTCAGGGTACCCCCGGTCCGCCGATCATACCGGGTCCGGGACACTCGACGCAGAACCGTGTCGCGTGTCGCGTGGCGCGTGTCGCGTGTCGCGTGCTCGAGCCGTGCCGGTGTCGTGTTGTTGTGTCGGGCGGCGGCGGGCCTCGAGAGGCGGCCCGTGCCCGTTTGATCTCGAGGAGTCGGGGACGGGTCGTCGCGGGGGGTCCTCCAGGTCGTCGTCGCGGTCCTGCGGGAGCGCCCGGACGGCCCCCGCCGCTAGCCACTAATTGGATTGAATGGCTCCGGCCGCGTCCGCGACCCCGTCGTCGTCGTCGTCGGCAGCGCCGCGCCCCTCCGCGGCGCCTCCGTCGACGCCGTGCACGTGCCCGGAGTCCCGGACGCAGCCCGCAGGGGGGCGCGGCAGCAGTGGGCAACAGCCGCAGCGGCGCAGCGGGGCGGAGCGGGGAGGGTGGAGCGCGAAAAGAGACCAGGTCTGGCAAAGCTCACAGCAAAGTTTACCCAAATGAGCGGACGGCAGCGGCGGCGGCGGCGGCATAAAATATCACCCCCGAGACGTCTAGATTGCAGGCGCCGCCGCTGCGGGGAGCGCAGCGCAGCGCCAACAGCTCGCTCTCCTAGTTAGACGTTATTGCACCGAGATAGGCTGCGCAAGCAGTTCGCGAGCGTACCGCAGCGCGCGCGTGGCGCTGGCGTCGCCGCCGCACGAGCCAAGAGTAGCGCCGGGCCGGCGCGGCGGGCTGGAATACCCACGCGCGCCGCCGGCCGGGGTCTGGGATCTGCGGCAGTGGTGGTAGTCGGCGGGGGTCTTTAGCGCGCGGACGTGTAAAGTAAAAAGTGGTGCGTGGCACCCGCTACCCACTGCTGCCGGTGGCGCGCCGCCGCCAAAAGCAGCGGCCCGGCAGGCAGCCACCGAGAGACGTATAAATCCGGACGTGTGCGCCCGGAGAAAGCCGCGCTTGATGTTGTCATCTCGCGGGGAATCGGACGCGACGCGACTTTTTATTATTATTATTTCTTCATCGTCGCAAAACCTTCGGACGAATGCACGTCGTGGTGGCGGCGGCGAGCGTGAAAGCCGCCGCGCGCCGCGCGTGTTGGACACACACGCGCCACGCGCGCGTCACGCGTCGCACACGCTCGCAAGTCTCACGCTCGCATTGTCGGGGAGCGTTCGCACCGCGAGCGGCGCCCGCTAACTGCTGCATTCCAGGCATTCTGGGTGGGCCGGGAGTGGCGTCGTTGGCGTGGTGCATCGCATCGCATCGCGGTCGGTCGTGCAGAGTACCCGAGTGGGGGCCGCCGGGCGGCGCAACGCAGCCGACGACGGCGGGACAGTCATAATAATGATAACAACGAATTAATGAATTGGGAGCCCCCGCAGCCCCCGCACACAGAGCAGCAGCCGGTGGTGCAGACACACGAAGCCTTTCCCCGCCACAGACAAGACGCGTCGCATTCACTTGATATTATTGCACAACGCGGCGGGGAGAAGAGATTTTCGGTGCGGCGCTCTGCAGAGGTGGCGGCGGCGGCGGCGGCGGCGGCGGGAACATTCCGATACCATCTCCACTCGCGCGCCGCGGCCCCCCAAACATACCACTCGCGGTGCCCGACCGGCTGGCTGAGAGGTTAATGGTCGACACGGTGCACTCCACTCCCCCCCCCTCTCTCTCTCTCTCTCTCTCTCTCTCCCTCTCTCTCTTGCTCTCCCTCTCTCCCTCTCTCTCTCTGACCTCCTCTGCCCCCCCCCCCCTACCGCTTCCGAAAAGGTTTCGCAGCAGACGGTTCTGCCTGCAGTCGCCCCGCCCCCGCTTGCCGCTGCGCCGCACTCCGCCGCTCCGACGATCTCTAACTTCAGTTTAATGCTCATTTCCGGGGGCAGCGCGATGCATCATCTCAACGCGACCCAGATGGTGACCGATGACCCGCCGCGCCGCGGCAGAAATGTGGTGCGTGAGCGAGACAGAGAGAGAGAGAGACGGAGAGAGAGATACTGCGTCAGCGGCCAGCGCCGATGCACACGATGGCTTATCGGTTTTCGGAATGCCGCTGCCGCGTCTTATAGGGACCGTTCATGTCACACAGCCGGGCCGGTGGCGGGTCGGTTGCGTGCCGCGCGTGGTGCACCCAGCACCACCACCGGGAGGGAGTTCCCCGGCGGTGTGTGTCCCGCCCAAAGTGCTGCCGTAAACCAGTGTGCCCCTTCTCTCTCTCTCTCTCTCCCTCTCTCTCTCTCTCTCTCTCTCTCTCTGTAGTCTCCGTCTCTCTCGCTCTCGCTGTACGCACTAATGACCCGGTGTGAGTCCGCAGGGTCGGGTGCGCGCCCCCCGCGGCACCGGGTCCGTGCCAAGCCTTACATCGCTCGCGCCGCTTACGCGCTCCGCGGCTCGCGAGGGGCGGCCGAACTCTGCAGACTTTGGCGTGAGCCTTTTGCGAGGCGGTGCAGTGTGGATTATGAAAAGTCCTTCGTACTTCCTGGCGCTCGGGAAGCGTGGGCCGCACAGCGGTGCCGTGACGTGACGTTGATCGGAAAGTCAGTCGGTCCTGACGAAAGTGCGCGGGTTTGATTCCCCCCTAGAAATTCTGCCGGGTTGAATCGCCGGTCTTTGTGTGTGTGTGTCAGGAGTGTGCGCACGTGGCGGATTTAGGAGGGATTTAGTGGTGGGAAGGTGAAGGTCCTGACGGCGCCAGGACGGCAACGGCGGCGGCGGAGGGCCCCCAAGCCGCTCATGTCGTCACTCCACGTCAGCGCGGCCCGCGGAACATTAACGTGCGGCGCGCAGCCTTCCGGGAGCAGCACGACGAGGCCGCCGCGGCGCCCGTGCCGAGGTGCTCGCGGGGGGGCTGACACGCCGGCGCGCCTCTCCTGCCTCCGCTTCCGTATTTCGCTCGGCTGATGCGTCCCCGGGCGGCCAACGCCCTGGGCCCCGCCCATGCTCCGTAGTTCTGTTTTGGTTCCTCGCTGCTCACAGCCCGCCCCCTGTACTGCTAGTGCCCCGACCTGACCAGCCCGCCCCCTTTCTGTGTGTTTCCCTGCAGATGCCGGCGCCCCGCTAGTCGCGTAGAGCCCCCGCCACCGCCATGGCCACGACGGCAGCGTCCCGGCCCGTGGCCCCGCCGGGCCTGGTGGCCAACCCGCACCCGGTGGCGCCCACCCTGCGCCACTCGGCCTCCTTCTCCTGCCTGTACTCGCGGCGGCCGCACCGCGCCCGCACCGCCACGCTGCCCGCGCCGCCCGCCGTCGCGGAGGCCGACACGGACTACGGGTTCGTGGTGCGCGGCGGCGGCAGCAGCCAGCGCGGCAGCAGCCACCTGCACTACCTCAGCCACATCCACCACCACCACCACCACCTGCACATGCCGGTGCCGGCCGTGCCCGAGGACGGCGAGGTGGCCGCCACCCCGAGCAAGAAGGACTCGACGCTGAACCTGGTCAAGAAGTCGGCCTCGCTGCTCAGCCCGACCGTGTGGTGGGGGCAGCGGCGGTCGCAGGACCAGGCGCTGCCGCCGCCGCCGCTGCCCCCCGCCGCCGCCCCCGGCGCCCCCGGAGCCCCCGCCGCCCCCGGGCAGCAGCGGCGCTGGCGCAGCCTCGGCGCGCTGCTGCGCACGCCCTCCTCCTCGTCCGCCCCGCAGGCGCCGCCGCCGCAGAGCTTCTACCTGCTCGACGACTTCCTGGGCCCCGCGTCCACGTCGTCGGCGCGCGGCTCGGCGGCCAGCTCCGGGTCCGGGGGCGCGCACCACAACGCCAGCTCCTCCGACTCGCTGGAGCTGTCCTCGCCGCTGCCGCCCGCCGTGCCGCCGCCGCCGCCGCCGCTCCGGATGCGCCGGCCCTGCCACTGCCGCCAGTGTCACCGGGAGCACCCCCTCAACGCACAATCGGTGAGTCCTGCTCTCTTCTAATGCGGCTCTGTAAACGCGCGGTGGGGCTCCGCCCGCCGCCCACCCCCCGCCGGGCCCTCAGGGGGGGCTGCGAGGGCCGCGACCCCCGCGCGGGGGGGGGGGGGGGGGGAGGGGGGCGTCCAATCGCTTCGCCCGCCTGTCCCGCTCTCATGAATGATGCATAGCATCTGGTCGTCGATCAACGCATGAAGTTAGGGGAAGGGGGTGGAGGGGAGGCCGGAAGGGGATGCGGCAAGGAGACGAATGGCGAGGGAGAAAGTGTCGTCGGCGGGGAAGCGGAGGCAGGGAGGCGACCCCAAAACGGCAGCGGCATATTGCTGTGCTTCTTCTGCTTCTCGCGACTCAATCCGGCCGGCGCCTGTGTGCCGGGGGCGCGTGCCGGGCGCGTGTGCCGGTGTGGCGCCGGCGCCTCCTAGGGGGTCACGGCCAGCCGGCGCCGCCCACCTGTTGATGACCCCCCGCGGTGCATGCATGCGGATCGCGCCAATCAAGCGCCCTCGATAATTGCGACCTCATTCATTCCGAACAAAAGAAAAAAATCAGACAGTGAAACAGAAGGCCTCTCACCCACTGTCGCCGTCCTTTTGCTTTTGACTTCGTTCGGTTCGCTCGTCCATCTCTCTCCCTCCCGCTCCGTCCGTCTCTCTCCGGCAGCAGCCCGGCCCCTCGCCTCTCCAGCAGCCACCGTGAGCCTCGCAGAGTCCCTATTCAGAACGGCTGCCGCCGCCGCCGCCGCCGCCGCCGCCTCCCCCATTTTTCTCGCCCCTTTTCTCTGCCGTTCCAATGAAATCGAGTGGCGCGTCGCGCACGCCAGCTCTTATCGGATGTGTGGGAGAGAGAGAGACGGGCGCGCGCCACACAGACCTCTCTCTCTCTCCCTCTCTCTCGCACCACCGGAGCGAGTCACCTTGAGCGGCGGCGGCGAGCAGCGCTCGCGGCCGACTAGACCGGCCGCACCGACCGGCGCCCCGGCACATACCATCATTATTGACGAATTTGAAATTCAATCGCCAAAAGGGAATTTCATCCCGCAAGTTTCGCACGCCGAAGTTGCAGCGGCCAATCAAGGGCGGGCGGGCCGACGCCGAACAAAGCAGCGGCTCCAACCCGAGCCGACGACGGCCAGCAGTGTGAGGGTCCGGAGGTCGGCGGGGACGTCCGAAGCAGGGCTCGGCAGGGCTCGGCAGGGCTCGGCAGGGCTCGGCAGGGATCGGCGGGGATCTGCCCGCTGACTCCGTGGACATGACTAATGGTGGCGAGATGACTGCTGGCTCCGCCCCTTCAATCCCTCCACTCCCTCCCCCTCTCTCCCTCCCTCACATATATGCCATCTCAAAATCTGTTCTTTCATATTATTTCTGTTCGCGCGTCATGGCCTCTCTCTCTCTCTCTCTGTCTGTCTATCTCTCCCCTCTCTCTCTCTCCCTCTCAGCTGCGACCTTCATGTGTGCAGAGGCCTATGTGTGCCCGCTGCCGTCGCATGCTCCGAGCCCCTGCCAGAGGCGGGGTAGGCTGACCCGCCGCGCACCCAAGCGTGCCGGGGCGCAGGGTTTGCCTACCGATCACGGCGCCCTGACCGTGTGGGCCGGCCGCCCACACTGCTCGTCCTTCTCTCTCTCTCTCTCTCTCTCTCTCTCTCTCTCTCTCTCTCTCTCTCTCTCCCTCGCGCCTGGTGTCCGTTATGTTGGCCGGCGTTGTCTCGATACGGTGACGCCGGGCGCGACACGGCCCCTCCGACCTAACACACAGCGAGCCCAGCCCCGGTACAAGCAGCTACCCTAGCGGAGTCCGCAACAACTCCGGCTCTCACCGGCTCCCCCCCCCCCCCCCCCCCACTCCACTCTCTCTCTCTCTCCCACAGCCGCCCCCACCCCCTCCCCCACGACCTTGACCGCCCGCGACCTCCCCGGCACGGCTGCTGTGGTCCAAGGCCCGTGCCGTGTCCTGCGCGGGGGAGACGCCCAAAGTCAGATGATTGCAAGGTATGGGTCCCTAACGGCCGGGAAGCACCGACTTGTATGTGTGTGAGTGTGTGTGTGTCTGTGTGCGCGTCCACACAACTCAGTTCCCCCTGCCGCATTTGAGGAGGGGGCGCGCGGCGGGGTAATACGGCGAACAACGGTTCTTGGGTAACCCGGGGGTAAGTGCGGTCCAACAAAAACACTCGCGGCGGGTAACGCGGGAACGTTTTAGGGTGATCCAAGGGGCGGTGGGAAGTCGCCGGCCGTGTTGGAGAAAGGCTGAGTGATGCGGCGACCTCTTCCGCGGCACAGTGTGCGCCCGAAAACTGTCTGGACAAAGGATGTGAGCGTGTGTGTGTGTGTGTGTGTGCGTGTGTGTGCACAGGACGGGCGATGTACCGGCGATCTGTTGATCCGACCCGACTCCGCCTCCCTTCCGTCCCTCTACCCGGCCGGGCCGCGCGCGGGGGGCGCCACGCGCCACGCCGCGCACTCCACCGGACGTTTTACCTTTTGCAGCTGCAGCTGCACAGCTGGGGGAGCTGTGCGGTCCCGCTTTGTTCGCCTTAAAACCCAGAAAAACGAGTGGCGAGGGGGAGGATAATGAGAAGTTGACATCGCTTCGGCGATGACGTAATATATACTGTAGTACCGCGTCAGTGCTGCACGACATTCTTTTGTAGTACATTGTGGGCGTGCTCTCTGTCTCTCACTCTGTTTCTCTACCGCTTTTTCATTCGCGTTGTACCCCTCCATTCGTCCGCACAACTTTTCTGTGGCGGCACTATCGTAGTCCGTGCACCCCTCCGGGACCGCCCGCCTGCCTTCGGTCGGCCCCACGCCTCCGGCCTCCAGTCGCTCCAGCCGGCTCCAGCCGGCTCCAGCCGTGGGACCAACCCCTCCACCGCCGTTGCCGCCGTTGCCACGCTGCTCAGCTGCTGTACCGCACCAGGGGAGAGACCTGGGGGACCAGCGACCAGTTTTTTTTTCCTCTTTTTTTTTTGGCGTACAATGCCACCCTTTCTCCTTTCATACTCGCGCGACCGTCCCCTTCTTTTCACACCTTACATTTTCTGTTCAAAATTTTTTTTTGTTTTTTTGTTGGTATTTTGAACAGTGGATTCGCTCCCATCCATCGCCTGTGCCACGTGCGCGAAACCCAAACCCTTCTGCGGTCCATTCGCGTCATCCCATTTCCTGCGGTGGAGGACGCCGCCGACTCTCTCTCTCTCTCTCTCTCCAACATATACATGTGCATTCAGCCTCTCTCGCTCTCTCTCTCTCTCTCTCTCTCTCTCTCTCTCTTTGCAGCAGAATCAGAGACCAGACGCAAGCCCCTTCCGTCACTGTAAACGCGACGGGGGAAAATAGAGGAGGAAAAGTGTTTTTCCCGCGGGTCGCGCACAAACGCGGCAGGAGTTCCGCATCCGCGACAAAGTTACCCCGGAGCCATTAGGAGCAGTGTGTAGTCGGGCGAGCGGTATGCAGGAAGGCCCCGCCCGGAGACCAACAAGTACTGCTTCCTCGTGGCCTGCTGCTGCTTCTGCTGCTGCTGCGGGTTCCGCGTGTTTGAATCGCTTTGTCACCCATGGCCGCGGAGCCGCGGAGCCTATGGCACGGCCGCCGCAGGGGCCCATGGCACATGCACTCTTTTATCCTGCTTCGCCGTCCGTGTGCGCACGCGTCGTACACGAGTGCCATCTATGGCAACGCGGAATTATTCGCAGCCAACCGATGAAAGAGAGCGTGAGTCAGAGAGAGAGAGAGATAGAGAGAGGTCACGACGTGCTAATAATTGCTGCCGGCACCGCCAACCCGCACACAGCGTATACATGCCGCGGGACCCCCGACGAACCCCGACGAGGCCCGGGCCCGGCGGGCGGCTCCGGGGCGACAATCCGTCCCAAGGCCGCCCCTCCGGACCCTCCGGGGCCCTCCGGGCCTCCCCGGCGCGCATAAAAGGCCCGGCCAGAGAAAGCTTTGCGGGGCGGACGCTGGTCTATTTCCCCCTCGGCAAGGCCGCCGCCCGCCGCCCGCCGCCCCCTCCGGCACCGCGCTGCGCCGCCGCCGCGCGTGCGGCCGTGTTCTGGAGGGCGGCGGCGCGGGAGATTCAAAAGGGACGGCCGGCGAGAAACCGCAGCGGCCGATATGTGGGCGCGCGCTGAAGGAGCACAAGTCGGGCGTGAAGAGCGAGGCGGCGGGGCCGTCGGACGTCACCGCATCTGCTGCTGCTGCTGCTGCTGCTGCTGCTGCTCCGCCACGACTAGACCACCAGCGTCAACCCCCTTCCCCCTCCTCCCATCCCTAGCACTTCTGCGTTATACACTCTCTGTCCAAGGACGCATTTCGGACCCCCTCCCTCAGCCCCCACAAGGAAACGTTCCTTACCTCCTCCCAGCCTCCCTCCCTCCCTCTCTCCCGATGCTCCAGCCGGAGGAGGCGGCTGGAACCGGCTCACGTGCGTGTGCACTGCAGCCCGCGCCGCCCGGTGCCCGGTGTCCAATACATTTAAGGCCCGGAACCAGCAGTCTGCCCCGCGGCGGCTCCCGCCCCGTTTCAAATAATGATTATTTCCCGCCCTCTCTCCCCGCGCGTGGCCGGAGGTGCCGCCGGCTTCTCCCGGACCCACGCGGACGAATTTATTTCTCCCTCCGCGCTCCGGAAATGGGGATTAAAACGTCTCGGACGTGGACGAGCCGAGGGCAGGGGCCGCCTACCCTCTCGCGGCCCGCGGAGCCGCTACAGCTGTATCGCCTCGGGGCCCGCGGACTTAGCGAAAGAAATGCCAGAAAGCGCCGAGCACGGTTCGGCGCCGGGGGGAGAGGGGGCCGGCCGACCCCCGGGCAGCGGGACTCGGCTCTCTATAAATCATACGAGTTTTTGCTGCGTCTCGCACCGCGCCGCCGCCGCTGCCGCCGAGGCACGCAGCCCACATAAATACCCCACGTCCGAGGCCGGTGTCGGGGGCGGCCAGCGTTACGTAGCGTGTGGAGCCCCCCCCCCCCCCCCCACCGCCGAGCGGTGGTGATAAGAGAGTCGCGGGGGCGGCCACACGTGTGCCCCGGGAGGTTATCAGAGCCGGCTGATTCCGAACACGGCGCCGTCTCTGTCGCACTCGTTGGGTGCTCCATAAGGGAGCGAGAGAGAGAGAGATATGACATTTTGACCGGCTGTCTCTCTGACATTGTCGCGCTGGTTTGTACTTTCCGTATTCTTGCCCCTATCAGCTGATGATAACAACGCATCGGTCTGGCTGCGGCGCGGCCTCGGGCTCAGCCGTGGCGCCGCGTGGGGCGAGCCGCGTGGCGCCTCTGACCTTGCTGCCCGTGTCCCCCGGCAACTGCAGCGGCTGCGAAAGTGTGTGAGAGAGCATTTAATGACGCACGCCGCACCTACAGGAGGGAGAGAGAGAGAGAGAGAAATAGAGAGAGAGAGAAAGGGAAGGGGTATTTTTGCTCTTATTGAACGTTCTAGAAAAAAATAAATGGCAGCCTTTGTGTGAGTGTTAAGAAAATTAACCAGCTCTGCGCAAAGTAGAAAGACAATACGTTGTAAAGTGTGTGCACTACACGGAGGAGGAGGAGGAGTCGCACGTGAATGCCTTGCCTGTACCCACCGATTAGATTAGTCAATGGACCAAACCTGTGCGGCGCGGTGGCCGGCGTGTGAGTGTGTGAGTGTGTGAGTACTCGCAGCGGGACCGGGTGTTGCGGAGGAGTGTGTGTCACGGCTTTTCTCAATGGACGCTCGCGTATCCTCCTACTCGCGTCATCCCGCCGCAAGGTGTTGTTTCCAGGTGAGTGGTGTTGGCGGTGAGTGTGTGAGTGGTACTGGTAGCCGGGTGCGCGACCGGCCAAAGGCCCCTCCCCACCCCTCCCTGTGTGAGTAGCGGGGTGAGTCACCGGCGAGAGAGAGAGAGAGAGAGAGAGCAGTCGCCGCCGCGAACCACGTGCCCGACGACGGCTCTCCACTTTGTTATCAAGCGGGCGGCGCTCTAGAAATGGGCGTGTTCGTGCGAAAACAAACACCTCATGACCGGAGGGGGGGATTGTGCTGTGTGTGTGTGTGTGTGTGTTGCTCCCGTGCTGCTCGCCTCCACCACCACCGTGCCGTGTGAGTGTTTGGATTGCCGATGAGGCAGCGGGCGCCTCGCATACTCAAAAAAAAAAAACGGCGGCGACGACAACGACACGATGAGAGTATACTGCGACGTCTATGCAGCAGAGGAGCAAAGCCTTTAGGGAGTGGCAGCAGCAGCTCTGTGTGTGTGTACATGTGCCTATCTACCTGGGAGCTAGAGGGAGACAGAGAGAGAGAGAGAGAGAGAGAGAGAGAGAGAGAGAGAGAGAGAGAGAGAGAGACTGCGGCCTTGGCGACGCTGCGATTGGCATAGCTGCAGGATGCGCTGTCGGTACCATCCGGCCGGAGTCAGGGTCGCCAGAGTTTTTATCGGCCCCGCGCGTGTTTCCTATAAGTGTGATGACGGCTGACGATCGTGTCCGTGGACAACTTAGCTGCGTTTAAGCGTCTGCTGCGTAGCACGACACGCACTGCAGTCCTCCAGTCCTCCAGTCCTGGAGCGTCCTGGAGGCGACGCGATTAGCGGGCGTCTCATTGTGGAAGGGAAAGGGCCGCCGCAGGGGGGGGGGGACGACTCTACGCGGCGCGGGCACTCGGCGTCGTCATCTCGAGATTATTCAATTATTACCATTATTATTATTGTCGCCCCGACGAAACTCCCATTTTATTGCCGTCATTAATTTATGCCGTAACCTTATCCGCGGGCGAATCTGAAATGGACTTTCTCACCGGCGGCGGCGGCGGGCGGCGGGAGATGCCCTCGGCTGCCCCGGCCCGCGCTGCCACGCCGTGCCGCGCCCCTAAACCGCGCTCTGGTAGCTCATAAAGACTTTCCGGCTCCGCAGCGGCGGGGCGGCGGCAGGCGTGGATGGAAACTACTTTTTCCTGGCTGCAACGCACTTTTAATCCGCGCCCGCCCGCCCGCCGTGCGAGGCGAACCGGGCGAACCTGCTGCTGCCCCGCGCGGCCTGTCTGTCCCTCATTATCAAAGCCGTATTATTTTTTTTCCCTTTTAAAATTTTTGGATTGGAAATTAAAAGTTTAAAAAAAATGTTATTTGCACTGAAAATTCCATTCTCTCTCTCTCTCTCTCTCTCTCTCTCTCTCTCTCTCTCTCTCTCTCTACCTAAACCGTTTGGCACCCCCCCAAAAAAAAGAGAGGAAAAAAAAGAGGGAACTTGTTGCGGGAGGTGAGGTGAGATTCGTCAGAACGCAGAGGTTTAAGAGGTCCTCCACTAGCACACCACGCACCGCAGGGGGGCCTCCCGCCCGTGGCGCGGCACGTGCCCAGGGCCGACACGGAGGTGGAGGGCTCCAGGGCGCTGGCGCGTGGCGGCGCGTGGCGGCGCGTGGCGGCACGTGGCGCTGCCCGGCTTAATTTGATTACCAATAGGATCACAGCGCAGCGGCGGCAGCACGCTGTGAGGCCGGTCCTCCCCGGGTCCTCCCCGGGTCCTGCCTCGTCCTCCTCCCGGTACTCCGTGCCGTCCTGGCGAGGACCCGGGGACGCTCGCCGAGAACAGCTGGCGCTGCGCCGCCCTCACTGAGTACGGGGGGGGGGGGGGGGGGGGGGAGGAGGAGGAGAGGGCGCCCGGGCGCCAGGCCTCCACGGCTCCAGCCCCTCCACGTGCCCCCACCCCCCACCCCCTCGCAATCCAAAGCCGCCGGGCTCCAGTGTCAAGGGTGGGCGTTGTGAAAAATTAAGACAGACCTGCCTCTATCTCTCTCTCTCTCTCTCTCTCTCTCTCTCTCTCTCTCTCTCTCTCTGCGAGGAAATACCGTGGGGTGGGTGGCTGCCGGGGCCGGGCTGAGCGGCTGCAGAGCCGATTGGGAGCGGTGCGGTGCTGCAGCGGTGATTGGGACCTGCGGTGAGCGGCTTCGGCGGTGGGCCCGGCCGTCGGGCACCCGCTGACGCCATGTAGGCCGCGGAAAGCCACTCGCCCAGTGATTACACGCTTGCAAAGGGGGTGCGCTTTTAAAAATGGAATCGGATTGGTCCTCGACCGAAATATACTGTGCGCACCTTCTGTGCCAGTCACTGTTCGCACGGCGAAAATCTGTACCCCGGCCGGCCCGGGCGGCCGCCGCGCACGGCTGGCGGCCGGGTGTGCCTACCGGGCCGGGCGCTCGCCGCGGGGCCGACGCCGTGGCGGTGCGGTCCGCGGTCCGTCGGCCTCCGTGTGGGCGGCGGCGAGCCGTCGAGGGGCGGATCCGCCGCACAATGCGCCCAGCTCCGCGAGGACTCCCCCGGCACTTGTCGTCCACAATGGCGCCCTCCCCGCGCCCTCCACCCGCCTGTCTGTCTGTCTGTGAGCGCTGACGTGTCGCGCCACGCCCACACACTCCACGCGGGCGACGCGGGCGGGGATTTTGCAAAACTGTTGGGATCGGCGGTATTAGACCTCCCCCACACCGGGGCTCACCGCGCTGAGTCCCTCCTCGGTGACAGTCCCGCCAGCACGCCCCCCCCCCCCACCCCCGCGAAGCCACAGCCGCCGCCGCCGCCGCACCCTGGCGTCGTCGGCACACACTGGTGGCTGGCACGCATGGGGTTAGGTCGAAGACACAGCCCCCCCCCTCTTCCCCCGGGGAGTGCCGTGTCCCACCGGTGGTGTGTCCTCGCATGGTCCCACCCCATGCCTTGCCTGCACGTCGCCCGCCCGCTCCGCTGCGACTCCTGTCGGCGTCCTCGCGACGCACTCGGTACACGATGAAAAATTCCGTCATGTGCTGTATAAGTTAAGTCCGGGCCCCGTGCCGCCGCCGCCGCCCCTGGTGCTGCCTCCACTGCGCCGCGCGGCGTAGTGGGGCTGCAGCCCTGCAGCCCTGCAGCCCCGCGCGGCTCCAGGGCTCCCCGGGATCCCAGACGCCTCCCTCGGTTCCAGCGAAAACTGAGAAAGGGTCCGCGACGCGTGCATTCCCGGAAGGGGTGAGGCGGCCGGGGCCACGCCCACCTTGTGGGAGTCCCCGGCCGCCGGCCGCCGCCGCCGCCGCCCGCGCCACCCTCCCTCCCTGACCGCGGCCCAGTTTCCCTGAAATAGGCCACTCTCTGGATGCTGCAGCCGCCCCCCCCCCCTAGGCCCGGCCCGTCCCTGCCCTTTCCCGCCCCCTGCCACGCCCCTCCCCCCTCCCCCACCCCCGTATTGATCGCGGGCTCTCCTTGTCGCACCCGCACGCCACCCCGCCCCGTGCCCGGCACCCCCCCGTGGGTGCGAGGGAGACGGGGTTGGGAGTCCCGTCCGCTCCCGGCCCGTCCCGGCTCCAGGACGGGGGGCCGGGGGGCCGGGGGGGCTCGCCGGGGGGTGGGGGCGGGGGGTTGTCGGTCGGGGGCTGGAGCCGCGAGCCCAGTACCACTCGGTCCGCGTCGGAGGCAGGGCTCGCTCGGACACGCCGCGCACCGCCCGCGCCCCCACCGACCTGTTCAAATTCTCGCGCGCGTACGCCCGATTGATGTGTCACGTGACCTTAGCGGCCGCACGGCCAGGCGAGTGCGAGCAGGACAGGCGACCCTGCCCGTCGGCGAGCGAGAGAGAGAGGCAGAGGCCGCGGCGGCGCTCTGCCGGCGAGTGAACCCGCGGCAGCACGACCCCCCGCCGCTGTGCGGGTAGCGACGCGGCCGACCGGCTCTGACCGTCCCGTGGGTGCGAGAGAGACGCGCGGGGGCCGTTATCGGGGCGGTGCACCGGGGCATGTGAGTGCGAGTGCGACAGAGCGATGGGGTCCTACCACACGTACCCCTGGAGCGGGAAGCCGCCGCGGCGGCAGCCGCTGGACCTGAGCCTCTACGTGAAGGGGGGCGGCGTCGGCCACCACCATGCCAACCACGCGAGCCAGACCGCGACGGCCACCGCCGCCACCAACACCAGCCACCACCACCACCACCACCACCATCACCACCACCACCACCACACGCTCAAGCCCCAGCGGCAGCGGGTAAGTGCGTGCGTGCGTGGCCGTCAGCAGGTACCGCCGCCACCCCCTGCTGCTGGTCCTGGTGCAAGTGCAGCCTGCACTGCTCGGACCGGATCCGAAGTAGAGGGCGCCACGCGGCGCCGTGCCGCTCAATCGAGGCCCAAAGGCGAGGCGGATTCCCAATCAGCCCCGATACGTTCTGCGCGGCGCTGCTGCTATATTATTCCGCGGTGGTTTGTGCACGCCGAGTGTGGGCGGGCGGTGGCGGTGCAGGCAGGGGGGTGGAGCACGCCGCCTCCCCCCCGTGTGTGCCCCGCCTGCCTTCGTGCCCGAGGCGTGGCGCGGGGCGGCGCGGCGGGGCCCGCAGGTGAGGACGATAGGCTCAATATGTTGCGCCCTCCGCCCGGCTCCGCGGCCCCGCTGCCCCGCTGCCCCGCAGCCCCGCCCAGCCCGCATACACTCGATACAGACCAACCGCGGAGCAGGCCGGCCGTCCCGGGCCGCCGCGCTCAGCTACACGAGCTGCAGCACGCGAGCGTCAGCTGTTGCTGCCGCCGCAGCTGCCGCAGCTGCAGCTGCAGCTGCATGCCGGCACTAATCAGCCTCGCCGATCTCCGGTCGCCA